>OX596148.1:6050000-6587154 GCA_951394285.1 Epirrhoe tristata
TGTAGCAGCCAAATCAAGATTAGTGCCGAAGAAGAAAAGTGTATCTCTTCCGAGACTCGAACTTTGCGCGGCACTTCTACTATCAAATCTCATGAAAGTAGTTCAACAAAACCTATCAGGATATATCATCAAAACATACGGATGGTCAGACTCCACCGCGGTTTTGGGTTGGATTAACGGCGATCCTAACCGTTGGAAGCCATTTGTATCAAATCGGGTACAAAAGATCATCGACGTCATCTCAGCAAAATGTTGGCAATACGTAAAATCAGCGGAGAATCCAGCAGATTGCGCGAGCCGTGGTATCTCTGCAACACAACTAAAAGACCGGCGTTTATATGCCATCCACTAAAAAATTATCAAGCCGAGGTCTACGAGACTAATCAAGAAGTAAAGAAACACTATCAAACAAATGTCTCTACACAGAGTCAAGGCGGTGACGTCATCAGAGAGCTTATCAATAAACACAGCTGTCTAACTCGAGTGACGCGCATTGTCGCGTGGATGACTCGTGCATCAGGTTTCAAACGCCACCGCCGCCAGCCAGCGTACTTAACGACGGCAGAAATCAATTCAGCAAAAATCAAATTAATTCGTTTTGTACAACAAGAATCATTTGAAGATGAAATAAACTCACTTCAACAGAAAAAGAAATTAAAATCCTCTAGCAAGCTTCTGTCGTTGAACCCGTTTCTAGACCAAGGTGGACTATTAAGAGTTGGTGGCAGATTAACGAATGCGAACATCAGTGAAAGCATGAAACACCCTTACATAATTCCAAACAACCATCACTTCACAGACATTTTAATCGATCAAGCCCACAAGATAATGTTACATGGAGGAGCACGATTAACTCTTACTTATCTGAGGCAAGAAGTTTGGATTATAGGGGGAATAAGAGCAGTCAAGAAACGTGTTCATAACTGTGTCATATGCAGGAAGCATGAACCTATCAAGCTGAAACAAATCATGGGTGACTTACCACCAGCAAGGTGTAATCCAACGCGCCCTTTTTATCACACTGGTGTCGATCTAACAGGATTCATCAGTGTAAAGGCCAACATAGGCCGAGGTATAAAAACCATGAAAGGCTATGTAGTGGTCTTCGTGTGTATGGCCACGAAAGCCATACACTTGGAACTTGTTTCCGATTTAAGCTCTGCAGCATTTTTATCAGCTCTCCGACGTATGGCAGCTCGGCGGGGTACCCCACGTCATATCTATAGTGACAACGGGACCAACTTCGTCGGAGCCAACAAACGTCTGAATGAAGAATTCATCAATCTGAAAGACACGCTAGATAACGAGTTTTTCTCAACAGTGGCTGAAATGCAGATCGAATGGCATTTCAACGCTCCTTCTTGGCCCAGTGCTGGGGGACTATGGGAAGGAGCCGTCAAGAGCCTAAAATATCATTTTCGTCGAGTGATCGGAGAGCAAAAACTTACATTCGAAGAGCTATCAACACTTTTAGCACAGATTGAAGGATGCCTAAACACCAGGCCTCTATGCGCATTGCGAGAAGATCCAGACGACATCAATTGCCTAACACCATCTCATTTTTTGTCTAGCGGCCCGGTTCTTACTATTGTGGAAACCGAAACAGATCAACGAACAAGATGGCAATTAGTACAAAAAATTTTCAAAGACATTTGGAAAAGATGGCAGGCAGAGTATTTGTGCCAAATATCAAACCGGAGCAAATGGCAGCAGGCAGAAGCAAACATCGCCGTAAATGATATCGTAATCATTCACGACGCGAACGTACCCGCCGGGAAATGGGCTATGGGAAGAGTGATAGAACTTCATCCCGGCAAAGATGGATATGTTCGAGTAGTCACACTCAAG
This sequence comes from Epirrhoe tristata, assembly GCA_951394285.1. Taxonomy (NCBI): domain Eukaryota; kingdom Metazoa; phylum Arthropoda; class Insecta; order Lepidoptera; family Geometridae; genus Epirrhoe; species Epirrhoe tristata. The sequence continues at coordinate 6,051,849 of OX596148.1, forward strand.
ACCAAAAACGGAACTATGAAAAGACCAATAGTAAAAGTGTCGAAACTACCAGTTGATAAGCCTACAGCAAGAGAAGAACTGCAAAAAGAAAAGGAAAAACTCGGCAACAAATCTCAATCAAAAATACCTAAATCAATCAGTTTCGTCGGGCTTTTGATGATGACAATGATGTTATTAATATTACCCCCCGTACAATGTGACTACAAACTATCAAATATCAATAACAATCAAAGCATTTATTTTGATAAATTATCAGCCATGCACCTTGTCCGAGATGAGTGGAAGCTTGTTGTTTATTATGACATGGATCCCTACTGGCAAGGATTGCAATTATTCAGCAAATACATCAAACACCTTGAACACATGTGTTCAAGTTCAATGGCATCAAAACAAACACACTGTGACGTGGTCTTACTACAATTAAATCACGGGCTCCAAGAATTGAACTACTACAATAGCTTGATGCTTGGTAAGCAAAAGGCGCGCGCCGTAACAAGACGCCGCCGCGGCCTTATCAATGGAGTTGGATACCTAGCACATAGCCTGTTTGGAGTACTTGACCAACAATTCGCACAACAATATGAGCAAGATATAAATCTAATTAGAAATAATCAAAAACATTTGGCATTGTTGTGGAAGAATCAAACATCAGTAGTAGAATCCGAATACAACTTACTCAAAAGAGTAGAGCAATCTATGAATAATCAGCATAAATTATTTAATCAACATCTTATCACTCTTGAGAAAAGTACAAATAACTTGTCAAAAAAGGTCGAAGCCATTGCAAGTGATAACGACTTCGCCTTATCATCCATTGTTGCTAATAGCATCCTTATGAACTTAAAAAGCATACAAGAAACATTAGTCGATACGATCACTGATATACACTATGGGAAATTCAATATCCATCTGTTGACCCCAGAACAACTACGGAATGAGCTTAATATCATATCAGGCCAACTTTCCAGGGATGTGACTATACCCATAAGCAACATGCAAACAGAATTATCAAGCATTTATCATTTGTTAAAGGTGAAAGTAAGAATGACGAACTTATACTTTATTTTTGAAATCAAGATTCCGCTGGTTACCAGAGATACCTATGAGATATACAAGCTTATACCGATTCCTCGCCAGCATGGGACAGAAATGGTTGTCATCACACCGATAGCAAAATATGTAGCAATGAATTTACAAAAAGATTTGTACATACCTTTATCTGAAGATGAAATTCGAAACTGTCTTCCCTATGACTCCTCAACCAATCTGTGTCCATTACAAAGGCCTATTCATCATATGACGTCAGACGACGATCTTTGTGTCATAGATCAGTCATCAAATCAATGCAAAACGGTCACGCAAAGATGTGCAGCCACCTGGTCGGTACTAAATCACTTGAATACATACCTGTATTTTATCTGCGACCTATATACTATAAGAATCATATGTGAGCATCAAGTTACAACTGTGCAAGTCAGCAAGGCCGGCATTATGACACTCGGGGACGGCTGTGTTATCAAAGGTGAAGGTTATGAAATATTCGCTCACAACAGGCAAACGAATGAATTGAGGACTCAACTAGATATTATGCAAATAGAGATTCCTCCGATCAATAACATAATCAACTTATCAATTCCTATCAATGCGACTACTTCTCATGACTTGGAGAACCTTAACTACGAGAAAGATCTACAGAACATCGGCACCCAAATAGAGAGGTTGAAGTCAGCCGAAGCCAACGCAGAGCTATCAGATCTATCACATCATGACGTGCACCAGTTCGTGGTCCTATATCTCGTGGTTGGCGCAGGGCTGCTTGCCCTCGCGCTGTTCGTGTGGCGGAGAGGGCGACAGCGCTGCTCTGCGAGACTCTCGCCCGCCCCCGCAGCCGCGCCCGCGCCGGCGCCCCGCAGCGAGCGCTCAACCAACATGAGTGTTCACTTCACCGCGACTCCAGCGCCGCCGACGGTTACAGCAAAAACCAGCAAAAACGTCATCGAAGAAGACATTTACTCCCAAGTGAATGAAAGTGCGCGTAAATCTAGTGTTAACGCTACTACTTCGCCTATTTTTATTAATCGGTTTATTAAAAGTGAAGTGAAGTGATTGAAATATCTTAAGCAGAACATTATAGAGACATTTAGTGTGAAATTTATTTTGATTTTGTGCATTCACATTTTATTACTATTTGTTAATATGATTTTTAAGTTAATTTTATATTTTTCTCCCTCGGGAGCATGTACAATTTATTATAAATTGCACATTTTGCATCTTTGCATGCGATGCATTTTTATATTAACCTAAGCTAAAGCAATCAGTACGCGTTCGACCGCCGTCGCGTGTATTCAATAATCAGTATCAATAAATCAATTATCATTTTATCTCTCTCTATCAATTATCATCTTTTATCATATCATCTAAAGTTGTAGGTTAATCTTACATACCTTTCTCGGAAAATATTCGAACGTCTACTTAGTAAAACTAATCCAGTTTAAATACCTAAAGTACTGTTAAAACTATGTACTTACTTACTTACCTACAAACATTAGGTAGGTATTAAAATGCATCCCTAAAATCACACAAAAGGGATTTCTTCTATGCGAATTTACTGTTTATTTACTATTATGGATAAAATTAATCTACAAATCGACATACACAACATATTACTAAATTCCATTTCATTCTGAGTGCAATGGGATTAGGTAGGTATTACTGTTTAGGACTGTTAGTGAAACAGTATGCTGCACTAATCGTATAAATACCCCAATTAATTTTACCTCATTGGAATCCTCTAGTTCCAATGGGGTAAATTAAAATGGATTTTAACAACTCTTCAATCTGGTGAAGTTGGTGAAGTAAAAAGCAATCATACCAACAACAGGAAAATCGTTAAGTAAGTATTTACAATTTTATAAGGTTTGTGCAAGTTGAATAAGGTGTGTTTGAAAAGTTACCAATCTGCTTCTTATTTTTTTCATAGTTTATCTATTAAAAAGCTTGTTCTTTAGATACCGCTTGTATTTTCGGAAGTAAGTAGGTTGTACAGTCAGCATCAAAAGTTGATTAAACACAAGCTCTGCTTACTTTGGGGCTAGATGATGTTGTGTGAAAAGTCCAGCATTATTTATTTATTTATTTGAAGTTTCCAAAATCAGAATGTTTTCGAAATCCGCACCATGACCAAAATTTTGACAAATGGTTGATGATTAACTCTCAGTCCATAATAATTTCCCAAGCAAAGATTATTTTTTCTTAACAATCGAAAAGAAATGGCGCTTCAAAAAAACAAACTGTTAATCAACTTTTGATTCTGACTGTACCTGCACCTGTATGTGTTGAAAATGAGACTTCTTTGCGCCTGCCGCAGGATCGCACACACTCGGGTGTATGGTATCTTAGTTAATGACGTTTCAACCGCAAATTCCTATAATTTATTGTATCATTCACCTAGCAGTGACTAAAGTGTTAAGTATTATTTCCCGTTTGTCATTAGGTATCTACTTGTGCATTATGAATATACTTCATCGCCAGTCTGTCTGCTGGCTTTAATACGAGGAGCTTGTGTTTTGTTGGTCTCAACGAGTGTAAACAAATTAATGTTTTCAAAATGACTATGGAAATCATAGAAATTAGTGAAACGACCACATACTCTTTTGTTGAAGATACTACAAAAGATTGGGAAACAACTACAGTGCAAGATATAGTGCCTACAGAGACAGTGACAGAATATGAAAGCTCACAAGCTTTTTTATCATCAAAAGATGATGAGTTTTACTACGCAGCATTTGATGCCTTCAATATTTTGGAAATCGTTATGACCTCTCTGGAATTGATGTTATGGATTGGAGCAGCTATCAAAATGCCTCGGTGGAGGAATAATTACAGAAACCAGATGCTTATGCAATTAAGTGTCGCGCGTTTCATTAAAAGACTGATCTTTACCTGCATGTACTTACAAGAACATAAAGCAATTGATAGTTGGGATCACCTCACAACATTTTTGAAGAGCACTCAAATCTACATTGATTTTGTTATAGTGATATTGGTGTTTTTCTTTATCAAGCACATGTACGATAGCCTCATTATAGTGCTGGTAAAATGTAGACAAAACAGTTTGTATAAGGTGTCTTTGTGTGCGTGGTTGCTGCCGGTACCCATCAGCGTAGTGTGGACGACGGTGATTGTATACGCGGCTCTGGAAGAAAACCTGGTTTATCTGTTGATCTGCTGCATATTCAGGTGGCCATTGATTTTCATGGGAACTGCAGTTTACATAACAATATTGATCCGAGTCTTATGTGACAAAATTAGAAAGTTTGCAAGAAGTCTTACCGTGGTGACTTTTTTAATGTGCTTGGTCATCAACTTTTACTTGTTAACAAAAGACGTGATAAAACTGTGGTGTACTCATTCGCTAAATACGACATTACTAAGTTATGTGTCCGGTTTTATTATGAATTTTCTTATTTTAATTTTCTATATAATTTTAATATGTTTAGATCGCCAGCATAGCAACCAAACTTCGAGAAACACTCGAAATATGCAATCATATGCACCGGATTACAGCATAACTGAAACACACAATTTAAAAATTTGAACTGTGAATGCAAATATGTTTTGGCCATGGTTTATAGGCAGGTTACCTCGATTGTTTTTATCGATACTTTGACATAGACATTTTGTAAATTTATGTAAATATGTTCCTGTTACTGGACTGTTGTTTTTCTAGTTTAAATGCGTTGTAGTAACCTGATGCTACTTATTATACGACAGAAGCTAAAGTAAACCTTGTTTATATTAGCGCTGAAAAAAAAATTTTTTAGCTTATTTAATAAGTAATTAAATTAAGCGTAGCATAGTTAATATTTAATGAACAAACCTAGTCTATGTTTTAAAGCTTCATTTAATAAGTGTATATTTTACGACCTGTTTAATTAAAAAACAATGTAATCTAAGTTTGGAAACTTGTGGTTTTATTAACGTTTAATTATTTGTAAGAAACTCGGCTCTCCACTCCAAAGAAGAATCAAATCAAAATCAAATCAAATAGTTTATTTCTTGATACTATTACAATTTTGTTCAATATATAAACTTATTTACTAAGGAAAATCCATAATCGTATGTACCTAATGATATAATTATAGGTAGGGATGTATAATAGTTATATGTCTAAGCCTAAATAAATGGTAATTAGTACGTAAAATAAGTTTCTTTCGAGTGTTCTAGCCCCCACACTAGGATTCCCTGTGTTGTGGGTGGCTAGCCTCTTCCAAGTGCGCAGCAAAGAAGAAAAAATAATAATATATATATATATAATAAAATACCCATCTTCTAAGTTGTGTCATCAATCCATTAATAGTATTCTAATCCATTTTTTTTTATTATTTCATTATTGTATTTAAATTAAATTTTGCAGGTAGCTAGTAGAATGAACGAAGAGTTCTCAATAGATCTCTTCTATAACTTTGTGAAGTAAGTTGTACTGTACAGTGCACCTTTTTAATTTGTCTGAGCAAGGCATAATGATTTCTCAGTAAATTAAATCCATACTAATATTATAAATGTGAAAGTAACTCTGTCTGTCTGTCTATCTGTCTGTCTGTCTGTTTGTTACGATTTCACGTCCAAACCGCTGAACAGATTGAGCTGAAATTTGGCATAGTTAATAGTTGTATCCCAGGGAAGGACATAGGCTACTTTTTATCCCGAACAAAAGAAAAAATCCCGAGAGACCGCGGGTCACACCGCGGGAGCGCAGCTAGTAGGTATACATATATATACCTATAGCTGATAGGGTAACCAGTTAATAAATGAATTAAATTACCTAATTCTTCAAGTAAGTACATCAGTAAGTTGGTAGGTACCCAATTTTTGGATCAGAGCATTCATTTCCCCCCAACGATTTATTTTATAGATTTATTATTTTTAGTTTAACTTAGTTAAGGTAAACCGCTGCAACGGGATGATATTCTAGGTTATTTTGACCTAGAATATCTATGTTTTTGTACTTCCCTAGGTATATCTATTGTATTCGCTGGAAAACTAACCGGAATTCCCATTGACGTAATATGACGATTCTAAGTAATATGACGATTCTATAGGAAACTTAATAGGTACCTACCAACATTAATACTTGTTGTAAGGTTAATGATGACAAACCGTCTTATTACAAGAAAATGAACCGAGTCTAAACTCGGTTTTTTAGTTAGTCTTAGTCTAAACTAAGACTAACTAAAAAACTGTCCCTAGAAAGACGATCTCGAATCTCGAAATACTCGTACATAAAACGCTTTTTTGTGGTAACCGTTTTCTTTTGACATGTGTCAACATGGGATTCAACTAAAGTTTAACGTTTTTGGAATAAGCAGCATTATGTCTGACTGAATAACCTGATCCTCAATCTCAATCTCAGGTAGATAGGTAGGTACAAATGCCAACTTGATTTTTCTCAGTATTACATTCTTCCCATAGTAGAAAATATTTCTCGATTCCAGTAGGTTGTAAAAAAATTATCGTTGGTTTAGTAAATATATCTATGAATGAACCTTATAATCGATTGGGATGAATTGATAGTAGTGAAATAAAAATTTTGATAATCTCGATTAAACTGCAGGACCTTACTATTTGACTTTGACTTTGACATCATCTCGACGTGTCAAGCATACGTTCCGTGGTGAAAAAGATTTTATCTATGACAAATCGCATACGATAAGCGTTTACACGTGAAAAATTGTCGTGCGATACGATATCGTATGGGTTGAAATCACATCGTGTAAATGCACCTTAAGTAATAATAACTAAATGACTACTAGTAATAACTAATTGACTAGGTACTCGTTTTTTAACGAGTAAATACGAGAGTTAGTGGAATGTAAATAAAACTATAAGTTAAAAACTAATATTTAATTTAGAATCACAATGGAGGAATGCATGTAGATTACCTTTACAATATCACTTAAGATTTTAGTAACAACTCAGACGGCTGGTATTCAACATTTAAAACATGGGTTCAACGCATTGATGGTAATAAAAGCGGATGGTTTAAACCCAATGGGGTGAACAAAACTGAAACCAATATGAATGAATGAATGAATGAATGAATGAATGAATGAATGTGAATTCATGTCGTCGATAAATGTAATATCGCCGTCGTCTCCTCCCTCCTAATCAATCGTCACACCTGTGCACCAACTAAAAACACCTAAAACTAGCTCTACAAAATAAATTGCATTCTAGGGAATACTAATAAAATATCATTGTAAACATGAAAACGAAGTATAAAAAAATATTTATTAACAAACATGCACAATATTTTCCCATAAATACCAATACGGCAGGTAATTAAAATGTTAAGATTTATTTCATGGTTCAACTTTATTTACACAAGTTTGGGAAGATTCTGGAAGTATGTCGAAGGGAATGTTTCAGATATGGACGGAGAACAGCCGCTTTAGCACGGCTGAGACACTACTGGCCGCTATCGGGCCGAGAATGCGAGGCGCTGAGCTCTACTTGCAGTCGCACGCGCAGCGCTTGATTCTCTTCTCGCTGCTGGGGAACTCTACGCTGCGCACGGAGCGAGGCTGCATGTCTGCAAACAAATACATTGTCCTTTACTTTGAAAATATTTCAAATTAAAAGGAGTTGGTTAGGAGTTGACCCGCGACCACGCCTTTTGCATAGGCGAGGAGACGTCGGGAAGCAAAAATATGGTACCTACTTATTACACGATAAATCCCGGTGATCGCGAAAGTTGAAGAAATACTAAGTTACCTAGTCGCGTCGCAGGCTCCTTCTACCTTCATTTTTTGATAAATATAAAATTACTTTAACAAAATATATTTTTATGGACATCTAAAGAGTCAAGTTTCGATAAATCGGAGAAAATAACATTTTCTCGTAGATGTATTTTGTAGTCGCGAGACAATGCTTGAAAGGAAATAAAACCAACTTTCTCGTCTAATGAGTTTGACAATACTTGCTAACGAAGTTGCCGGCTTGCGACCACAATCTCTACGGAGCGATCATAATTAGCTGCGGCAATGCTACCTTACCTACATAAATTTCACTTAGCTTTCGTTCTCATTCCTAACAATTTGTGTTTCCCGAAATACGAAACTTTTAAAAAAGTATTTCATTTATTTGACATCTCTAGTAGGTGCATTAGGTATCTATGTAGGTACCTACCAACGATAAAAAATAAGGTCATTATAATACCTAAGTACTCGTACCTATAATGATCAGTGGTTTTTGGGAACCAAAGACTAAACGTAGATGCCGACAGGCTAAACTCTACCTGCTAAGTCGACTACTTTTATTATGAAGAAAATGCAAATACGCAGATAAAAGAACATTCGACTCTGGGTAGTTTAGTTTTTAACAATGGAACAAGGATAAGTTCTCGCGCACATATTGAGTGTAGTTGAACTTTGAACAATGATAACTTACATATTTTGCGGTTGCGGGTTCAAGTGACTATTCAGCTAAACACATGATCATGAAATGATGACATCAGAATACAATGAGACAATTCATATTTCAATGATCCTACAATGGACAGCCATAGATAGTAACATAGTACGAGTATACCCAAGCATAGATTTGTTTGTCCTAATTAATTGCGAAATAGAATTCATACTAAAGTAGGTTAAGGGAGCGAAGGGTTTGGCTTAATAAGAGTCTTGTCACAATAATGTTTGCCTGCATCTGTTGAGAGACAATACACGGACTACTTAGAACCCTACGCAATAGATAATGAAAACTATAAATATGTAATACATTATATTCAGTGTTCATAGAGAAAGTTTGAGCAACTTGTTCGTTTATGATAAGCATAATGTGGGAGATATATTAGAAAAGTATGACATTAGGTTAACATCGAGGATTGTTATCAATTGCTTTCTTAATACAAAAATCATTTAACTTGGGATGAGCCTTGAATTTGTAAGTTTTACTTCTATTGGTAGCTTTTGTTTAGTTTAGGTACATTATCTTTTTCTTGCATAAAGTTCATTTTTATTACGAACTGAGAACGTCCTGTTTTGAATTGGGTTTAAAAAATGTAAACACTTAGGTATACCTACGAGTAAAAACCAGCTCAGAAGGACCTGTTACTGTGATGATTATATGTTATTCCTGAGTGTAACATGTCAAAATGTATGGTTATTCCTATTTTATTCCGAGGAATAACTTTATACCACGTTTATTAGTAAGGCCCATATAGTTTAGTTTAGGGTTATTACGATGATAAAGATGTAAAAGAAAGAAAGCGATGCCTGTGCCTGTGTGTATTTACAAAGAAGAAGTATATAAGTAGTATATCAGTTATCTGGTTCCCATAGTACAAGCTTTGCTTAGTTTGGGGCTAGATGATGCTGTGTGAAAATTTCCAGCATTATTTATTTTATTTATTTGTGAGATTGGGATTGTGGGATGAAAAAGGCAGGTGATGATATGATTATTATTAAGATAGAAGGACCTGTTACTGTGATGATTATATGTAAAAAAATCTCACAGTGAGGCCTCTCCTCCATGGGCATGTCCTGAGGCAGGAGCAGAGTGCGCGGCGCGCGCGGCTGCTGCGCGGGCGAGGCCTCAGGGTTCTCCTGCGCCTCCGCCTCCGCCGCCGCCGCCAGCGTGTTCACTATCGTCTTCATCTAAACAAACATTTGTAAGTGTTCAAAAATAGCAATAAAATAGACTTACCTAAAGCTATGTATTCACTGAGAAATATTTGTTTATAAACACGGTTTCACAAACAAAATTTACGTAACTCTGAAACAAGTTAAATTGTTTCAGACACTTTTTAAATTGTTGCGGTAAACACTAGTGTTTATAGAATGTTGCTTTGCTCCCCGATGGAAGCGGAGAGCACCGCAACAAATCTATTTCGCAACAGCTGTATACAAGTGTGGACGTGTGTTTCAGTTGTTTATAAACAACATGACAAAATAGTTATGAATTTAGATCAAAATAAGAAGTCTGGCGGGATTTTATGAAGGTAAACTTTTATCCTTAGTTTAACCAAGTTAGATTAAGTAATAACAAGGTAAAAACCAATTTTTACAACAATAAACTATTATTGTTTATTTTGTAATTACCGTGACTATGACGCAAATAATTTTTATTTATACATCCCATAAACTCAAATGTTATATAAAGAACAATAATAAAGCAAGTTATTCCTACATATTTATTTATAACCAAAACGATATTTAAACGTGCTTAGTGCATGGTCTAAAATTTATTATGTCAATGTATTATCACTAGTACCAAGTACAACAAGTAGATGTAGGGTTGTTAGTACCTATTACTGCCAAACATTTTAGTATTTGTAGGAACGTATCCCTGACACATAGAACTTTTACGTTTCACGCTGTACAACAATGACAATTTTTGAAATAAATGAAATCTAGTGATAATAGGTACTAAGAGATTCAACTTCAAAAAAAAAAGGATTTTTTTATATTTCCTTTTTCTAATATTTCTGAAATTAACCTAAAGAGCCTTGTCACGGAACGATCTTATGTGAAAAGAACTATAGAATAATAATAATATAACGAATTTACGACATTCTTAATATATCGTTTTGGGAGAAGGTGATTATAAGATTGGTTCAAAGCGAAGCGTATTTCTTCGATTATCACGTAACCTTGCACAAGTTCGCGACGTCTGGAAGGAATAAGCGAGACATTTGCCCAGCAGTGACACAGTAATGACTGATAATAATAATATCACGTAACCGTCATGTTAAAAGGTCCCGCAATCAGATTATTTTGATTCATGGTAAGAGGATAAAAAAACAAAGAAAGATACTGACAACTACCTCTTGCATGTCATTGTCGATCTGCTGCTGCGAGCGGCGCTGCTGGCTGGCCTGCTCGGCGGTGCGGTGGATCGCGTGCAGGTCTTCGGGCGTCAGGCCCCAAGGCAGGTTCATCTGTACCGGGCTTCCGTCCATCTGCATCTTTTGTACCTGATCATACAAATACAATAATCATCATTATTCGTAGGCAAGAATATCCCACTGCTGGGTAGAGGCATCTCTCTGTTTACGTCATTATTTCGGTCCTATGCATCCAAAATCTATGTTGCCTCTTAATGTCGTCTACCTATCGCACAATAAGACGACCTTGACTTCTATGTCCGGTTCCAGGCTACCACTCGGTCAAAGTCTTTACTCTAATATAAATTGTTCTAAACTTACTTTTTCTTTAAACTCACACAAATGAGTGTGATAATGAAGTCTAATTGTAGTGTTTAAAGCCTATAAAGCGTCTACTACATTGCATGTGCGTGGCCCTAACAGATCTCCATTTGTATGTAGGTCGGTTCTTTCTATAAAAGGTTTTCTCTACCCGTGCACTTCGGAGAAAGTTGCAAAAGATGAAGACAACACGTATCGAACAGTGAAATCGAATGCAAATAAGTATCTTATTTTCTCCATTTTTGGAGAAAGTATTTTTGAATGAATCTTACTTCGGGTTGCTCTAACTCCTGGGTGGGTGCGGACTGAGGGACGAACTGATGGAGAATGGTTGATTGCTGAAAGTAGAAAAACAAACGTTAATTACTTCCATATTCACCTCTCATTTTAAATTATTACATATTTAGTGAATTTAGAAAGGAGAGTTACATTTGAATACTTATATAAATACTTAGGGTAGGTAAGTACTATATTTTACACTTTATTTTTTCTATTTCATTCGGTTTAGGTATCTGAAAAATACTTCAATGTTGCCACATTAGTCACGGAATAGCTGTTACTGAGTTCTCTAAGCCTATTTTGAAATTACTTCAGTGAGCTTGCAGCATTTTTATTTTCTTTTTCATTCATTTATATCATTTTATGATAATTTCAAACCACTTTAGCCATTAAAATTTTTAGGATTAGGAATATTTTCTTTGCGATTTCCTTATAGACGCTGATTGTAAAGTTATTAATAGCCACTCAATGATTACCTAAATTAAATAGTTGGATAAAATTAATTACGGCGAAGGTTGTATTTTTATTTACGACGCGTGTCGCAGCAAGTGCTGCGCCACAACGGGTATGGCGCCACTGAAAACCAGCGCTCCAACACTCTCGAGCTGTTGGAGCAAATGCTGAGGGGTAGCCATATTTTCACCCACATAAAATTATGTAGATTTAAGTACCTATTGTAGCTGTTGTGAATGGTGTGGAGAAAATAAAACACAAGCAGGAAGTTTCTGCAATCATAGAATTTGGTAAACGACGTAGGTAACTACTTACTTATATGTAAATCCAAGTAAAATCGTAAGTCAATTAAAGTCAAATCAGCTAAAGGCGTCATACAAATGGACAAACTTTATTTCAAATACTAAACTTAGGTACTTCAAAACCAAGTCTAGGTCCTAAATTTTCAATGGGTAGTTTAATATTAGCTTTACCATTATATGTACCTATAGGTGCCAATTTCCTTACTTATCTAGTACTTATGCGATTGAATAAGACCTAACTAAAAACATAAGTAGGTAATTTATAAAATAAATAAGTAACCATCATCAACATGTTTAATTTTCGAGTAACGTTGTTATTTTATACTTTTTTCCGCCTTTGATATTCAAGTTCAATCATGCTCTCTTTTGAGATATGAAATAAGCTGCTTTTGTCAACGAACCTCATTCTGGTCATTCTGGGGCGGTGGCGGCGGGGGAGCGAAAGGGCCCATGGTCTCTGGCGGCGGGGGCATGTTCTGAGGGGGCATGTTCTGCGGGGGCATGTTGTGCGGAGCGGGGATGGAGATCACTCGCTGCACGTGGATGCGCATCTCACGAGGTCCCATCTGCTCCTCGGACGAATCCCAAGGCATCTGGTTCAACGGACAAGTGACAATGATTAGGTACACATTGCTAATAAGGTTGACCGCTAGGTATGTTTATTTGAGCACGTAACGGTAGGTATGTCAGTTACCCCTGTCTGGGTTTGTTCAGGTAAAATATCAAGTAAAAAAGTATAGGTAAAATTATTTTATCTACAGTTGCTTGATTTCAGTTTTCTTGTATTTTTCTAAAGTTTAACTTTGAAAGGGGATAAGTTTGGGATTCTATTCAGCCATGTAACCTAAGCTATTGTATTTAAACACAACGATGTTAAGTTATCTAATAAATAACAACATAGCAAGCAATTTACGATAAAGTGAATTAGCATTGTAATATAAAATGATGTAGGACTGGAGAACAAAGGATAATGAATGCTCGATCATGTCTGCTATGAATAATGCATGCGTGAGAGTTGCGCAAACGTAGCGGGAGCATCGCCGAGATCCACCGCCAGCCGCCAGCGGCCATCAGGAAGCAATGACCGCCGACACTCGAGGACGCGTGCCCGTACGGGTACCGACACAAACAAAGCAACAAAAAATATCACATCGCAAAAACATTCAAAGTATAAGAAGCAAGTTCTTAAACTGGAATATTCCAGGCGATTCGAACCATTCCTATACTTTGTTTTATCGTTGAAGAATCTTCAACTCATCAAAAAGGCCTTGGTTTTGTCGATGTAAATATCTCGGTCGTTCACGAGTATCTCGAACTAAACCGGTATCTCGCCTGCTAATCGAACAAGTCTTCAAAAATTTAAATATAATAAAAAAGCCCAACAAAAACACGCTCATAAAAATAAACAAAGAAACCATTGAGTATTGACTTCGGTTAACGAATATTAATATTCTAACGATGATGCTGTAGTGTATAGATGATGCGGCACCAAACAAAAACGCGGAAGAGACGCGTCTCGTACATTAATGGCATTGTCAATGCGCCCTTGGGCAAAATATCGTTCAAGTTTTTAGTGCGCTTTATATAAAACATACATAAGCGACATGTTTACCCCATGTGCAATGTAAGCAAATGGCAAGATGAGACGCCTATTAGTCTAGGGGCCAAAACCGCTCCAACTACTTTTTTCGTCTAATTGTATTGCTTGATATCTATTTTTGCTTTTTTTAGTCATTAACAGATATAATTGGAGTAGCGGACGATTTATTATTATACGGATGTAATCTGTGATAAAAGCTATATTAGATAGAACTTACAAAATAGGATTATTAGCTGCATTAGCTTTTATTTTGAATTCCTTACCAATCAAATTACGGGAACTTTTGTAATCCATTAAATTAGGTAAAATAAACCAAAAGTTGCAGATTCAATTCATTCAAACTATCGCTATAACGGTTAGGTACTCATTCTTTCTATTGATTCTACTTTTGATAAAAGTATTTTTTTTATTTTAACAGTTTTTTTATTCCTCGTACATATCAAAAATGTGCTTTATAATCAATATAGATTTTGTTAGTAGCACCTAGTATATATTGTCTTTGTTAGCACATACTTTATCAACCTTTAAGAGTAGACTAATCCTTCCGATAAATTCATTAATTTCCGTGTTTATTATATCCGAAACTTCGCAAACCAGTACTTCTCATTTGCATAAATGCTTCAACCTAGAATTATGTAACTATGAATAAACATATTTAATAAAGGAATCACGACACAAAGCAGCTGAACAGTACTAGGGAACCAGGGTTCCAGAGAATTTATACCTACAGAGAGGGAAAATTACGTACTAGTGCCTTGTAACGCAAGCAATTCTTACTTTGGGGCCAGATGATGCTGTGTGAAAAGTCCAGCATTATTTATTTATTTTATTTTATTTGTATCTTACCCTCATTGTTCAGTCACGTATATTATGATATACCTATCTACACTAGAAAATAATGTATTAATTTCGAAGTGGTTTAAAACCACTTTCTTTTGTTGATATGAATGTTAATCATCATTACTACTACTTTTACTCCTAATTCTAAGATATAAATAAATTACTGTAATAATTACCTACATTTAGTTTGTGATCAACGAAGCAAAACAGTTATAGGAAGGCCGTCGGCATTTTGCTTCCTGTGTTTTGGGATTGTATGTTTAATTTTATGATGACCTCAAATTGTTCCGGATTTCCGAACTTTCTATTTCACATTTTATTTGTTGTTACGATTATATCAGAAAGTCTACTACATTTACGGCGATTCTTTTAGCATAAATCAATTTTCAAAATCGTAGACCCATTAAAAGCGCCGCCCATCAGAAAAATAGATTAGTTAAAATCAAATAGTTGTAGAATAAGTTAGAGTTTACGTGATGTAACACCATAACGTCGACGGCGATGACGACCAAAACTTTTCATCAAAACCTAGTCTTCGTTAGATGGCGCCCAGGGTGTTGTGTGTGTGTGTGCATGTATTCTGTTATTGTTTTTGTGTCATGCTCAAATCATTGTGTTTACCTATGTTATTTTTACCTAACTACTATCTACAGTACGCACAACCAATCTTTAGCTCTCTGAAGTAGCTGCGCAGAACCTATTTTTGATGACGCCTAAAAGACGAAGACAGCGCTGTATAGCTGCCTCGCTCACTCGCTTAGTGTTGCATCGTCCTATCTCGCCTACTCGCGCAAACCTGCGCAATCGTTTAGTGCACCTAACTTCAGTGAGATAAATATCGGTTGTGCGTACTGTACTTTATTTTTAGTTTTTTTGTGTCGTTATGTGTGATTCGAGAACTTAGTGTCTAATCAAACTTATTTTAGTATAAAGACACTTCCTACCTGAATATGTATGTTACTTTTAACTGAATACTTTTGACGACCTCTGTGGCGCAGTGGGCGAAGGTCCGCCTGCGACGCAGAAGGTTGCGGGTTCGATCCCCGCCGCGGGACAAATGTTTGTATGACCTACAGATATTTGTCTCGGGTCTGGGTGTTTCTATGTATAATATGTATGTATTTACAAACGAAAAGTATATAAGTAGTGTATCAGTTATCTGGTTCCCATAGTACAAGCTTTGCTTAGTTTGGGGCTAGATGATGCTGTGTGAAAATGTCCAGCATTATTTATTTATTTTATTTTTACTGAATAAATATCTATCTATCTACCTGGACAGAAAAAGGGGAACCTTGATATTATGTAGTAGTATTATATAATCTGTGATATTAATATGACGATTAAGATACTAAAATAAAAACATAAGTGAACTACGCCAGAAGGTGTTGTAAATGTCTAAGTAGTTAAACATTATCCTTGAAGAAATCGTGTTCTATGTCTTCAAATGCGCAATTTGCAGTAGTTATGCACTATATCCAAGTTAAACTTAAGCCTACAATTTAATAAAGTACAATCAACGGATCATCAGTTAACATTTCATTCAATGCCTTATAGCCTTTAATGATAATTGATCTCAAATCAACGAGTTAGTTGCGAACTTTTGGGTTAAGATCTTCGTTTATGCCATCCGTGCTGCAATGCCCATGCCCTATGCGTCCCGTGTTTAATTGTCTAAGAAAATGTAATAACTTGATATGGCCGAACGAAATGAATTTACCTCAGAAGAACATTGCCTTCTGTGTTAATTGTATTAAGTTTGCGTACAAAATACTTTACGAATTGGAAGAATATATTGTAAAACCTGAGATGTTGGTTATATAGTTATTAGCCACTACCAACTTGTGTGTATATTTTGCTGCCTAAGAACATTAGCTTCAGACTTGAAATCCAGCGTTTAAATGTCTTATTAGGCACTTAATTACGAGATGTGATTATAACAAGTAACTGATGCCATGGTCACCTCGTAGCGTCGAGAATATCATCACTTAATATCGGTTAATGTACCTAAGTGGAACAAGGTTCATGAGCGGTCGTAGCCACCGGTGCATAAAATCATATAAGTAAAGAATAATAATTGTGGACATGCTTTGCAACGTCAGCCTGTTCCTACGTAGGTACCGTTCCTTTCCCAGAGAGTGCGTGCAAACTCTTCTGGCGATACTCTACCAATTATAAAAGAGTCTCATACATACATATCCGATACAAAGATAATTGTGTTCAATTTAGGCACGAATGATATCGATCGCCGGGATATATAAAAATGTGTGTTGGACGCGCGCGGCTCAAACAGTCGACAAACACCGCAACATGCACGCGTATATTGCGCTTGCCCTAGCGCTCGTGGCGCCCGCGATCGCCGCTTCGCGAGACCGCCTCGGTTACGATAGAGAAATAGACTCCACTAGATATAATCAAGTTCCAAAACTTCTTGATTTCGTTTTAAGTGATGAATATATCTTGTCTCAAAAGAACAGAGGAAAGCTAGTGACCAAGCCGAGGCAGGAAGAGCCAGTGGTAGCCGACAATGTCATACTGGAATCTAATGTGGTGAGAATAGTTCGTCCTGCAAAAAGAAACACGGACAATCAATCACCTGAGCTGGTACGACGACGACGTGGGTACAACCTAGAGAATGTACGAGTTCCGGCGAGGTACCCGTACCTTCCTGTGGCAAACTTCAATCGCTTCCGCAGATGGGGCTAGTGGCCGTGCCCCGCATCGCCGCGCCTCAAATGCCAAGGCTGCGCAGACACTGATCGCGCTACAGGCAGGGTGCCCGGAGCAGCCTTGCGACCGCGTGCACCTCGGGCTGCACTCCCGTAATGTGCACGCACATAGACTTTACTTAGTTATTATTTTATTTATAACGAAGAAGTGGCTGTGATCGATAGCTCAAGAAGTGATGCCGTTACATGGACGGTTTGGTGGCAACGATTGACAGTAAACTAAAGAACACTAAACAACTTTATATAAGTTTACAAAGTTATACAGACAAATTATTATTATGATATTATTTTAAAGATGTTTGCAAATTATCCGTTTGTTTTTGTTCAAGCTTTCTTTATTTAGGTATCTATCTCACTTTATGCTGCTTTACATGTCAGTTACATCTGTTTACTAAAGGATAAAAGTAAACAGGGTTCAAAATCTTTGGGACTACAAAATGTAAAAAAAGTGATTTATGAAAACAATGATAACAAGGGTTTACTTTTAAGTAAACTTTTGTTATCATTGTTTTTACAAAGCTGGACTAAAGTCCAGCGTATTTAAAGTACTTAATAGCTAGTTTGGGCGCTATGAAGCAAAGAGAATCATGTTGTCTGATAGATAATTCAATAAAGACAAATCAACTGTCAGTTTAATAATAATCAAGTCATTGCATTGCGTGTAAGCACGAACGAACTGGTACTTAGAGAATATTACAGCAATTAGACCCTATCATGTTGTAATGGGAACAATGAAATATAATGTATGCGAGTTTAAAATGCAGCTAGCATAATTTGTGTCAGAGAATCTTTGAGGGTTAGTTAGTGAAGGTGTTTCGGTTCAATTGCCCAAACAAACCTTGAGTAACAAGTTAATGTGTGGATTCGACAACATGTAATTGATTGCTATGCTTCCTTGCAAATTGCACCGACAGCTATGCAGCGTGTCGACAACGATTTGCCAACTGTTAGCTTTTGATCGAAGGCTTTAGTTCAACAATTCTAGAGACGATACATTAATACTTTTAATGCTTATAAGTGAGTACCTACTTATAAGTTATTACATTCATAATTTACGCTTTTCTTTTAACGTTGACTACAACGTGTTAACAACAAAATGCGATACAAAGTTATTTCAATTCTTACATAAAACTCTCACGATTACAAAGGGTTTTTTTTTACGTTTTCCAACATCAGCGGGAAATGGTCTAACTAGATTCTAATAAAAGGCGCTTCATGACTAATTGAGTAAGATTATAAGTACTATGTGCGTAATAACTTATTCTTATAGTAATCAGATGCTTAAAACTACTACTGAAGACCTCAGCACAAAAAAAATATTAGGTTACGAGTACAATACAATAAGCATCACAGACAAAACTGGTTTTGGCTTAGGTACCAACCAAAGCATCGATACCCAAAAAAAATGAAAATATATTTTTTGTGGGTAAGGTAACCTACAAAATATCATTTTAAAATGACTTCAAAATTAGAAGATGGTAATAAACATATATGTTTGTCAATAACTATATCCTATCCCAGCTAAGCATTAATCCATCCGACTGAAAACTACAATGATACTTAAAAGTTTTAATAAAACAATATCATTTTACAATATTGGGAGGATAATTTTTGGTTATTCGGTTTCAATATTCACTTAGGTCCAATCTAAATACCTTGAATATAATACCTACAATACCTACATACTAAACGACATTAGAGTCTTGTGGAATGATATTGATCATATTATTTAGTACGTGTTCTAATGTCTGATAGCCTTATTAATAAACGTGGTGTAAAGTTACAACGGGTCACGGGTGTAACTTAGGAGTAAGCATACAATTTTCGAGTTTAAACCCGGCGTAACTTTACACGTTGTTTTTATTAATAAGGCCATGAAAGTATGTTGTCACGAGCTGTGGTAGCTCGGTTGACAAGTTGACAGGTCGTCGACAGACATGCAGTCTACCACCACACCTCTCCACCCCGTGGCCCCCCGCGCCGAGACCCACGCGGCCGCTAACAGGGCCATTTACCCTCCGCCCTACCAACTCCTACACAATTACTGTCAGATGCTGCCGCTCAAACGAACCTACTAAAACATCTTCGAAGTTTTGATGAAAGATTTTAACGTATTAAAGGAAATGATCAAATATTAAAATGGGTCGTTTATTTGCGATCGACTCTGCCTACTACAATTCCATTTTGTGAGTTACTAAGTAAATTAATATGTACTATATCCGTGTGGTCCTCATATTAGTAATTATTTATTTGCTTTGCAAATCATCTAAAGATATCTAGAGTAGAAACTGATTATTGATACCTAGCAAATCAATAATCTGTAGGTATTATACTTCTGTTTCTTAAATTATAATATGTTTTCTTTCATCGGAGTTATATTCAATGATTTTCTAGACAAAAATCTTATGATGCACGACCGGGATCCGACGGTAGAGTCGAAAATCATGTACATCCTACTCGTACTAGGCCAACCTGGGTCGAGTGCTTTCCAGTCTGTCAATAATAGGTGAGTCATGAACTAAACCGACTCTCCACCTACTTCCAATTACTTTTTGTTCAGCTGTCAAATAAGACGAGATTCACCGACATGTACAGTTAAGCTTTCTGTTTGAGATGAGTGATTATTACCGCTGGCCCACTAACACCTAATTGTCTTCTGTTCCCTCACGATGTTGTACCGCTATTTGCTAACTTTAGTGTCTGTACACTTATTTATAGGTGGAATGTTAGTCTTGTCTTGTAGTCTATTCAATAAAGCATACCAATATTCAGAACCCATTAAAGTGGCATGTGTGCTTAAATATACTGTACCATATAGAAATTTAGCCAGCCTCATTTTACATTTGGAAAATAAAACAATAAATCGTTGCCTATTCAAAATGCATAAAACAGTGCCAAAAATCATGTAGCGCAGAAAGTCATGAAAAATAATACAATAGTAGGCAATACGTTGATGTTGCTAGAAAAAAATATAATTCCTTATGTCAAATAGCAAAACCGATATAAAGATTCGTTATGGTCCTAATTTTATTTGTATTAGGCCACATTTACCAATTTCTAATACGTGTAAGCAATTCAGATCCGATTATTGGAATTTGGAACATCAAACTACTTAAAACGTTCGAAATGCGTTCACGACACGGAGTGCTCATCATAGTTAACGCGGAGCCAACAAGCAATAAAAAACATATCTGATGCCGAAATATCGTTGCACGAACTCTGTACGTGATCTTGTTATGGGTAGCGAGCCAATATTTATTCTAAACCTGCTAGCCTGTGGCCTGTGGGATCTACAGGGCAAAAATACAATGGCTTTAATTTTATACGAATCTATAATTAAGGTTGTGATAAAACTTGTGTTATATAAATTTGTGTCCTTTCTTTAGGTTATTATTCTGTGTGTGTCTATTTGTACAATAATGATTATAGAATTAAGAATAATACTGAGAGAGTCACAGAAAGTTTCTGGGGTCAACAAATGATATGATAACAAGTTGACAAACTCCTGCCTGTATCAACCCGGAACCGTAAAAAAACTTGATAAATAATTTGTTTGAGTGAAAATGTACCGTACCTAATCTATACCAAGTATTTAATAAATATCTTATTTTATCTCAGAGAAATTAACCTCACTCACTGAGTATTATATATTTTTATTTCACACTAAATAGGTAGGTATAAAAAAACGATCGTAAAACTGGTAAGTAGTTTAGCAGAAATTGACACATAGTTGGCAAAAAAAGGTAAGTATCATTTAGCACTTACCCAAACTAAATGAAGCAATAAGTATAGTTTACGTGTCTTACAAATTGAATCGGTCATCTCGTAGGCATTGTGATCAAAAAGGAACTCAACTACAAATATTTTTTTTGTAAGATGAATTCCCACATTCCAAAAAAAACGGAATCTTAAAGCTTCCCGCAAAAGTGGGCTTAAAGTCAAATCGTAATCCAACTCATAATCGAAGGACATAGGTAATAACTTGAAACTTGTTGTATAAGTAATGATTAGATCTAATGATATGCCGACATGACCTATTGCCGACGAATGAGCATGAAGATCACGACACAATCAGAACATTAATGAGCACTGAACCGCTGCGCATCTTTTCATGTGGTTAAAATGATTAATTGCTGAAGTTGCTTGACCTTGAGTCATTGTATAATAAAAGTTAATTGTAGATTTACATAAATAAATCAAATAGGTATCCTAGACACTCACTGTTAGAATTTTAACTATTAGGTGCGTTATAGGCAAGGACGGGACGAATGTGTTAATAGTCCTTTGAATACTTATAAGTATTACAACCTACAGTGTATTCATGGATTATTTTGTTTTACAATTTGTTGTGAGTGAGCTTAAAACTAAAACATTATGTTTTTCTGTTCAGTAAGTTACTAAGCAGGTGGCATGTGGAGATTTATCCACAAGTACCGCCTGCTTGAATGGTACAGCACGGAATTCTGGTCTCACACCCTAAAAAGTAAGTAGGTTCGTATGAGTCAGTGGCCAACTCTGGTGACGGAATATTTAGGCCGCCTCAAGACCTCCGTCATGGCTTAACAATTTTAATAGCCGGGACCGACTATTTAACGTGCCCCGTCGAAGCACGGAAGCGCTCAGATGGAAATGTCACTGCCGGTCGCCCATCCACTTACTGACCATTTCGAACGTTGTTTAACTTCGACGATCTATCAAGAACGACTAAGCAAGCACGACCACGAGCGCTTCACACCATGGTCGCACTTCATACAATTGACTGGCTGGATACGGTATTTACTAGTACTTATAGATCCACTAAATTGTAATTTAATTCATTATTTAAACATCAAACGATTCTACGAGTATTCGCATGGTTCTTACTTTGATTAATGACCTCTGTAACCGATTGCCTTGACGTTCATCATCGGCTTGCAGAGATTTTTCTTACAGTATAATAAACTAACCAAGTGCGTGTCAGGCCACGTTCAGTCGGCTCCATTCATGAACTATATTACTTACATAACTTCACCAATGTACGGTCAGTGACAGAAGTTCATGAACATTTGATGTATTTGAATCTTCAATATCATCGAAGTTCGTAGAGTTTTAGATAAAGCTTCACCTTCATTGGATGTTTTGCCTTGCACTATGACAATTATGAAAAAATTAGGCAATTTTCCCACAAATAATGATGAAAATGAAGCTTTAAAATCTCCAATTGTTCATGAACTTCTGTCGTTGACTGTACCTATTGAATTTGAACAAATTCAAATTGAGTGATTTTCATGGAATTTGAACAAAATTGGTGTTGCGATCAGGGACGTTTACATTTATTTTCGTCCGCTCGCACCCTCTGGTGTCCAAACTTTGAAAGCCTTCGATTCTTCTTCCCCACACCACTGCACAGTTCCCCCTACCACCACCCACACCAACGAGATCTATTGTTTAGTGCAGATAGAGCTCGAATAATACACTTGTGTAACTCGGCTCATCCATGTACGAAACCCGTGAAGGGTGTTAAAGTGACGATACCACCTCGTCACCCCCAAAATGTTTAAATGTTTATTGGTTTCTAATAAGATACGATTGTAATACAAAATCATAACAGACAAGCTTCTTTCTGACTGAAATGAAACAGAAAAGCTCCTAAGCAATTGTTTGCGTAACTGGGCTCAGACAAAATTAATATCATTTCAAAGGAGGAATCCGGCTTTTGTATCAAGTGGATGTAAGTAATTTAAACAAAATAAACATCATTGTATATATACATACAATGATGTTTCGTTGATCTGCCGTTTTGTCGAATTATACCAGAACATAATTGTACGAAATAATTAAATTACTTTGCTTTGATTATTATACTATAGTGAAACCATATAATTATATTTATTGGCACCTGAGATTTTTAATGTAGGTAATGTAAATCTAGTGTTGCTGATGCCAACAAAAATAATAACTAAATAATAAACAATATAAGATAGTAATATAGAATAGTAAACAAAATCTGTAGACAACTAATATCTAACTGATCATATTTATTTGTCGTTGTACCGTGGTTTACACTGTTACCGACTGGAGGTCCTTGCACTGGGCAACGTTGAATAATGATAAATGGAAGGGCAAAATAAGTTACTTTACAAGAACCGGAATATTCGTGATTGCATAAGCAAAGCACAGTTGCAGGAGTCGACAACAGGGGTCGTTGACTGCACAGCTCTCTTTTTGAGAATTATTTTAAGCGCATTTTTTTGCAAATCAAGTGGATTGTGCGCAATATCAATTCTTGGGGCAAGGTTCTTCTCTAATCGTTTTGCACATTCTCCTATCTCTTCTTTTATAATAGGTAAAATGTAGGTTGAAAATATTTTAGAGTTCACTCACACACAATTATAGATAACGCCATTTTGATCTCCATCTACATAGTGAAGAGAAGAGAACAATAGCATCATATAGTGATTGCTCCACTTCGAATCTCCACTTTTATAGTGTAGAGAACCTTTTACTTACATTTAATTTAGATTATTTATACAGTGTCGGGCATTATGTGTCAAAATATACGTTAAGCTTGGGGCATTGTTAAAATCTGAGAGGTTTTTACTACGTCAACCAGCACCATCCTCGCAGCAATCACCTGACCAATAAATTTTTCAAGATGTGGGGGTAAGTAGGTCATATCATTTGGCCAATACGTCTTAATAACCACCTTACTTATTATTAGTTACTACTGACCTCTACTGAATCCTATTTATTTAGCATTACCTTCACAGATTTAGATCGCACATTCATTTAATGTGACAGCAACATAAATTTTATGTACACATAAACCTTTTCATTTCATAGAGTTTAATGTAGGCTATAATCGCTAACAGCATGTCTGTAACATTTTGCTGCCTAATTGGTATTGTTCAAGATATCATTAATCATAATTTCAGAGTCAAGTTCAGGCCATTATCTACCACTGAGTTTTAGATAGGTTTTATTATATTTTCTGTGGTTTTAGTAAACAACAAAGCGAACGTTTATAGTGTAAAGTGTAAACCAATAGACTCATCAACCACCTCTAGGTAGGTACTCTACCAACCAACCACATAGCAAAACACGAAGATTTAATTTTTACGTTACAAATCCAATTTATTTCACTTCGAATGGAAGCACAGTATTATACTACTTATAATAAAGGTACGAGTATAAACTACTTATAATAAACTAGTATTTTCTTACTTTGAAAACACAGTTGCAATTCACAGATGTCTGGCTGACATGACACTGTCTGTGGTATAACACATATTGAAGAAAGTTACCTACACTATACTTGACTATACCTACTCGCATTATCTACCTATAAAACCGGGTCCGCAGCGACGTGTTTTCGTGTTTTTTAACAAAATAACATGTCTTTAGTTAGGGGTGTGGCCTGGACAAAATCCACAATAATATGTTTTCAGAGACGAATGGATCAACATCAAACATCCCCCGTATTCGCCTGCGGGGAGGGTAAATGTTTTGTGTGGAAGATGTCAACGTCAAATGTGACAATTTTGTTTGGGCTGGAAGTGTTTATTTTAAAATTTAGACTGTGGAAATGGAGTGGACTAAAGAAAAAAACGATGTCTACCATTGATAAGACAATTTCCACGTCTTCTTCGTCAGAACTCATTTTTTAACTAATCAAAAACCATAGAGAAAATACATAACAACAATTAGGCGCAGCGGACGGGCGGTTTACGTTTTGATACTTAATATGTTTTGTTATAAAATGTGCGCTGCTGATCCGGCTTAATACATACATAATATAGGTCATTCGAGTATTATGTAATGCCCAGCCCGTTGTATCTATCTGTACCTATTAGGTAAACCTGTGGTACGTTGAATATGTGCGTGGTATTATAGTTGTTGAATTAGGCAGTGTAGTAGTAAAATTTATTGGTACTATAATACCTATGCATATTACTGATATTACAAATATTGCGAATATTGCACATTTTTTTAATGTGGACGGTAATCTCTGGAACCTGTCGATTCAGGTTTTTTCTTATATATTATGGCAATATAAAAAGGTGGAAACCGATTAAAAGCAACCAGCGATTATCTTAAATAATTAATTATCACAACTGTAGCTCCAAAGCGCGGTAGACGTTCTCTCAGAACTTTTGCATTCCAGATCCATTTTTGCAATTACCGTTTGAGTAGGTAGCCGATAAATCCATTACGAATAACGGAGTTATGTTTTAGCAGAATATAATAGGTATATTCTACTATAATGCCTGATGACATAGCAAGATATTCTTACCTTAATGATATCCTACAAGTAAATATAGATAAATACATTATTATTTATTTAAGTACAGTAACATACCATTAAACATTAGAAGGCGTAATTTGATTCAGTCGTTTCAGAAGGCCATGTCGTGATGCAAAGATTACACGTGATTAGGATATGGTCGTTAGATAAAATTACCGATTCGTAAGAAATCTGTTCTTTGTACGATACCGTATGCTTACCCCTAAAAATAAAAATAAAATCTCTTGTTTACCTACTTTTTTAGATTTTACTCATACATTCAACTGTTCTCGTACTAAAAAGAGAAAATATGCTATATGCTATCCAGAATAGTCAATAATATGGCATTACCATAAAAACATTAGCTTAATCTTTTGAGACCCGAACTTTATAAGAGGGTTCTTATAAACGGGCACTCGAATGCTATATTTTGGGCACTCCAATCCGAGAGTAATCCCTCGATCCTTAATCAAGGCCTCACTTGACCCAGAGGTTGGAATCCATCGCCGTTTATTGCTTTCCGCTTTGCCTTTGGAAAGTACAGGTACCTACATTATCATTCCAAGTCCTTTCTTACTGCTTGAGCTGTGGCTTAGCCGCACAGCTAACGTTCAAAGGAAGGCAGGAAGAGGCTGCTAAGATGAAACCGTTTCAATAGTATGAATCGAAGCCTACATTATATCTAAGTACCTAACCAAGTTAAGCAAGATTGGTGTTTTATAAATGAGTGATAGGAGTGAGTGAAAGAAGAAGACTTGTTCTGCCAACCCCACTTAGCGTGGGATAAGGTCAAGGAGATGATGATGGTGTTTTATAAATGAAAAATAGGAAGTAAGTACTTTATAAATTACTTTTTTTTTAGGAAGTAGGAAAGACTATGGCGTGGTAGCGTCAATAGCATCATGTTAACTTCTAACTATACTCTTCGTGTGGTTCAACGATTATTTCACGCTTTCTACATAATATGTACTTAGCCAACTTTGCATACGTTTTCTTGCCATGCAATAGCGTTTGGCTGAGCCATGATTACATTCTGTTCTATCGTAGAAAGGCAACATAATAAAATTATGCATATTATATACTTACCTACAATATCATGTTAATATAACTAATTTATAAGATATAAGTTATTAAGCTGGTAAAATGGTAATTGGTGCAATTCTCATTTTTACAATTAAGTAATTGGTTTTTCATCATAATATGTCTCGTAATGAAAAAACCAAACGAAGACAGTGAATACCCACTTCGATTTATTTATAATAAATTAACAAACAAACTGTGATTACAAAGTTATGGCTCCCGGTAACTCTACCAAAAAGCTCTGGATACCTTTCAACTAAATAAACTCTTTTACCAAATTGTTTTCGTAAAAGCATTTCAAGCCTTCTTCAGTGTTTTATATTTCTTATTTAATGTAATTCACTTTAAAATGGCTCTTTGGAGCTTCGAATCATTTTTGATGAATTCAAATTGTTTCTAACCGTATTAGTTTTAGACAAGATCGTGTGAAACGACAAGGGCACAATTCTGAAAATCATGTTTTCTATAGCTATTATTCTAACTTCATCATCATCAAATGATGTAAAGCTTATAGTAATATATTAAAGGCTTAATGCTTGACTTAGCTGAGTGCGTAGACTTGTCGTAGACCTATGAATTTAATATTGTACGTTCACTTTATTTCTTGTTGTGGTTCCATATAAACTCGCTCATTTTAAAACTCGCTCATATGTAGAGCCGAAGATGCAGTTTTTTTTTCCGTAGTGGATAACCTAGCTCTTCAGTAGTCCGAAGGCATAATGTGATGAATAGTTGCTTATTGAATTTGCCTCAAAAAGGGTACTTACCGGCAGAGGGAATGGCATGGGGCGTCCATGTTGGGGCATGGAGGCGAGGGGTGCAAATGGGGGCATGCGGGGCTCCGGCGCGGGTCCGTTGCGCTCGGGCTGCGGTCTCAGCGGCAGACGCACAGGGCCAGACAGGGGGAATGCGAACACCTGAGATTGCGGCTCAGGGATCATCGGTCTGTAATAAAGTCATTAGTGGATAAAAAATATAATTACACTTTCTGCCTTGTTGTCTTTCCTGTGGACAATGCCGATAACGCTGAGAGGGTGATTTAAGTATTTATAGGCCTTAGTTTTTTTTCTGCCATGACCAGTTAAAACTAAGTAACTAAAATCAAAACGTTTTCACTAAGCTGATGATATGGTGCGAAAACACTTTCAAACTGTTGAATCTGAACTCTACCTACGTCTGATTAGTTTGTACTTATTTTAATTCTTCGTTATGAAATCAACTGAAGGCTGGCATTTTGGAATTCAAATAATATTTCAAATATCATAACTTGCTTCGATATACTCAATAAAAACACAATATCCAAAACGATTTGAATTTCATTCCTGAATATATTCCAATCAAACTTGAAATTGGCCCGTTTATAAGTCATAAAGGTACCAACCAATTAATACATTTAGGTACCTACTGTAGTTATAAGAGTAATTATATCCTACATAGACCACAATATGGCGATACGAGTATTATAGTTTGCGACAAGTCATTTGAATGCATGTGTTTATAAACATAAAAACAATCGATATTAGGCTTCTTTTAGCAACGCTTTATCAAAATATAAACAATGAACTGAGAAATTCAAATTGTATCTTGCCTCATGTACTCCAGTAATTTACAGTATTTTCTTTAGCCTCGGAGATGCACCGATAGGTCTAGCAACATAATGTCACAGTTTACCTACAATGACGCAAGTCATTCGTAGAAAATCAATCGTTTTTTTGTATTTTATTCTGCGACTTATACTCGTAGTTTAATCTTAGAAAATCCATAGATTTTTGTTTTGTAAGTAACCTTATTTTTTTATTCTGCTACTTATTTGTTCATTCAAAAATCGTACATTCTTCACCTTACATCTTAATTACAAAGGCATCGTCGTAAATCAAATGCACCTTCAAAAGACATGCATGTTTTGATCAATGCAGCATCAGGATTTCAATTTTGTCTAATCAGTGGAGTTCGATTCGATGCATACAGTACAGTTCTAAGGTAAATATCACTTCATAACTAAGTGCAGTAGACATAACTGTCTACTGTCAGTAACAAGGGTCTTGTTAACACAAGACCCTTGTTACTGCGAGTTTGTCACGTTCTACAGGAAGGACCATCAGGGCGCTGAATATGCATGAGTAACATTTCTACGGAACGCCGATAGTTTTCGAGAGTTTTCCTATCATAGGAGCAATGAGAAATGATGTAGCGTCCATTATAATAGTTACATGTAAATTGTCTAGTTGCGCAAGAAAGTCGTTAACTTCCAGTAGCTTGGATTATTACTTCGTTAAACCATTCTCTCTCTTCTCGTATTCGTACCGAATAAAGTAGGCACATTTGCTTTCACTTGGGAAATGATGAAGATTACATAGGAGCAATAAATATTTAAGGCTTTATTTGAAAATCGATGGTAGGTACTCGTATAACACCAAACATATTTGAGTTGCATGCTACTATTTACTCGACGTTATCCGAATTCTGATGCTGTTCGAGCCATTTCGAAGGAGTTCTTATTTTTTGTTTCTCGTTTTTGTATTTTTTCTCGTATTTCTAGAAATGGATGGATATGCGGGAACCCACGAACCTTCGTTCGTCTCAACAAGACTTTCTAAAAAGTGATACTGTAGCTTGAGTATGAAAAATGTCTTAACTACTCTTAAGATTTCGTCCCTAGGGTCTCTAGAAATTATTTACTGATAGAAAATTTATAACAAACAGAGCAAAACTTCCTTGTCTGTTATTTGATTATTTAGAAACTTTCACCGAGGTACATACTACAGCGTTATTTATTTATTTACTTACACACATAGACCGTAAAGACAACGCTTTCCAGTATTTTAGTTCGATGTTCACTGCAGCAAGGCAGTTCCTCAATGGCAATTAATTTTTTTACTAGACCGATCCTAACTAATGAACTCGATCTTCAAAATTTGTAACCTCTGACCTGGGCTCGTCTCCGCCATGGCAGATGATGGCGATGCGCTCGGCCTGCGCGCTGCGCGGAGCGAATCCTCCGAGAATGTTGAAGGGGAATCGTCGTTCCATCGGCTCCTCATGACGCTTCTCCACCACGCAGTTCATGCGCCCTCTGAAAAATATAAGAAGTCATCATTAATAAAGTGAGACAAGCTGGACGCAGAAGGAGGTGGAAAAATTGTTTATCAAGATGAACCGAATCGAAGAAAGGTTGGGTTGGGAGGTCATTGGGTCATCTACTGATCCCGTGATCAGATTTCATTCAGCCCTGATGCTGATAAGTTTTTTTTAGACTAGCAAAGTCGGACAACACTTGCAGCTGGATGATAATAATAACAATAATAAGCAGCTTACAGTAACATGGGTAACGAAGAAATATGAACCTGATTCCTCTACGAGTATAATATAGGAAATAAACAACACGAAATAGATGATTAGTAAGTTGTTTTAGTTTATGTATACGACACAGTACAAGAAACTGTATCAAGGTATGTTTTATCAAAATGACATGTCCTATGTCAACTTGTCCATTTAATATTTTAAACACGTAAACTACAGTGTACCCATAAGTCATACATACATGTTATGATATTAATTTGAGTCACAGTCCACACAGTGTTTTTTCATGACTACATGCATACCTACGTATACAAGTCAATTTATTAAACATACTCGTAGTACATTAGTATTCGTTTATATCTTTTGTATGTAAAATAAATTCGTAGCACGAGCTACGAAAATGTTTAAAACTTATAAAAACTTATTCTCAGATTGAATTACCGTTAACATTTTGCCTCTGTAACATTTAAAATGGTATTTTATAATTTTCTCGTTTTCCAACTATCCTGTGACATATTTATGCTCGCTCCGGGATTATCCGAGATTTACGGTTCGGTGTCATCAATTACCTTGATGCGGGCTGCTGACTCACATAATTGTTGTTCACAGCTGAGAGAGAGCCCGCTCTACCTAGTTTTCCAAGAAACTAAGGTAAAATAATTTCCTGTCTTAGATTGAGATTGTTATGCTGTGATAAAATAACAATTTTAGGTAGTTTCTTATTTTTATCAAAATCGAGCCAGTAACTCCCAAAATGTTTTCTTCGTTTTTTCTTTCAGAATTCGGTTGAGAATACTCACTCGTACCTTTTTAATTTTAAGATACGTAAGTACTTATATTAAAATATTGCTATTTGATAATAATAAGTATAATTTTCTCGTCAATGTGCTAAAAAATTATAACAAGCTTAACATAGTGCTGAAAAGCCAATATGGTATTGGAAAGTGTAAATAAAAACGCTTATAAATTATTTATTGACGTGCACTCAATTATGCAATGCAGAAATCAAAGTTCATCGAACATTTCCTTATGTCTATTTCGTTTCACGAGTTTCCGCGTACCTATGCTTCAGACATGACTGATCTCCCAAAGGCGACAACTTACAAGGGCAAAAGTGGTTTACGGGAAAACTTGTAAATTCCTTCCCGTTTTCCTGCTATAAGCTCATTTGGTTTAACAGATACCGCACACGCAAATCACTAATGTCCAACAATTTTGTATTAAATCGTGTAGTTATTTCGCTAAACGTGAAGCTTATCTCGCTAAACCTGAAGATATATCTTATAAACTATGTAGAACATTTTCCTGATGAAAACTCAGATAGTGCTCGACTGCTGTCATACATAAATAATAAGCAAAAGTGAAGGTAAGTAGGTACTTCTAGAAAATATCTTACATGTTAATAAAATTTTTAGTGCCCTTTCTTTCACCGAGTGAGTCTGTGAGGCAGGTAGTAAGTATTATTTTTTAGTCTGAAACTTACTTCTGGTTGTTAGCGAGGAAAGCTCCAGCTAGGTCATCCAGGTCGAAGTGGATGGGCACCTTGAACACAGATCGCATGGCTTCCAAATCATCGTCCTCTTCCGCAGAGCTGTCAGATTCCGAACTTTCGTCGCTGTTTGGAGATTCGCTCTTCACGTCATCGATTTTCTGAAAACAAATTAAGAAAATTCTGCTTCTCATGATCATTCTTAACTTCTTAAGTGAGTGTTACACAAGGAGAGTTTCTCGCACGAGAGCGAGAAACTCTCCTTATGTAACAGCCACTTTACTCTGACGAACGATTTTAAAATCTCGCGCATATCAAAAAACGCATAAGAAAATATAGTCTAAGTTTTGTTAGCCCTTCTAAATTAATTTTAATATGTCTGATGTACTGACAATACAGCCGCATTTTATGCTACCTTATGAATTCAACCGGATTCAGAGACATTTCCAGACGTAATATACTTATAATACTCGTACTTAATATAAATCATCTTGTACTAAACGTAACGTAGTGTATTACAAAATGCTACAATGAAGCACAGTCGCCGCTTAACCCCAGAGCATCCGCAAGATTTGTACGGACGGAGGTCATGCGAAGATCATTCGTCTTCCTGCACTTTCAACATTTTGTGTCTACCTAAGGCTCTTGGGCGAAAGTGAACACTATTGTGAGAGATCACATGCATCTAAGTTTGCCTCTCGCCTGAGGACAGAGCTATGCTGTTAACGACAAAGTAAGTAGCAACTCTAGTTATCTTTTGATTATGCTGAGTATTATGTAGGTTCTAATTGTAACTACTTATTATTTTTTATTTCGCTTTTGAAACACATGAAGGTAATATTGCAAGGAAATTATTCCAATAACAGAGAAAGCAGAAATAAACTTAGGTACGTATTCTTTGCTGCTCGGAGTAAGGTAACTAAGAATATTTTTTTCTAATAAAGATTAGATTTTACCTAATTAGGTAATTAGTGAAAAACTGATATTACTGGTACGAACGCTGACTGTACTGAATTCCATTAACACTGGGGAATGCAATGCGAAATAAGAGCTATGGATCTCGTTCTGTGCTGTTTGCCAGCCACAATGGGCTCGGACATCCTGCCGAGACAATGCGCCCGCGCACTATTGTTCCAGCCCTCCATTTGTAAATATTCCACCATTCAATAAAGACATTATTAATCGCTAAATTGAACTATCATGCAAATCTCTCTAATAAATATGAAGATTTGTCTATCAATTTATTCATTATGGTTTCACAAGATCTTTAAGATTTCATGACGTTGCTCATTTTCTAGTTTTATTATTCCACCAAGCAACAATGTAAACAGCGCACAAACAATATTAACGGTTCTAAGTATTATTTGGTCGTATTTCCCGAATTCAGCTACTTAATTTGTTGATTATCAATCATCATCTGGCGCACATTACCCGTGGCAATACATATAATAAAAGGCCGCTTTCTAGTGGTGCAATGGCCGAGCGACACCGCCATGTGCCATCCGCCACCGCCGCCAGCGTAGCGTAGGCGAGTGAAAGCTGCGTGACGTCACCACTTGCATCGACTGACGAATGCACATAAACTTATTGGCACATATTGAATTGTCTTTGGATTTCGTAATCCACTCGATTTAGACAGTTTCTTATTACACAATCAAATCCACCTTATACGTAGAAATATTTATACTTTAGGTTAGGCCAAATAATTTTATTTTATAACTTACGTAGACATAATCAATTAATCAGTTAATTAGGTAAGTAAGTAGGTACCTACTATAAATTTCCTTGAGATGAAGTATAAACATTATATAAAATTACTTGAGTAGGTAGGTATAGATTTGCCTTCATATTAAAATGTATTTTTATGAAATGTAGTATTCGGTCGTTCCACTGATGATTATTATAAATCGTTCTTCATAACAACTCTCACTATCTGATTACAGCATTGACCGAAACAAATAATATTATTGTAAGATCTTTATCATAATACCTCTGTGTAATTGATGAGTTACGGTCAAAGGCGTTAGATACCTTTCATCTATTACGCAGTTTTTGCTACTTTTTCTACTTGTACCGAAAGGAGACTATTGAGCATAGGTATTTGCTCTTACCTGATTACAATCAGGTCAGGTGTCACTCACAACAAAGAAAAGCTATCACGTGCATCACTGTTTGCTACGAGTACATTACGGTCGGAAATTATATACCTACCTGTCAGTTAAATATACCATTGGTATAATCCTACACGTTTTTACAAAGGTGAATTATTGTCATCTTTATCTCTCAACCTACATCGCCTGCACTCTGTTTATTGCCAACATTTTCGGGCATTTCAAAGTTTACTATCTTAGCTAAAGGTTAGTAAGCATCGTTACCTGTAGCCTGTCCTCATCGATCTTGGACTCGGCATGGTTGAGCGCGTCTTCTTTATCCTGATGCAGGGGTGCTAGTGCTGGCGGGCTCGGCTGCGACACCGCGGGGGGCGCCGCGTGGAGAGCGTGGGCGTTACCGATGGGCAATGGCTCATCCTAAAACAAACAAATAAACAATTGGACATCTTTTGTGATTCTCTGTTCACAAGCACCACAAACATTGCAATTACAATGCAGCAAGGTTCTCATTTAAAAACTTTTCAACCTATTCTGTTACTGCAGGAATTATATAGTTATACAGGGTGTAAAAAGACGTCTACCGAAGCCGAAAGGGGTAGGTACAGCATCCCAACACACAACCAAATCCAAAAGGATTTTCCGAAAAAATCATTAGATCCGGTGATAACCGACCTCGCACAGCTGGTCGAGCGTATGTACTGGGCGCGTTTTTATGCGTAGATCGCTGGATTTTGAGTTTTAATTGTTTTTTTCTTTTATAAATGAAATTATTATGTAGGTATGGTCTTATTATGTTGTACTAGTAGTGAATACTAGAAAATAAAATAAAATGACGTAGCTAAGTCAAAATTTTTTTTGCGTTTTTTTTTTTGCTAAATATGTTAAGAATCATGGTCTGATTGAAACCCCTCAGTTTTCGGTAGCAGTCTTTTAACACCCTGTATATACCTACCTTTTCCTCATTAGAAATTAAACAAGAGCCTTTATACACCTTGTGGGAAGAAATTTACAAAATTAGAACCCCTCAATAATAGTCTTTCTTAAACTTTCGCGATTACAATTCATCTTTAGAGTCGTCGGGAAATAATAAAGGTAATACGCGATAAAATCCTGTTATAAAATATATCCCTCAATAATAGTTAGGACTTCAGACTATAAAAAGTAAATGATGTCGGAAACATTGTGGAGCTCATCAGAGGCACCACTTTAATCAGAAACCGACCCATAAAGTATGGGCTCGTAGTTTTCGCGTAGGTAATCACTTTCTGTAGGCTGATTGCTCACTCATACCTAGTACCTAACTCCCTGAGAACCTCGTCAACATAAATCTTCTCTAAATATTCCTCTATAAATGTTAGCTTGCAGTAAACTATTTGTTAGATTAATGTATCGTGCCGCTCACTTTGTCGCAAAAACCATTAAAGTGCTCATCGCAAAATGGCGGATATCTTTTGCATGTAGCCAGGTGATTGCGTAACCTATGTAAGTATCCACTCGTACATACCTACAAAGGCTATATGTAGGTAAATGCAACCTTCCTACACGGACAGCCAAAGTCGTCATTGTTCTTGTCAATTGCCGTAGGTACCTATTCTCATTGAATAATCACAGTGAGTTGGCTGCTTGCGCACTCATTCAAAACGTTTAAAAAACATTAATTGGAAAAGTGCAAGGCTATATTCGTGTTTGCAGGTTCCCAGCGTCACTGATTGTAGGCCATTGTTGAAATGTTCCTCACTAAGCGTGATAAAGTCGCTATCATGCATAATGACTACCATGTCATGTCGGTTACCGAACGTGACCATACAAAGAACCTTTTATGTACCTAGGTACCTACAATAAAAACCGTTTGTAACAGTTACGCTTACGTTGGCAGACATCCTATTGAAAATGGTAAAGGAAACCAATGTTTTTACATCTTGAATATTAACATCATATCCCAACAAAAAATTATTGTTACTTTACTTTTCAACTCTATCAAACGTAACAATGACTTGCTGTCTTATTTATTTATTATTGTGAGCCAAAATTCCTATCGATCAAAATATTTAGAACTTTCCTACTTGGCTTTCTCACTGATGTAAGGTGCCTAAAGCTAACTACGGAAATTCTGAAAACATGAGTGATCTCTATGAGCGAATTGGTAAATTTTGCGCCAGGTAGGGTTAATTTCTCTGAGCAGGTAGGTAATAGGTAGGTACTATTAATTGCAAAAGGTTTGGTGAACAAGCAATTTCTTAGGTGCTTGGAATCTGTTTTGAAGTAAGTACCTATTTAGAAATGTGTACGTGGTGCTGTGTAGACAGCAATCAGCGGAGCGCGAAGTGTTTGCGACCGCAACTGATAGAAAACGACGATTACGTAGCGAACTATTGTCGCATTGTACCTACCAGTGCACTAAGCTCACAGCACTTTTACTAGTTTACGAAACGTTTTAAACATTTTAATGTCGCTGTTGCTTTACTCAAACATCGGAACATTGTATGATTATTAGGAAATTGTCGTCCTATTCATTTCATAAAATAAAAAAACAGAACGCTATCACCTTTTTTTTCAATTAGCATTTGAGAGGTCAAATGCTAATTAAAAAAGATTATACTCTTCCTGGTGTTAAGCAACAGTGAGTAAGATGAAGCATGCTTACCTACCGAGAAGAAACATATTTAGGTACCTTACTCTCGATCTCCAATCGACCAACACGAGTAAAACAACTTTTTATAGGATAGGCCTTCTTAATATTTGCTGAATATTTGTCAGGTAACTTTGGCTTTGATATTAGAAACATGCAAGTCTCTAGTGGATGGAGATCGTATAATTGGGATACGCGTGTGCGGAAAATCGACCATTTCCGTTACATGAACGACATTCTCTCAGAAACATTCAGAAATGCAAATT
Source organism: Epirrhoe tristata (assembly GCA_951394285.1). NCBI lineage: Eukaryota > Metazoa > Arthropoda > Insecta > Lepidoptera > Geometridae > Epirrhoe > Epirrhoe tristata. The sequence continues at coordinate 6,088,393 of OX596148.1, forward strand.
ATTACACATGATTTTGCAAAATAGAAAATTGCAAATCTGTACATGAATTAACAGTAAATTACACGATACGATGCAAAATACATATCTAGATTTGAATATGATTGAGGAAATTAAACCTATGTTTTTGTCAGGATTAATACCTACCTATCCAAATCTGTGTGAGTGAAATCATAATCTTATTATGTACCTAAGGAGCGTTCTAAGTAACAACTGATATCAAAATAAAAAATAAAAATTCTTCTTCTTTCTTATTTTCTTTGTTTTGCTACTAACATGTCTATGGATCTTTTGTTGTCCGAAATAAACATTTTTTTTTTAAGAGACAACTGATGATATCAGTCAATTAAATCTACGATGTCTTGTTAGACATCGTAGAAAAATAATGACCTTTTCTTGTTATAGCCGAGAACATTTTGCAACAATAAAGGTTATTAACAGACTACAGCAGAAAACTAATTTGATGATGAAAGAAAGATGTTCATTGTACTATACAGTTCGCCCAATGGATCTAGGCATTCGTGAAGTTAGCCGTTTGTCTGCGCAGAACACAATTTTGTATGAAAAACAGGTCACTGCGCAGACAAACGGCTAACTTCACGAATGCCAAGATCCGTTGGGCAAACTGTAGGTAATATTACGTAACGGGCCAAGACGGTAGCCAAGTAAACGTGTTAATTTACAATAGGTAGGTAAGTATATATTCGGTCACGGAGCATGCTTCAAGGACTTCGTGCCTCTTAAATGTTTTGTATTACGAATTTACGACTTGACGGAAAATTGACGAAAATATTATTGTAAGGACCAGTGCACTGTGCAGTACGTAATATTAATAAAAAATGCACCTACCTACATAATGAAGGTTTTACTTACCAGTGGCCAAAAGCTAGGTTACCTACAGAAAACCTTCGTGTTTATGTCAATTACTTACATCTCAATTATAGGTACCTACCTACCTTTGTCCTTTTCACACCACTTTTCATATACTACTTAGGTACCTTCAACACACTAAAAACAAATAATTACATTTTAAAAACGAAAAAGAAAACCGACTTCAATGTTTGACTCAGGACGCGGCGTGACTCAGGGCGTCGTCAGTGAGGATAAGCCCACCCTATAGGGTGGGCTCGATTCGAATTCTATTCTATTACGATTTATAAATCGAAATAGAATAGAATTCGAATCGACAGATAGCTCTTAGACTCCACCTATGCAACAGCGACTAATGGCATTATTTGGAAATTAGGTAAGTATAGACTTACTGATCATGTCAAGTACCGCGGCACATGATTTTCTGGGGCCGTATTCCCGTTCTTTTTTTCGTTCGTTTGATGAATATTCGGATGTTACTACGATTTCGGACTTCAAGGGCCTATTTTTCGGTTTGGAATCCTTGTTATTGGTCCTATGTTAGTTCACACATCAAACGAACGAAAAAACTAACGGGAATAACCCCCTCTGGCATTACTAATGTCAAACTGACGATTCACAATAGTAAAACGTCAGTACAATTATTATATAACATGGCTAGGAGCGAAGGTTTTTAGAGTTTTACGGGGAAACTATCAATCACTCAGGAATAAAATTTATATGCGACCACCTTGCGAGTATACCTACTATTTCAAACATAAAAAGAATTTTGCGAATCAGTCAATAAATGGCGGAGCAATTGCGTAACAAGATAGGAAAAATAAAAAAATAGACGAATTGAGAACCTCCTTTTTTGAAGTCGGTTGATAAAAACACTAAATTAAATATCGTATCGTTTTGTGTCTAACACCATTATAAGTATCTAAAATCTGAAAAATGAAACAATGAAAAAGAAAGTCCAGTCTTTCAATGCAAAAACAATACAACAAATAGCTTTTGTTTTTGAACTCATTCTACAAACTGGAAGCCGTATAACGGTGAAATATATTTTTGTATAGATAGAGCCATTGAATTTTCGCTATTCGTGTCATAGCGAAGACGTATCACATCAATAAATACATCTGAAAGTTTGTTAGAATTATTACTAGTTGTCTGCGATAGATATTTATAACAATTTTGAGCTAGAGACCCCATCCAACCAAAGTAACTTGTGCAATAACAAACCTGCAATAGTAGCGAAGCGAGCATTGCGATGCTAGTCAGGTGTCGGAGGTCAGCGACGTTGTTCGTTCGCCATGGTTTATGAGTATTTCTAACATGAGGCCTCTATGGCGTAGTAGGCAAGGGTTCGCATGAGCCAGTTCGATTCTCGCCGCAGGACAAAATGTTTGTACTTACCACGGATTTATGTCTGTGGTTTGTACCTATGATCTGTTGAATACTTACATGTGTAGGCATAGGTAGGTTGCCTCCTGACACTGTAGGTATAAATCATCTAATATAGATGTAAAGGTCCAAGTAGTTTAAGGGATTATTGTGTGTAGGTACGAGTAGGTATCTGTAGTGAAAGTGGTCTTCGGTCACTGAACTCGACACGGATGCATCTCTTTGTGACACAAGAGACTTCATTGCGTTTCATAGCAATGCCCGGTGCATTCTTCGATCAACAATACGAAGGTTGCATTACATACGAGTAAGAAATAAAAGGTGCTTCCATTTTATTTCTTACTCGTATGTAATGCACACACTTTGGTTCAAATCAAGGCTTCGAAACGTCACTGATTGCATAGACTCAATTTCAATATTTATCAATTTATTTATTTCTTGTGAACCTGGTTACAGAGTAGGTAGATGGTTGTGCTTAAAACTAAGAATCTCTAGATCCTGCTGATTAGCATACAAACATTTTACAAAGTCATTAAGGTGCATTTACACGATGCGATTTCAACCCATACGATATCGTATCGCTCGGCAATTGTTCACGTGTAAACGCTCATTGTATGCGATTTGTCATAGTAAGCGCGACGCTCGTCGGCACGTTCAAAGGGTGGGGCTTACCAAATGGTACGACAAATCGCATCGTGTAAATGCACCAGAAAGAAATCGATTTTAAATTATTAATAACTAGCTGACCCGCGCAACTTCGTCTGCGCATTATTAGGATTCAAGTGCAGGAGTGTTTTCTAAAGTTTATTTACACTGTGTTGGCAGTGAATCAGACCAAGGAATCAAATTTTCCATTCTAACTTTAACACCCTGTAAAACATCCATATGGGTTGATTTTTTTAAATTAAATAAGCCTATATTCAAGTAGGTACTTAAAGCATCTACGTTCCAAATTTCGTCACAATCGGTTAAGTCGTCACGGAGCAACAAAACAAACATTCACTAACACAGACTTTCTTTTCGAATCTTACGACTTTAAAACTGCCTTGCACCACCCATAGAAGTTGTTTTGAAAAAATAAAAACGATTTATATTCTCTTTGATAAAAATACGGTCTTTATTTAATAAACTTTAATTCATAATCTTCGATCAATTAATAATTTTAGTAGGATAGGATTATTTAAGGAATAAGATCAGAGAAATAAGTATAAGCTAAAGCACAGGCTAAAGTAAACTTGACAAAACGCAACGATAGCGCGATCTAGAAAACGGTTAAAATTAGCTGTTTATAAGCTAATTTTAACCGTTTTCTAAAGCTGTTTTCCACTCCCTTCCATTCATTCCATAGTTCCCAGACACTTTTTAAACTATCATGGTTTTCAACATTTTTAACACAGTAAACGGGATATTTACCATGATTTAATGTTTTTTTAGTTTCCCGATATTTCGGCGCAGTTGCATACGCCATGATCAATAGTATCTATGGTATTAATCATGGTTAATATCCCGTTACCTGTGTTAAAAATCCCAGACACTTGTCCTACCGTACTAACTGATATTTATTCTGTGGTCGCGATGTATCTTACATTTTTAAACTCATGATAACTTTTGAATAAAATGTCCGATTTCAATCATTCAAAAAGTAATCGACGGGTACTGAAACAGCCTTTACTACGAAGGAATTTATTTGGATAAGAATAAATACTTTTTGGTCGTCATTTTTTTTCACTTTTTAAATTATAAAAGTTGTTATTCTGACACAACCACAATAGTTGGACATATGCTATCGCTGACTTTTTTGTAGATATTAATACATTCTTTAATATTGTAGAACATTTTTTTGTTCTATCATCAATAGTTTTCGCAGCGCACGCGATATGAAGAATTTTATGTTAAAAATTTTTACACCTTTGGTTACATTATTGCAATTTTCATAAGGATCTCTAATTTTTTTGAAAATAATTTATAGCCTATGTTCATCACAAATAATGTAGGATTCTAATGAAGAAAGAATTTTTCAAATCGGTCCAGTAGTTTCGGAGCCTATTCAATTCAAACAAACAAACAAACAAACAAACAAATGTTTCCTCTTTATAATATTAGTGTAGATTAGTGTAGAAAATGGCGCCTGGCGCCGAAGCGAGAGTTGATGGACTGGTATTGATGCCTTGACATCAGACCAGAGAAATGATAAACTACTATCTGCATCAGACATCATTGAGCACCTTTAACATCAAAGGATCTGTACAAAAAGGTCCATGCCAAGACAATCTACCGGTTTTGGAACGAAGTTCTTTTTCGGACGGTATCGGATGGTGGCTAGACAAAAAACCGTCAAGTGCGAGTCGGACTCGCCCACCGAGGGTTCCGTACAAAGGACTAAGTAGGTAGGTATGTATGTACGTATAACCCCATTTCGACCCCCATTCCTTGCATTAGGCTCTGTTTTTGTTATGATATAACTAAAAATATACGGTTTTCAGAATTTTCCCTGTACTTGTAGTCTAAGACGAAACTACTTGCCAAATATCATAGTTCTAGGTCAATCATGCAGGTACAATGTACCTGCATGCTATGTACCGTACATAAAGATGCAAAAAAGCGTCGCAACAAGAACAAAGAGACTCCATGTTATGCCTATAGATACCCCACTAAGGCACTAACTAAAATCAAGGTCGTCAGACAGGCGTGGGAATTCCTAGTTAACAACAGATGGCCAACCGTTTTTATGCACTGATATTATTTGAAAATAGAAAAAAATCAAAACTAATAACTATATAAAGGTACTAAAAATATCTACCACAAAAAGTAGGTATCTACAACACGTCCTCGGTCCTCGCTCTACCAACCATAACAATTCATTCCGAAAGGCCTTTATAATTATTATTTTTGGCATATCATTTACATTAGGTACATAAACATTCTTCCAAGGCTTAGCAATCTTATATAGAATATACCTATATATGTATATATATTGCAAGAATTGCCACCAGATCCATATAATATCTCTATGCACCAGATACAAAGGAATATATATAAAGATATTTTAAATGCTCTGGAATGTTCTATCGCCCCAGAATAAGATAAGTGCCTACTTAGATACCTTGCTGAATAAATAGATGTACCACAACTTCCTGCCTGACAGTTAAACTACTGATTTACCTGATTTAATTTTACCGTAGATAGTGTTCGGTGAATGTCGATCTTAAACGAGTTATATGGACGACACGGGGGTAAATAGCGTTAGATTAAAATCACAACACAGGTCTGTTTTGTGTTGAAATTCAAGGTGAGCCGGTTCGGCGACGTGACACGTCCTCAATGCGCTGAGACTCAGCTAAGAACGCATTCAGATTATTCATATTTGAACTCACAGATTGCTATACAAGAGCTCGGTAAACATATAAAAATTGCAACAATTTCAAGTCAACTGCATGTTGTTGGATGACTTGGATGTACATACGAAATTATATGTAATTGACATGATAAACTCAGAAACCGGTGCTATGAGTACTGAATAGATACTTTAATAACGAGTCACGTCGATAAAGCTCAGATGTTGCAGCGATAGGCATGTGTCGCGAAGGTCCTTATAAAGCAATAGTTGCCTGACATGGATCCAAGAGTAGGCTTGGCGATCTTATGACTCCATACACACAACCATTGATGTAGGTATTGGTAGTTTTAAGTGAGTAGGTACCTACGCGGAACAGCGCACAAAGTAAATAGAGGAAGATTACATAATTACACAGGCAAACATTGTGTCTGCTTCATAGAATAACAAGTAGGTACCTTAGAACATGTCATCTTAGGTCAATAAAAAATAAAGGGACAAAAACCTATAGACCTTGAGTCGTCAACAAAATGTCCAGCTCTAGAATCCGGTACCTAGGTACTTAGAAGCCGCTTTCGTGCCCTTACACCAAAATGATGTAAAGAAAGGCTACTTGTCGTGTTACGTAAATTGTATAAAATAATAAACTTCTGTTAAAGTTTCGAGTAAGTCTTACATACTACAAGTCTCCGACTTTTAAGCTGTTCTTTGTGTTGTGACCCTTGGACAAAAGAGGATTGTTATAAGTTAAAGTGTGTTTATTATTAATGTGTGTGTATTTTGTATTTAACTTGTATAAGTCTACCTAACTACTTAAGAGGATTTTGTTGAATTGAAAGGTTCTCTAGGTGCGTCAAGGAAATCCGTTTCATATAGGTAAAAGAAAAATACTCACAGACAACAAACCATCGTTTCCATAAGCTCTTCCTTCTAAGGCCAGTTCCTTGTCAAGCATGGCGTCTAGCTGCTCCAACTGGTGGCAAGAGGCGCGGGCTGACACATAGCTTGAGGCTAGGATGAAGGCTCCTAGGATGAAAGAGGCAGCTACCACCGTCAGGGCCGCTATCCTTGCGATTTGCACCGACGACGACACTCGTTGCCGATATGCCTGCACAAAACAACAAAATTCAATACTTTTTGACGAAGAGTTGAAACGAAGCACCAATAACAAATCAACAATAGGTAAGATTTAAATTAGCTTATCGTTGATTATTTTGGTCACTCTAAAATCACTCGAAAACCACGACTGAACAAAACGATATAAGTACCTACATGTAAAGTTCTCCAAGTACATTTGAACCTACACTACAAAGCAATGGTTCCTAAATATGGCTGGCTCTCAAGTAGGTTATGGGTTTTTTGTGTAGGATAAATGTACAAACAAGCACGTATTACCTACAAACTCAGGACTCAGGAGATTATATAGAACTCGTCTTCCCACATTCTTTGTTTATTGAACGCCAAAACCATAGCAATTTATAGATAGAGCCTTTGGCAGAGCACTTCATCGTTAGTAGTGGTACTTATAGGCTCTAACTGCAAATTGTGGTAGAGAACCAAATTATTACGTAATACTTGAAGCAGTACGGTGCGGTCGGCAACAGAGAAAGTGCTCAAACGATTGCACTCGAGAAATCCATTATCAAGAGGCCTTGTCGAGGCGCGAGAAATTAGCGATTTCAATCTTTGCGATTTGTTTAGGATCACACTCATTAGTGCGAAGTTTTCTGATTTGAAAAATATTTGTGACACGTCTATACAAATCATTACCTCCGTCCCAGTTACACACTGGTACGACCGCTGCCGGACAGTAAATTATGTGATGCTCGTGTTCAAAGTAGGTATTACTACTTTTACAGGGTATCAACATTCAGTGGCACCTAAATTAGCAAATAGATAGGGTACCTACTTATAACTTTTTTATGTTAATATAATACTTATTCCTTAAGCTGATCAAAGCTCGGATTATAGAGAACTCTCCACTGAACTATTAGATCTGGCAAAATGCCTCTAATGTTACAACAGCAACGTGCGTGATCTATCTGATCACGGGCCACTTTACCTTCTTTTCTAACAAGGTAATTGTTGATTGGAAGCGAGTAAATGAGATCATCTGTGGAGTTACATACTCAAATCGTAGCAGAAGAGGAAATCACGTGGAATCAGCACGTTGGCTGGAACTATTGTAAGTAGTGAATATTCAATACTTCACAAGATCATAGCCTACATAGGTATATTATCTAACTAATATGTTTAATTCTTACTGTAGGTAGTTGCTATACCTACTGTCTGGCTGATTCAGATTTCAGAGCACCCCAAGTTTAGTAGGAATAGCCTTGTTTCATAATATGCAGATCACCTTTGTTTTTTAAAGACGAAAACTTAGTCGAAGCAATTTTTTTCCGTGATGTCGCACAGCAGGGCAAAAGCCATTTTGAATCAATAAAAAAATGTCTTGTTGTATGGTCGTAGATTAGTGGTCTCTTTTGCAGCTGCAACGCGAATCTCTACTCGCCGTTCCCTTTATTGTAGGTATAACGATATTAAAATGTACGTACCTACCTACTTATAGCTACTTGGCTAGCAATAAGTAGGTGCCTAGCCTACCTATGCGAGTTTGTGTTGTCCTGTTTTGTTTATCAAAAAAATAAAAATGTGAGTTGATAAGTATTTATTCTTGTGGAATAATCCTGATCATTCCAAGATTATTTGTAAATACACCTACATAGTTTGCAAGATCGCGTGCGGCTGACCGTCTAGTCTAGGATATGACGCAACATTGTGTCCACTTGTGTCTTGGTCAACTAGCAGAATAACGATTTCACTCATTTGTGACGCTTCTTTATTTAGGACTACCTGGTACCCGCGACTTTGCCAGCAAAATAACATAACCTACTTGAAAACCTCTAAATAGATCTAAATCTTCTGAAACTTTTAAAAATGCAATAATAGCGCCATCTCGGCCTCAGCCATAATATGGCTAAAGTTAAAGGCAACTAGATATCATATATTATATTATATATTATTACCTATATAGTTGCCTTAAACTGGAACTTCCAACTCCCCATACAAACTTTCAACCCTTATTTCACACCCTCCATGATTATTTTTGAAAAAAAAAAGTAGCCTACGTCCGTCCCTGGACATAATATTTATCCATTTAATATTTCAGCATTATCTGTTCAGTGGTTTAGGCGAAAAGGTAACAAACAGACAGACAGACAGTTAGGTACCTACATTTTACTACATAATAGAAGATGGCGACACAGGAAAAATTAGATCGAGCTATCGTTGCATTTTGGGCTGTGTAGCATAGCATATAAACTCGCTAATCTTCTTAATTTCAGCTTTATAATATTAGTAAGTAAGTAAGTATAGTAAGTATGGATAAGGTAAGTAAGTAGGTAAGGTACCTAGGTAAGTACTTATATACCTATATTAATATAACCTATTAATATTTTTCTGTATTATGGTCAGTAGGTCATACCTACCTACCTGTCTATATACAGGGATCTTCATTAGGTACCTACTACAAAATAATAATTTCAAACCCATCCTGTTTATGTTATATAAGAACTAACTAAGGTAAGAGTTGTTGTTCCTACTGTAAAAAAAAGTCCTTTCACCTAAGAACGGTTCCATGACAAGGCTCTTTTATGTTAATTTCTGAAATGTTAAAAAAGGAATGACAAAATCCTTTTTTTTTTAGTTGTATCTTTTAGTACCTTCTATCACTAGATTTAATTTAAGTATTTCAAAAATGTTCATTGTCGTACAGCGTAAAACGTAAAAGTTCTGTGTCAGGGATACCTATGTTCCTTCGTGAAAAATACTATAGCACTTATTCGATTTAGATATTAGGTACCTAGGTACATATTATGTAGGTACCACGGGTAGGTACCTACTTACAGAAATCATTCTTCAAGTTCCTAACTAGGTAGGTACTAAAACATACACGACTGGACTTGGCTTGGAACTTAATTTCAGATAGGTGCCTATTTAGGGTTGTTAGATAGATGATGTTGCGTGATAAAATGTGATAAGTAGTAATGGCTATGATAATAGTTGGCCAGAAACAATAGAACAATGACATTTCCCACCTATATACATATCACAGTTCTAGGAAAATAGCATACTATATACTAATAGCCTCGTATCTCCTTCTAAGTTTGTTTTTCTGCATCATGTTAGACAAACACGAGCTCGTTAACTTAGCACCTAAGTATTTATAAGTTAATCTTAGGTAACAGTCTGTTTTAAACCGGCATGTCGTAGAACCAACAAAGTTCGAAAAACATGTGTCAAGTGCACGTAAGGAGCCTCTCTGAGGCGCACTTAAAATCCTTTCACCACACTGGTTCGAAAGAACTGGTGACACGACAAGAAGAAGAAGTCTGTTTTAGGTACTAACGTAGTTTTACTTTTCCAATTTTGTTCCAGTCAACGCGAAGCTCTTCAAGTTACTTAAGGGAAAACCTGCGTCAGCAAAGTTTTTGAAATCGGAGCAGTTTGGTTGAGTTATTTCCCTGTGCTCATGTCTAACAATATTTCATACTGATTCACGTGTGATTTCACTTCGAATTAAACTCTCCGTTGTTACCTACAAAAAAACACTGGCGTTGCCTACAGAGATGGGAGCAATGAGGATGGGAGCATGAGCATAGGAGAGTACCATTTATTTAGGTACATAAGAGGCATTCGCCATGGAGACCAATTGCTTCATTACGAAACAATTCGTTTTTTACCGCCTTAAAAGTTGAATTGATGAAAGTTATGTACAAAAATATTGGGTAACTCGTGATATAAGGTGGTGTTTACAAACAATGTGCTTCGGGGCTGCGACAGCGGATAACAGTCGCCTGTGTGACAGCTAGCATCACTTCGACAACCGAAATAGACCCAATGAGAGAAAGGCGCTTTCCCACAACTCAGTTCAGTAGGTAGGTAGATAGATATCTCTCAATGGACTAGCTAGATATGTCTAGTCATTTACCTAGGTTATGCACGTACTCACCTAAATGTCTACCTTAGTTGCATCATATACTTTGATATTTTATGAACAGTGAGTAAGTAGTAGGTACCGACTACGTTCGGACGTAGGTGACCGCGACGTATGTAAAGAAGGTATTTTCCCGAAGCTTTACTGAATATCACGTATTTGTAGGGAGGGTGTCTTGGTTCCACAAAACTCGAACGTAGAGATACGAATTAGAATTGAAAAATATTAAAATGAACGGTAGGTGCTTTCACTTAGATAAGCACCCCCTTTAAATAATTAGGACTCTTCGTTAAGTCTATCAGCCTTATGAGAACTAAGCTGCCAATTTGAATTGAACGTCGAGCGTCGGTCGATGGCACAGTCCGCTCACCTACTTTTAAAAGCTCCGCTCCGGTAGTATCTACCTACCTATTGTGACAGAAGAACCGCACAGTCCGTGCATAATAAAAACGAATAACGGATTATCATACCGGTGGAGGCTCTGACGATGCGCTGTACTCGGACGGTGGGTACTCAGGTTTCATGGCGATGGTGGCCATGGAGTCCGGTTGGTGCTCCTTTTCCATCACAGTTTTAAAGTTCTTCACAGTTAAAAAATTGTTATTTTAGGTTTGCGCGCGCTTTGTTGGACGTTCAAGGTAGTAATGCGCGCGAGTGAGCGGTGTGCCTTGTGTTGTGGCGTAGGAGCAGTCGCTTCGCTAGTCGTGGCGGGCGGTGGGGCCGCCCGGTTAACCGAGCGCCGCTCCATGTCAGCTGCTTTGGCTGTCGTCGTAAGGCGCCCGATCCGTAGTCGTTCGTGCGTCGTCGTCGTTCTGTGGTAAGGTTGCCCTCGATTAGTTAGTTACGCCGCGGATTGCTAGGACAGTTCTTCGGATGATAGGTAGTACAATAGCCTCTTTTGAACATAGGTAGGTAGGTAGGTAGGTAAGATAGATTCCTAGTAAGAGTACACTTCGCCCAACGGATCTAGGCATTCGTGAAATTAGCCGTTTGTCTGCGCAGTGAACGCTTTTTCATACAAAATTGTGTTCTGCGCAGACAAACGGCTAACTTCACGAATGCCAAGATCCGTTGGGCGAACTGTAGGTAGGTACAATACTTACAGGCTATGGTAAAAGCGGTAAAAGCCAGCTTATTTGAGGATGTTGAATACAGTAGTAAGTACCTAGATAACAATGCAAGCATGTTGTAAGATTAGGAAACTTGTCAAATCCCAAATAAGTTAACTCGTATAAAAACACTCTGTTGTAACTGTTGTTGTACCTAACTAAACTAGCTTGAAAATTATTTTCTCCAAGTTCAAAATCAATAGAACAGAGTAATAGAGTGCACTTTTTTCGGCTTCGCACTCTTTAAGCTTATATTCGCCATTTTATTACAATTTTAGGTTTTCATTTATAATAGGGAAACAACAGATTATAGGTAATAATAAGTCATAAAAATATCGCGAACTATGGAAATACGCACAAACTATTAGGATGCTAACGCATATAAAATACGAAATACGGGAAATACTAATGCCCCAGCTAATGCAAAGGATGGTCAGCAAAGAGCACAGACGAAACAGCCAGTTGGCTGATTCGTCTGTGGCAGAGATAGAGGATTAGAGGAATACATAATAAAAAATTATACTAACCTACATAAATAAATAATGATGATATTTGGCCTACCCCACAGACATAGGCCTACCCCTATGGGCCTACCCCACCCGACTACCCCCACGTCTGTGCCTACCCCCCAACCCATAAAGTGGGCAGGAAGGAAGAAAATAAGATGATGATGATTCAAGCCGGCGCCAGACATCCTTAAAATGTTTGAACTATCTCTATGGTATGAACACATAGTGTGGCACGAAGAGGCATTAATTTTACAGGATGTAAATGTACTACCATGCTAAATCTATGCGAAGAGACCATCTCTATGGAAGAGACAATCCGCCGCCATCTTTTGTTCAAAACTAGACTTGACATGACATGAGTGAGTTGACAATGAAATCTATAAACATTAAAACTTTGACACTGGCAGAAATAAACTGTTACAGCCAGCCAGCTGACTTCATGTTTATTTTATATTTGCCCGGGACTTCTTTCGCCATTTTTGAAGGAACTAGTGGCTCTGCTATTTTATTTAGTTTTCTCGTGTTTTACTAGGTTTTATTATGTAATTTCTGTGGCATTTTACTAATGAAGCTTTGGATACGTAACAGGAGATTTGGCAAATGGAATGGGGGCTTGACTTTGCAGTTGCTGAACGCGATTTGAGGGTTAAAAAGGTTTAAAACCGGTAGGGGTTTGCTCTCCGATTATTTATCGACCACATTTATCTCTAGGAATAGCATAGTTTTCGAGAAATTAATAAAAAATATTTCGATTCAAAAATTTGATTACAAGCGAAATGAAACGTTAGAATGGACAATTTGACAGCTAAATCTGTGTTGTATTGTCTATGGTATAGAATTTCATGTAAAATTGATGCAATCGGAACGTAAAACATATGTCAGTGTCATTGTAGGTATTGTCATTTTTTGCGGTCATTGTGTGTTCATTCCGCTCTCATTTGAATATTGTTAGTGTGCTTTGGATCATGATGGAGGAATCTCAGCCATTCACAAGCCGTTCTGGTGAGGAACCATCATCGAGCTACTATGAGGAACTTGAGGTATTATCTTCAAGCTTCTCTTCGTTTGAGGTGGAAGAAGGACCACCAAAAACCCAGGCTGACAGACCTATAGCATAGGTAACGAGGAGCGAAGCGACGAGTGGTTAGGTGTATAGTGAAAAACCACGCACGAGCCGAGCGAAGCGTGCCGCGGTAGCGGCCGGCGAGTGCCAGAACCGACTTGCTCCTGTTGTACCTTAGCTTTATTATATAGGTAGCTACTTTCCGAGTATGATTGTTATACCGTTTTGTATGTTTGAGGTTAAGTTATATTAATTGATTTTTCTCAAGAACATTGCCCTTCCTAGTAATGCAAGTGGTATCAGGGGGGAAGATGGACCCCACCCCCCTCCCCCCTCCCCCCAACCCATAAAAATCATGTACTACTGACTCTAAAGTTATACCCTCACTCTCCCCCAAAGTAGCCATGGGTAACTCAGGAAAAAACATGAACCACAGGTATCAGGTATATTTTAATCACGATGTATACCTGATTCGCAGCTCAAACAGGTACCTGCCAGCTACCTACTATAAAAAAAAGTTCAACGGAATTATGATCATAGTCATACTTATCGTCACGTTACATCCTTAATCCTTATCCTTACTATTACTAATCCTTACTAATATTATAAATGTGAAAGTAACTCTGTCTCTCTGTCTGCTTGTTACCTTTTCACGCCCAAACTGCTAAACAGATTAAGCTGAGATCAAAACTGCTTTTTACTTACTTTTTTCTTCTAGGTGGAGTTTCTACTATAGCGGAGCTCGAGATACGATCATTTTGAGTTTTGAAAAGTTAATATTATATTTATTACCTTTCTTTATTGCCTTTACCTTTCTTTATTAATTTGATCTCGCTAGTTAAACGCCTTAGTACAATCTGTGATGTTAGTTGTAAATAAATAAATAAATGTCTATGCACAGTCATTATCGCCATCTATGATTTTACGTAAGTACTAAGTACAGAATGAAAGAAAGGTGGTTCCATCAACGGTATTTGGAGTTTGCTTACTGGTTTAACAATTTATGTCGCTAGGTGGCACTATTTATCAGAATTCATCAGAAAAATACCATCAGTAATGTGTTGTAGCTTGTTGATAAAGTAAAATTTATTATTCTAAACTATGTTTCTAGGTAATTTTATTTTTCTTACCTTAAGTTAAATTTAAAAACGAAATGTCAACTTAATAAAAAAAAACAATCAAAGAGTAGTCTAGGTCATAGAGAGGACCGGTCAAGTCAAGTTTTGGTCCTATTATATAAAACATTAAATTACACTGGCCAGTCTATAAATTATGTTAGTTTTTATAAATACTAACATTTTATAATAAATAATATTAATGTGATTTTATTGAACGCTGAACACTAAACGCTTTACAACAAGAAATATAACGGAAGTTGCAACTGCAACTTGCCCCGGAAGGCGGAAGCTACACACAGCGCCACACACAACACGATAAAAGGACGCGGCAGCAGTCGTAAACTCGGTAGAGCTGTTTGCATGACCTGATTTTCAATAATAGCCCTTATTTTAAATGGGTTAAAATCCAATTTCATACTTGATATTAGTCAATCCGTCAGTCAAACACATACGTCGTACATCAAAATCAATCAGTCAAGGTCAGCTTTTCGAATAAAGACCTTATTTGTAAAGAAATAAAACACAATATAAATATCGGACCTTTCGGACAGATTGAGAAGGATGGATTGGATCTTGTTTGATATGTATACGTCATTTTTTCGAATAAAGACTTTAATTCTATTGCAATAGAACACAAAATAATATTGCTTGATCTTGAGAATCGTCATACTGTTGTGACTTATTGCTTCTGAGTTGAGAAGGATGGATGGATGGATCTGTTTGGATCTGTATACGTCATTTTTTCGAATAAAGACTTTAACGCCATTGAAATAAAACACATTTTAATATTGCATGATCTTGAGTTTCGTTAGACTTTAATGACTTTTTGGTTCTGAGCATCGGAAAGACGTAGACGGATTCGATGTACAGGTACTGTTTACGTTACAGATCGGTTTTATGAATAAAGACTTTATCTTCATTGGAATAAGAAACAATATATTATTGAATTGTCTAGAGTTTTCTTTTACTTGTACGACTTTTTGATTCGGAGCATTGATTGACATGATGGAGAAGGACGGATTTGATGTATATTATCAGTTTGTCACAGCTTCGCTTTTCAAATAGAGACTTTAGCGCTATTGTAATAAACCACAATACAATATTGTCTTCCCTTGGATTGGGACGGAATTGGATCTGTTGAGCCGAAATGTTTTGCCAAGACTTGAAAGACGTAT
Source organism: Epirrhoe tristata (assembly GCA_951394285.1). NCBI lineage: Eukaryota > Metazoa > Arthropoda > Insecta > Lepidoptera > Geometridae > Epirrhoe > Epirrhoe tristata. Next base: position 6,103,953 of record OX596148.1, read on the forward strand.
ACCGATTTCGGTTGAGCTGCGAGTTATAAGTACATATCCATCCTTCTACCCACGGCTACCCCAAAGAGAATAATAATTTCTCGGTCAGAAACCCCTTGTAAAACAATATTCATTCTCTCAACTCGATTTACTTGATTCTAACAACGATCAGCCAGATTATAATCATGGCCGCTGCTGGAAAAGGAACATTTCAACCGGTAAACAAGCTAACCCAATAATGTTATTTTTAGGTTATTAAATTTCAGTCTATTCTTTGGACAAAATGTAGTATAATGAACTGTACTACAGCACCTACAATGTTCCTTTTATTTACTTGCGTAGTAGATGTATCCATATGCTGCTTATCAGAGGCAATTTTCTTATAAATAGTTTTAAAAATGCATTGGAAATACCAGATGTTTTTTTTTGTTACCGAGCATGAAGCAATGCAATGTTACTATAGGGTAAAACAAGATGCTAATCCATTTCACGATAATATGAAGATATAATAACAAAACAATCTACCATTTATTTCAGGATTCTGATGTTCACATCTCTTATGAAGATCAGCAAAAGATAAATAAATTTGCCCGCCTCAATGCAAAAGTAGATGATTTTAAAGATGAATTGAATGTAAAACAGAATGATGTAAAAAACCTAGAAGATGCTGTAGAAGAGCTGAGCGTGGCTGATGATTCTGAAAAGATTCCATACCTTGTAGGAGAAGTGTTCATCTGTCAGAATTTGGAAGACACACTAGTAAGTTTACCTTTAGTGTTTGTGGTTGGTTGGAATACTGGGTTAAAAGAAACGTCATCATCATTTGCAGTCTGACTTCACACACTGCTGGGTATATTATAAGCCTCTCTTTGCTTTTGCCACTTTTCCTTGGTCGTATGCCAGCCTGATCCACTGTCGGCTCACAACATTGATGATTAAAATTAGCCTTTACTTATATAATTTTTAATCCTGATTGTAAAGCTGTCTTATTTTAAATGCTGTCTTATTCTCTCTTTACAGAAATCTCTTGAAGAAGCAAAAGCTAAAAAGCAAACTGAAATGAGTGAACTTTTAGGCAACATTGATGAATTGAAATCTCAAATGAGTACTTTAAAAGCGCATTTGTATGGAAAGTTTGGAAGTCACATTAATCTTGAAAATGAAGAAGAATAAAATAAAATGCAGCTGTAAAATATACAGAAATTATAATTTTTTATTCAGTAACACTTGCATGTATGCTATGCAGTTTTATTAAAACTGTCACTTTTGTAAAATGTGTAACATACTTTATCAAATTGCTCTTTAACTAACTAAATGTGCGTCTTAGAAGGCTGTTTGTATAAATATGAAAACTTGCAGTCCCTTTTCTAAAAAGGGATGATTAATAGTATTTTATACATAACAGTTGCAGCAGAAACAAACAAATTAACGTTCAGACTAAAACAAATTCTGAATATGTAAGTGAAAAACTTTTATAATACCATGTTTGAACCTTTAGCAATGTTCACACAATATGGAGTGATCAAAAACTTCTTTCACATTCAATTTACAGTTAGTGTGTGTTACTTCTTATTTTGGATTATATCAAAATCAAAATCTTTATGGATGAGTTTCTCAAGAAACATCCAGCACCGCTAACTGAGCGTCTAGTGAAATAGACAAAAAAATAAACTTATAATAAGTATACATATATAAATATAATGAATCACCATTGTTTCCGAAGATTGTTTCACATGCTTTATTTATTATGTTCATTTTGCTAATGACCGTCAAAACACTAAGGCTACTGCCTCGAATCTTGCGGGCGGCGGCGGCGCTGTTTTCGAGGGCCGGTTCATTTCATTTATGCATAAGATCCTGCCGCTCATGCTCCGCGCCGCCGCCGCTCCGCTGCCCGCAAGATTCGAGGCAGAGGCCTAAGTAAGGCCTTTACTAATAAACTTGACATAAAGTTATGTCATGCATAAACAACAAATTTGTATGGTTATTCATAGGTTATGCATGTTATTTATTATTTTTTACAATACTATTATTTCAAAATGACGTTTTTTAATCTGCTTTTATATAGAAGTTATTTTTGTTCTTGAGAAGATCAATTCACTTCCACTCAAGATGTGTTTAATTTCGCTTGACTTTAATAAAGTACATAATGAAGAAATAAGTGAAGTTAATAATCACAGTGTAAGTATTTATAAAACTAATAAACAAAAATAAATACATTTTTAAATAAACAAAAATTAATTATTTATTATTAGTTTAAACAATTTAAAATCACAATTATGAATACTTTGTATTTTAGCCATTACATGGTACTTACTCGAAATATACATAAAAAAAATGTTGAACCAATTATAGTAGATAGCATTATACATATCTAAAGAATTAAGTTCAGACGTATTACGCCCTTTTTTGCCAGCAAGCCAAGGGAATAAAAATTACAGTCATATTTTCATCAGGAAAATGGACATAAGTACATATTATGATAAAATTATCCTGCTAGTATTTATATTCGCGTTATCTCGTGATTCCACAAAGAACCTGTTAATAATGAAGAGCAGTGAAAGTACTTAATCCCAAAACCTCTTCAATTTAGCCTAAAAATAATCACACGGATATGAATGTAATTAACATCTTTGGCGTAATGGACTCAATGCTACAAAAGTAGTTACTATGAAGAAATTAAAACACAGCACGTGCCTAAGAACTGAACTAAAATATAATTTTCGATTTATAGTACTTACATAGTTACAAATTAAATTAAATTAAATTCTTATTAATACTATCACAATCACTGACTACTACAACAATTATTGTGCCACGGAAAACACAACTAGGAAAAAAAACAATACTGTGGTAAGTTAGTTTTTACCAACTACCGTAAAGCTAAACAATTGCCTGCAACTTGCCCGCAACACATTTAAAAGCATCATACAGCAGATGTAATGTACACATTGAATAAGCTAAAGAAATTTCACTAGTAAAATCAATTTAATAATTTTGTAATAATCATACACCTCTCTGTAAACTGGTATGAGAATTGGAGAGCGATCCGGCTTGCAGGCTCTCCTCTTCGTCAGTTTCCCTATCGTTCGTTATCCTGATGGCTTGATACCATTGATTGGTGAGATCTGTCATTTGGCTCTTGCAATCCTTCAACTCCTGAAATCAAAAGTAAATTTATAGTTATCGTTTCTAAAACCTTCAAAAAACAGTGAACCATGGAAATATTATTTCAAGGATTATTAGACGCGCTCTTTTGAAAATAAAACTAAAAATCTCGCACATTGTTATCGATTTGCCAATAAATTTTATGTAATTTCAGATAGGCGTTGAAAATCGTTTATTTCCTCCTTTCGCGACTCAATGGAAAAGCTGGCGGAGGCGGCGGCTCAGTGACAACTGTGGCAAGGCTAGTTCTCAGGCGATTCAGTTTGCGTTGGCCCATTTTTAATAAATATAGAAAAAGATGCTTCTATCTATTCTATGTTCTATATTTGCGTTCACTGGATAAAATATTATTTTTACAACATATTCGAAGATCGATCGAATTATTAGTAGGTAGGTCTAGGTACATACCTATTTCTATCAAGCTAAAGGTATCATAACAAACTTATCAGCAATTATCTTCATGCTTCTTTGTAAGCATTTAATTGCTGATAAGTGATAATATTTCTACAAACTTAACTAACCTGATGCGTAAACCTTCGGGTGAAGAATGGCGTTAGGTATTTCATGTCAAGTCGAACGAATCCCTTGATCCGTGTCGCCAGCGAGTAATTTACCTGCAATATTTGATAATAGTAGAGTATCAACCAAGAAGGACGATCTCGACGGGTTCGAGAGAGAGTGGTGGGAAATCGCCAGAGATAGGGACGTGTGGAAAATTTTGGGGGAGACCTTTGCCCAGCAGTGGGACACCATAGGTTGATAAAAAAAAACAACCAAGCAGACAAAGCAGTGTTTTATATCACGGCTGAGACGCCATGGAAACTATGCCCAAGAATAAGATAATTAATACCTCTACTTTCCAAGGGCAGGACGCCCTAAACTTCGCTTTCTACTTTGAATCGTATGTTGTATTACTATTAAAAAAAAAGATATGGCTTTCTGTTCTACTAATCAGAATTCAGATTCTCATTGGCAATTATTGTTATTTAGCAATAGATTTCAGTTTTGAAATGCGATATAAGATTTTCAAGCTTAGTGCAGGTCTCTGCTCCTCGCTCACATGTACGATACAATGGAAACCAATTGTAACCTAGACTATTTATGGTATTTGTTACCTCCAGCTCCTCCTCGGTTATTTCCGATAGATGTTCCGAGTCAATCGCCTGGCCCCACTCTTTCGTCTTCGACAAGCTCACTTCTTTCTGTTTCCGCAGCGACCGAGATCGCTTCGTTTTCTTATTAGCCTGAAAAAAATATTTCTTAAAGTTACAACGTCATTAAGTATCGGAGGATTAATCTAGGCCCCCAGATTAACCCTCCGAATATTTCCCTAGAATCTAGGGAAATAGGAATAGGTAATAAAACTTATTGAGGAGTCTATTCTATTTTAGTTAAGTTTTTAGAAGCCACCAGACTGTGATGGTGAGTGGCAAACTTACCCTCAAAAATTTAAGTAGAGGCATTGTCGACCCTCCAAAGAACAGAGTAGTGAAAAGGACAATGATGAGAGTAGTGGTGATGATCACGTGCCTCGTTTCATCAGAGAACCCGAGATGTAGAGATAGAGCGTAAGATATAGCGCCTCTCAAACCTGAAATATAACATATATTTCAGTTCATTACAGTTTATGAGAACGGGCTATCTTTACAAAAGTTAAAAACAAATATGTACCTGCAAGATCGCAATACATTCAATACAGGTAAATTTTGATGAATGTTAATGACATAATTCCAATCAAAAAAGCTGCTAGGGGTCTATGTATGCTAGACAAAATTATTGCTGACTACAAGAAAATATAGCGTTGCTTTCATATGAACTATGTAGGTACATTATTTGTGTTTAACCTTGATCAGAGCTCCATAAACAGATGCCCATTCTCCTTTGTTACGTAGTCATTCACGCTCTAAACTCGTGTTATAAAGGTATGAAGCGTAACATTATAATTATTTTCATGGAAGCGTGACGGAAATAAGAGCAGAGGTTATCATAAATATTTAAACCAAACTATGCAATTATAATTCCATAATCGTGTCATCCTACCTTGCTAAAATCATTGCACACGTCTAGCCCGCAAGGTCATAACGCGCGTGCGCAAGTTTGGGTAGTACCCACAACGGGACGCTGTAGTGTCTGGGACATTGTTTGAGATGGAATAGGCCTGCCCAGCACCCAAACTATCCTCTCAGGTTAATCAGCCTGGCCCACAGGAAAGACGACGTCAATACGTGTGGAGCTGACTAAGCTTCGGGTTTCCTCACGATGTTTTCCTTCACCGTTATGAGCTCGTGTTAAAGCGCATATATGCTACGAAGCGAAAAATCCATTGATATGGTCGGGATTCGAACCCACAACCTTCAGACACAAAGTCTAGGCACTTCCCCATTCGGTCAACAAGACGCGTAATGAACTTTTTTGATCAAATTTCTAGTTTATAATCACTCATCAGATAGATTATAATTTTTTTTTGATACGCACTTAAAATTTAAGGAAAAAAGTTTTACGTAATATTTCAACATAAGAGCATTTACGTTCTCTTGAATATGTCAAAAGTAAAATAATAAAATAATAATAAAACATGGATGTATGTGTACTTACCGCTAAACCACATGATAAACATCATTTTCTTGGTTATCTTGTGCTCCCGGAATTTGTTGCAGAGTAATGCGAGCGGGAAGATGTTAGCGGCGCGCCCCAGCAGGCACAGGATGATGCTCCACACCACTAGGGCCGGCTCCACGCGGTGCCGGAAACTACAACATAACATTATTATGTTATGTTACATTACGACTTACCTACACCACCACCACACTGCTAAAATATTGCATTTCTTTATCTAGAATTCAGTTTTGCTCCCGCTGCACCAGTTACTAGCCATCGGTTGATGTCTAGGCACAAATACATAATTAATTTACTGATCCTTAAAAAAAATCTAACAAATTCATTATACTTGCTCATAATTGCTATTTTGAAGTTTATATTTTCCTCCAATTGCTTAAAATCACATGCATCTCAGCAAACCCAAAAATAATTATTACATATCATAGGTTTAACATCTAGCTGATACTTTTATTATGTATAAGCTGCGCTCCCACGGTGTTAGATGCAGTCGGGATAAAAAGTAGCCTATGTCTTGCCCTGGGATACAATCCAATTCTCAGCCTAATCCATGGGCGTGAAAATTTAACAAATAGACAAAGTTACTTTCACATTTATAATATTAAGTATGGATGGATTCGGTAAATTAATTATTGATTTGATTAGAAAAACATTTTACCTGAATATAGCAAGTCCTAAGTAGGCAAAGACACAGGTTTCAGCAATGAAGGCCAAGGTCCTCATAGTCTGTTGCATGGTCACCTGTGTCACGGTCGACAGGTTGAAGTGAGTGTAGTGAGACATCACAATACCACAAAACAATATAGCCATGATTCCTGAAATAAAACAATACATTTTACATTGAAAACATTATCTGAAAATTTGTATGTTTGGATCTTTAGAAATTGTTTCAATAAAGCCTTAACCAGGTGATACATTTTGGATGAAACTTGAAATAGATGTTTAATATGGACTGAAATACCAATACTATGTCAAATACTGGTCCTGCACCAGGGGAACCACAGGTGGACGCTACTCTAATATGTTTACAAGATAATATAAATGAATACCTGACAGATGTATTCCTTCAGCAAGGACATATGGTGCATATGTAAACACCAGCATCATTCCGAACTCAAGTGATGGGTTCTTCCTGAGGTCAACATGTTTCAGCAGCAGCGCACTGACCAGCGCAAAAAGAACACCAATACCAGCAGAGGCAAAGAACATCAACCAGAATCGGTTTATAGCTGAGAGTATTGCTTCACCAGTAGACATGATAGGGTCATTAGAGTCCAGCACAGCAGTTGTCAGCACAATCGCTACTGCATCATTCAGGATGCTCTCCCCAAACACCAACATGTTCAGCACTGGGTCCACATCCAGAGCATGAAATATGGCCACAGTAGCCACTGGGTCCACAGCTGATATCAACGAGCCAAAAGCAAATGACTCCACAAAACTCAGCTTGTAAACCACTTGGGCAAGCCCCAATAAGTATATACCAGCTCCAATAACAAATGCCGATATAGCTGTACCCACTATGGCAAACAGTAATATTGATCCAATATTTTGAAAGAAGTTGCCTTTATGTAAATTGTATCCAGATTCAAATATAATTGGTGGCAAGAGCACCAAAAAGAATGCAGTAGGTGAAAATGCCTCTTCTTTTCTCCAATTAGCTATATTTCTAATAGACATCAAGTTTATTATCATACCAATCAGAGCACCTAAGAAGACAATGACCACACTTTCAGGAAGATATGAGAATCCTGTTTGCAACATCAAATGAATTAATAGTATTCCCAAGGCTAATATACAGAGGACGAAAAATATAGCCATTGAACTGTTGTGTTCATCTTCAGCTGAACTTTTTTCTGGCAATGGAGCTGCATCCGAGGGGTTTACCACAGAGGCATTTGGTGACGTCAGCGAGGATTGGTTTACTTGAGTGACAGACAATATAGCTTCATGAGAAGGTCCAATGTCATAAATAACATTACCGTTATTTGCACTTTCAGTTGAACTTAGTGTCGTAACACTTGTTACTATACTTGATTCACTTGAACTAGTTATATTACCCAAACTGGCACGTTTCGACCTTGGTTGTATTGGCTGATCACTTTCTTGATATTTTTGTAGATCATTGGAATGTACAGCCTCTTTATGGTCGGAGATATCTGTTTCTTCATTATGATTTAGCTTATTGTTATTAGAAAATGTTGATTCAAGTCGTACACCGCTTACCAAAATTACAACAGCACTGACTAAAATTACAAAATCAAAATTCTTTGTACTAACCATTTTACCCGGTATGGTTGTATAGTAAAACTAAATTTGTTTCTTTATACTAAATATAGCACAACGTTCACCACAAAAGATAAATTAAGATTCCAGAAAAATCACACAACACAGCGTTACGTTACGCACGCATTTACAATTAAATTACAAAATTCGCTACAACGCCTACAATACAAATATACATACATACAATACAAAACGTCAAAAATAAAGGTACCAATGTCAAAAACAGACAGAGAGACAGTGTTGCCAACTGTACCATAATGGAAAAACAAAACCAGTTGCCTTATTGTATAACTCAACTGGGAATGGACATGGGCTTTATTTTGACATTTGAAACCTATTCTGGACTTCAATTGTCATTTTCCTATTATGTGATTGGTTGAGCTCTATTAGAATGACAATGGAACACACTGGGAATGGATTTCAAGTTAGTTAGGATGCAGCTAGATTTATAGATTTATGACGTCCTTTTCTTAATTACCTATGTTATTTATCTGACTGCTATAAAAATCATATCATTCTAGTTTGTCTGAGGACAGAATCTACTCATTTTGGACAGAATCAATAAAAAGAGTACCCTCTTTGAATTGAAAAGGCCCTAGCCTTTTTAAACATCATTGCCATAGCCACACTCTCGTAGTGAGAGTTTGCTGCCGCAGCATGAGGTGAGGTGAGGCCATAGGGTGAGGCCGTAGGATAGGGTGAGGCCGCGTCCGATGGTTTGTGTTTTTATTTCCATTTGTTTCTAGTCGTCAGTCAAATTTGTTGGCAATTCAGTTGTCAAAGTTTTACGCATTCGTTCTTTCATTAATTTCACTCATTCACTCGCTTCCTTGTTATTTTTCTTGGAAAGAGAATTCCATCCATAGAGAAACATAATAATAATTGGAGAATTCTCTCTATTTATTTTATTTTAGTAAATTACGATGGATTCATCTTTACGTGAACAAGTTATGATAAATCAATTTGTACTTGCAGCTGGTTGTGCTCAGGAACAAGCTAGACAGTTACTACAAGCTGCTCACTGGCAATTTGAGGTAAATTTCGTAATATATGTAAACAAACACTAGGTAATCATGAAATGGCTGCTACATATTTTGTTTTACAATAATATTAGATAGCCTTCAAGTCTCGCTAGAGAATAAATAAGGAAATATGCACTATGTATATAAGCTCATGTGACAGAAAAAAACATTGAGAGCTAGCTAACATTTCCGCTCCTGTCTGAACTATTTTTATTTACCTCGTGCTGATTACGTTCATTATACCTATAGCTATAATGTTGATGTTGTCGAAATACGCAATACGGCGCGGCACGTTACTACAGTTAACAAATCTTGAGCGTACCTATTGATAACAGAGATGATAATCATATTCACACTCTGTAACATCCTAATATACATATTTATTTTTATCAATCTGTGTCACTGAATGAAACTTCACCAAAACCACCAAAACTAAATTATACTTACTATTTTATTGTAATGTGAATACTAAATATACTGCAGGGTACCAATTCCTTATTATGGTAACCTTTGATCGAGATATATGATTGAAGATAGTAACCCAAGCTTCATTGAATTGAAAATGTTTACCTTTGCATTATTGTCATACTTGTATTAGCAAAACGATCACAACAGACTTGCAAGTGACTATGACTTGACTTGGTGGTATAGGTAAACGTAAACAGGTTCACAACTACGACAACTGTATCCCCAAGGTGCGGTAGACATTCTCTTAGATCTTTTTATGTTACTTATTCCAGATCCTTTAAGATGTCTAATGGGGGTAGTCAGAGGCATGTCCAAACACATATTTGATACATGCCCACATCTTGCAGAAGTTAGTATTCCATACGTGACAGGTTGCAAGCCCATCGCCGCCTGTAAGAACATTAACTGGTTTCCTCACGATGTTTTCCTTCATCGTTTAGAGCACGTGTTAAAGCGCATATAAATTTTACGAAACGCAAAATCCATTGATGCACGGCCGGGATTCGAACCCACAACCTTCTGATTGAAAGTCGAGGTACAACCCCATTCGGCCAACACGGCTTTTACGGTGGTATAGGTAGGTTACTAAATCAAACAAACTGTAGCAAAACCATTATTTTCCTACATGTAATCAATTTTATGCAAATTAATAGCTTCTTTTGTGTGTCATTATTTACAGACAGCACTTTCAATATTTTTCCAAGAAGTGGCTCTTCCCAGTGGGGCTAATGGCATCGCAGCACCACATTATCGTCAGGTAAATTGAAATATTGCCAGTAATCAATATTAGGTAAAGCTGGTTGGAGTAGAATTGTCCAGTATCTGGAGACTGACAATACCAATGACTGAGCCCATGTTATCATGTTGAGTGGCAATGCATAAGGTGCCGTGGCTTCCTCTTAAGAGGACGAAAGGTTACAGTAAAAATCTTACTTTCTGTGCACAGCATCTGATTATTCTCATGGCTCTTACTGCAAAGCCCTTTGTTTACAAGCGATTGCAACAGAGTTATTGTAGTAGCGGTTACAAGTTTGTAACTGGTATGTTCATAGATAAAATTGTACCACTTCGGAAAGAAGTGTAGCCCAGACAATCCTATTTATCACTTGGTATTCACAATGTTTGAAAGAAGTTAAGTAATGTTCTGAGCGGCCAGTAAGTGGATGGGTGACCGCTAGTAGTATTTATAAAGTCTGCTTTGAAAGGCACGTAAATAAAAATAACACTAAACACTCCGTTGCCAGATGTGGCCACCAAAAAATCTAACTAGAGTACATTTGCAATTATCCAGCAACTAATGACGCCGTGCAACACGCCGGCAACTCCGCCGAACTTCCCGGACGCGCTGGCAGCGTTCTCGCGGCTGTCGACGGGCAGCCCAGCGGCGGCGGCGCCCTGCCCCCCGCCCGCCGCGCCTCCCGTGTCGCCGCTCGCCACGCACCCCCCGCCCCCGCATCAGATGAATCAGATCAACATGTTCCCAGCCTCGCCGAACGCGCAAACGAATTACACTCCTCTCTCATGCTCAACTGCTGTAAGTATCTAATTTATAAATCGATTGAACTTAGTCGTGCCTGTGGTCGTGCAAAGTAAATTTGGCACATGCCCACATTTTGCAGAAGTTAGTACACCTACTATAATACTAATTTTCTTACATACATAAAATCACGCCTCTTTCCCGAAGGGGTAGGCAGAGACCGCGGATCTCCACTTGTTAGGATCCTGACACACAACTTTTACCTTATTCACTCTCATTACATTCTTCATACATGCTTGCCGGGCGCCATACTAAGTTTCTTAAAAGATAATAAATAAATAAAGCTGGACTTTACACACAAATATATGTTATGTGCTGGGTGTGGCAAAATTTTACAATATTGAGGGCAGCTACCTTTTCTTTTGTAGTTAGAAGGTTTTGTTTTTAGGAAGCTATAGGTTTATTTTAAAGAAAAAAAAATTTGGAAAAAATGTACAGTAAGCCCAGAAAATTACATTTGTCAAAAAATACAAGTTGGTCTAAGCTATTTCTCATCAGGAACACTTCTCATAAAGTAACATGCCAAATCTTAAGTTAAAAAAATTCAAAAAACGTTTTCCATTCAATTTCTATGGGTTTGTTGAGGGCCCTCTGAGGGGAAAATCTAATCGGCTATAGTTTTGGAAAAAATTTGTTAGGAGTCACGGGCTCCATTTTGATAAAATTAAGAACTGCATTAAAAAAGTTTTTTTATTATTCGAGAAAATGGATTTCGCATTTTTGGATGCTCTACTATCTGATAACAAACAAATGCTCTAAACTAACTATGGGTCTAATGTTGCTAGAACAATTAAAAATCAAACATTTTGTTTTTCATAAAAAAATGTATCGCGGCAAGGCAAGGAAAACGAGTTCCTCAAAGATTTTTCACATATCATAGAAATTGTAGCCGAGGTCGAGATTCGATCATTTTGAGTTTTGAAAAGTTAATGGAGATTTTGCTTATATTTTTATAGGTTTTCAAATACCAGCTACTATATTTATATACTCAATAAATGATTATTATTCCTATTCCTCACTATATTTTGTTTTCTTTCACCGTCTAAAGTTTAAAAAAGTAAAAAAAAATCGTTCGACTGACATCTAACATTTTTGACATTTTTGCGCACGCTGCGCATAATTTTTTTTCGTGCACCGCTTTGCGCACAACTTTACCCACCACTGCACAATTTGCGCACGTTCACCACTATGCGCACCAGTTTGCACATTTTGAGCACCATTTTGCGCACGCGCACCACTTTGTGCACCAATTGCGCACCACCCTCAGAACTGTACTTAGCCCACTTTTCATACAATTTTTTTTGACGGGTGTAGGTAGGTAGGTACTTGATTTACATTACTTTTAAATTACTAATCCTAGAAACGCTCTTTCGTACTAACCATGTAACAATCTATTGACTGCGCGCTTAGCACTGTGACGATTTGACCTATGTATGTGTTCTGACGGTAAAATCGAACGCTTTTTTTCTTCTAGCCCCCAACCTCGATACCGTCCGAAAAAGAACATTGTTCCAATTATCCGAAACGAAAACCCATTGATAAGGCCGGGATCCGCAAACAGTGGGAGTACTCCCACTAGGCCAACTCGTCATTTATACGTTAGCAATTGCATTGTAATATAAATCCAATAGCCAAAGCTATGCTCTCCGCAGACGTAGTCCTTTGCATTTCTAAACTATAGCCAGTTTGAAAGCTTCGACTCAGCTCTAGCGCACCATTTTCCAAAATGGTCTGCAATTGTTATTGCCCCCAGAAACGTATTACGTAACATTGTATAATCACTATGTTCTTATTGTTATACATACATAGGTACAAGCTTGAATCTAGGTTTATTTAACTTTATTAATGTAGGTAAGTAATAGCGATATTTATTTAGTTTTTCTAAATTTCAGGTGTGCAGCGAAAACATGCCGAGATAAATGATTGGTATTAGTTTAGGAGCATCAATAATTTATTTTTCTAATGGTGCGCAATGTGAACTGTGGAATTGTGTATGAAAATGTATAATTATTCTAGGAAATATCCCATTACAGCATGGTTTGCTGGACTTTGTTTGGGTACTTGTGTGTAGTCAATCATGTTAATATTGCAAAATGTCGTATCTATGTTTTTCTTCAACAGGTTCAATTATTGCACACAAATCCTATTAGATACCTACCTAATTGTGTAGAATTTCGGGTAAGTAATCAAAATTTTAAAGTTTTTAGTAAAAAGTCTAATTATAAACTAACCATGAATGTATGTCACTATGCTGAATAAATGAATTTAAGAAGGCAACTACCCTTACTGAGATGATTAAGTACTGAAGTACTTCAAAATCTAAGATATATTGACGCAAGTAATCATATTTTTTGGGCAAGGAATGTTTGAATGGAACATAATATCCACTAAGAATAGTTGCTTTCTTTTGTAGCTTTAGTAAAAGTTGTACATCCATCTAAATCAATGTTGATATTAAATATTTTTATTTTAGTGTTATTTCAATATTGTCTTACTTTTTTAAGACATAAATTGCTTTTTTTTGGCATAATGTAAGAATTAAACAAATTGTATGAAAATTATGCATTTTCAGTACCTCAAACAAAATTTTATTTGGAAACTATATGCAAAGGACTTTCCTTTATTAGGTATGTATGTATAGCTAATTAATTAAATTATTATATTAAACAGTTATGACGTAGGTAGGTATGTGAATAATATTCTATCACCATTGCATTGTAATGATCAGTAATCAATGAATAAAAATACCTGATTACAACTTTAAACTTGAAGATGTGGGTTTTCTTTATTTAATCCTACAAATCAAAACTTTACCACATACTCGTAGAAGGAACCATTATTTTTGTTTCTTAGAATTCGATTTCATCTTTCAGTGGTCCTCGAGTTTTTTTGTCCCCAAATAAATTATTCAGTTCTTCCTTCATATTTTGGATGCTACTGTCTTCCAGACTGAATGTCTGGATACTTTGAGCGGGAGTCAGGAGGTTAGAATGTTTACTCTGTTTGAATATAAGCTGGAAAGGAGATACGAGTGATATGAATCTACTTAAATGAAATAAGATGTCCTACCTAATTTATTTTTTAACTAGCTGTCCGCCCCGGCTTCGCACGGGTTTATTATAGGTATTTAACAACATGGCGGTCCCGGAGCGGGATGTATGATCCTTTAAAGTTTAGAGGTTAATATGTAGGTAAGGTCTAAGGTAGGTAGGGGAGTATTGGGCAGTAAGGCAGGTTTGGACACCACCGGAAAATCCCCGTGTTATGCCGGCCATACACCATCATGCCAATCCACCATTAGTCATGCCAATGCACCCCCATACATGGTCAATTCTAACTGATCAAATTCCGATTTGACGATAGGCATGATGGTTTATGGCCGACATGGCACGGGGGTGTCCAAACCTCCCTACTGCCCAATGCTCCCCTACCTCCCATATATATTTCATTGATATATTACCACTCCCCTCTCCCATTCCATAGTTCTTAGACACTTTTTAAACTATCATGGTTTTCAACATTTTTAACACAGTTAACGGGATATTTACCATGATTTAATGTTTTTTTTTTTTTAGTTTCCCGATATTTCGGCGCAGTTGCGTCGCCGTGGTCGAAAGCGGCTAGGACGTCATCATCATCATCATCATCATCATCAGTATCTATGGTATTAATCATGGTTAATATCCCGTTACCTGTGTTAAAAATCCCAGACACTTGTCCTACCGTACTAACTGATATTTATTCTGTGGTCGCGATGTATCTTACATTTTTAAACTCATGATAACTTCAATCATTCAAAAAGTAATAGACGGGTACTGAAACAGCCTTTTTTAAAAGAATTTATTTGGATAAGAATAAATACCAAAATAAGAAGAACGTGGTCTGCTTCTGGTCGTAATTTTTATTCACTTTTTAAATTATAAAAGTTGTTATTCTGACACAACCATAATAGTGGGACATATGATATCGCTGATTTTTTTGTAGATATTGATACGTTCTTTAATATTGTAAAACATTTTTTTGTTCTATCATCAATAGTTTTCGCAGCGCACGCGATATGAAGAATTTTATGTTCAAAATTTTTACACCTTTGGTTACATTATTGCAATTTTCATAAGGATCTCTAATTTTTTTGAAAATAATTTATAGCCTATGTTCATCAGAGATAATGTAGGATTCTAATGGTGAAAGAATTTTTCAAATCGGTCCAGTAGTTTCGGAGCCTATTCAATACAAACAAACAAACAAATGTTTCCTCTTTATAATATTAGTGTAGATGTATTCCACAATGCTACGGGCCTTCTCTTGAAGGACACAGAAAGCGTGGCAGGTGAACGAACGCATTACAAAAACTAGTTCAGATGCAGGATCGGATGTCGTTAGCTCTGAAGATAATATCATTAAAAAGAAAAAAACAATTAAAGCTCAAAATCCAGCAATCTAGGTAAAACAACGCGCCCAGTATATACGCAAACAGTAATCTTCAAACGCTGTTTTCTCCTGATATAATTTTTTTTCGGAAAATCCTTTTGGATTTAGTTGTATGTTGGGACCCCTTTCGGCTTCGGTAGACGTCTTTTTACACCCTGTATAGTTCACAATGAATCTCACTCACCTTATAAAATCGAGGTTTCTCACAAATCCACATCATAAAAAGGGAGATTATCATCACTGACAGTGAGAACAACAAATAGTTACTCGAGTATTTATACGCGTCCAAGAAAACACTGTACCAGCATGTAACACCAAATCCTTCCATTTCGAAAGATGTACCTACATGCATAGCATCGCTCAAAAATGGTAGTTTTATTTAACGGCAAAAATAAAGACTGCAAAAAAAAAACATTAGACTGCATTAAAAAAATACTCATTCTTCTTTGAAATTTGGCAGGAACTGAAGACGGATTTATAGCTACGCAGTACATATAGAGTTCTTGGCCGAAAAGAGTTATCATGTAATACTAAAAGTCCTAGTTTATGATGATGGTGAGGTTTGTTGAAAGATTTCTTGTTCTCTACTTTTAGAAACTTGATTTTAATCATCCTTATCCTTTACTAAATATTATAAATGTGAAAGTAACTCTCGTCTGTCTGTTTGTTACCTTTTCACGCCCAAACCGCTGAACAGTGTAAGCTGAAATTTGGCATAGATAAAGATTATACCCCAGTGACGGACATAGGCTACTTTTTTATTTAAATAATCATAAGGGTGAAAATAAGGGTTGCATGTTTGTATGGGGAAAAAAGTTGAGCGACGCTGGGCGAGGTCACAAAGATGATGGGTGACCGCCTGAGCCACTTTTTGGTCTTTGTTTTTATTTTGCATGATAAATGAATTTAAAATTAATGATAAACATGTAACATATATATTTCCACTCATCAATACCTCCGAAGTTAAGATTATTTTGATATTAAAATACTTTTTCCTTGCTTTGGTTAGAACGCCATCTATATCACCGAGGTCAAAACTGCTTTTTACTTTTTTCTCCTAGGTGGCGTTTCTACTATAGCCACATAATATGCTATAGCAGAGCTCGAGATACGATAATTTCGAGTTTTTAAAAGTTAATGGAGATTTGTGCTTAGAGTTTTCGATTCTTTTTATTATAGGTTTTCAAGTACCTACCTACTTATTTTATTTTGCTGACGAAGTCGCGGGTACGAGTTAGTTATAAATAAACAAGACTTTGTAATCACATTTATAATTCAGAATATTCATAATTAGATTTATTTTACCCCTGATGGGAAGTTTATTTTACAAATTATAAGAAATACCTACATAGTAAACTATACTTATTTCTAATTCTTCACAGTTTGGAATAAGTAAACCTACATTTTAAAAACATTAAAACTTAAAATATTGTTTTTAGAGATAGTTGAATATAAGGAATTATCATAATAACATATTCTTATTAGGAAAACAATCATGAATTATGTGAGAATGCTCAAGCATAAAAGAGTTATTTTACTCAGATTTTTCCTAGTAAATAACTCAATGACGTTTTCTTAGTAACTAAACATTCTAGAATTATGGAACTATCATGAAAAACCATAAAAATACACTTGCTCATACTTTTTTGGATAAATAAATACTCTTATGATGAACTTCCTGAGGATTTAGGAACAAAATATCAGTTAATATTAGCATTTAAAATAACATCAGATACATTAACATGCCACACTGACAAGCCCTAAGAGAAGAGGACACTACTGTGTCCTTTTCTCTACAATAGGAATATTGAAAGTTTCATAGACTGATGATATAATTTCTACATTATCTTAGTCATAATAATATGGAAATCAATATCAGCATCCAAAGCAGTTGGTTTCCATAATTCTGTATGAATCGAGACTTTTAATCCATGTTTGTCAAATAACATTTATTCACACATTTTACATTTGCATAATACATATTCTGATTTCTGTCTAGTTCCATAGATTTCAATAACATGGAAACATTTAGTGGCTATCAAGACATTAAAATAAATCAAAATACATTTAAGTTCCCAAAATAGTAAACAATGCCTGGTTAAGCTTGTTGTCAATAGTTTTTAGTTAGTGCCAAGAAGGATTTTTTTTTTTTTTCAAATGTACATCATCTCCGCCATTGAAGACATTTTCTTGGGTATATGAACTAATGTTTCAAAATAACTTGCTAATTCATCTATTGTGACATCACACGGAGGATTGAGTGCTTGTTGTGAACAGGAACCAGTCTGAGTATGTTGTACAACCTCTCTATTTTCTCTTGTGTTTGATGAGCTGCTTCCATTTTTCCACCATTTATTTTCATTGTCTGAATTAGAAGCTCCATTTTCATCTTTTGAATCACTTGATATTTTTAACTGATTACATGTTTTAACTAGGGTGCATAGATTAAGAGAGTCTAGGTGGCAGTTTTCAGGAGTAGGACTGCATTTTGCTTGATACTCTTCCCTGTCAAGACTGCTATGATTAACACAGCTCTTTATAATTTGCAATACAGGTTCTTTAAGTATTTTATTTGATTTCTTTTTACTTATTCCAGCATTTGTATTTTTCTTCTGAGAAGTGCAAGAGCATGAAGCATTCTGAATGCGAGGCCTTATTCGTGAGCCCTTTTTAGTTTGAATACAAAATGGATTTTCATTGGTTCTTCCTTGAACAGGAATAGACTCTATTACTAATCTACCCATCTCTTCTTGTAACAATATATCTTCTTTGACCATTTTGAGTTATACTGAAAAAGAAAGTGATGTTCTTAGACATAAAAATGGGTCAACTATAATATTGAGCTAGGTATTTGTTTTTGTTACTCATTTTCAAAGGTAAATTGTTGTCATGTCATGTGTATAAACTTAAGACATGTCCAGCCAATGTTTACTTTTGACATGCATGCTAGGTAATTCTAAGACACATTTTCTAAAAATATAATCAGTCCAGGTGGCCATGAAACAATCAGCAACATGTTAGAAAGAACATGAACTGTACGTGTTTTAATATTGAAGAACTGGTTGGAACTTTTAAGTTAAATAAATAAACGTAACTGGATAACTATAACATTGAGCTATCTAAGTTACAGCGTTACAAAACACTGTGCAAAATTTGCTCACACTTCAATAGAAATGTGTCTTTGGAATAGGAGTTAGGAGGTAACTTGCTTTCAAGAATTGAGGAACTTAAAAAACTACTTACCATTTGTTCTGCATGCATCAAAACTAACTAAATAATGTTTATTAGAGAAAATAAATAAATAATCGCAATTCCACAACAAAATATTTTGTTTGCGTCATGTCATGTCACGACTCACGATTCATTCATTCACGCACGAACGAGAGCGAGCCACAGAACTGAGAACGAACCATAGAGATGGAACGAACACTACACTATTATTACTCCTAGCCCTAGCCCTCCATTAGCCGTCCTAGCGGAGCGAGTGAATATTATGCCGTTAGTACACCGACGCATTCGCATGCGAATGCAAAACGATGCGAACCAATGAAAAATCTGTCAGGTAGTATGGCAGAGTTTCAAACACGCTCTGTCTCACTCTAGCACATAGTTAAAATAGGTGCGTTCCGCAAGTGTTTCGCAGATATTTCGCATCGCAGTAGTTTCGCAGCGGTTCGCAATGGTTTCGTATTCGAATGCGTCGGTGTACTAACGGCGTAAGTGTACACATTTTTAAGAAAATTTATAATTCTATTTTTCTTTGAGTTCTTGGCTATTGCAGGTTAGTGTCATGTCATGTCAACTCAACTGTCAAGACTTATGCTGTCTGTAGCTCTCTACTCTACGTTCTAGTCATAGAGAGAGAGTAGTTGTTGGTGTTTTTATTCAGCAGGCACAGGCACTAGGCAGTATCTATCTATTCTATTCTACGCTATATTGTGAATCGGTTTGTGGTGTGGACCTCGATAATTAGATTTATTTATTGATTCGTCAATACGATGGAGCCTAATCCTGTAATTATTGCTGCCACAGCAAGACAAACTGCATCAGTAAGGAAACTATTAGTAAAGTTTATGTATTTTTTATTTACTACTGCAATACTACCAAAGATAACTAATTATTTTACGATTGCAGCTAATATTCCTTCACGGTCTAGGAGACACTGGGTGAGTTTTGAAATCTACATGACTTTGAATTCAATGTACCTACTAAATAGTAGGTAGTAGATAGTAATAATCTATCTACCTACAATAATTGTTTTAGCCATGGTTGGGCAAGTACTATTGCGGCTATCAGAGGTCCACATGTCAAAGTAATCTGCCCCACTGCGTCCACAATTCCTGTAACCCTTAACGCTGGTTTCCGAATGCCGTCTTGGTTTGACCTTCGTACACTCGACGCTACTGCCCCTGAGGATGAAGAAGGAATACTAAGAGCTACAACACTAGTCCACGGTTTGATTGCTGATGAATTGAAGGTAGGTCATGATATACCATAAAATGTGCCCTGTAATTTGGATAGTAGTGGATTCCAAATAGGTACATTACAATCTGATCTGTAGATGATATTTAAGTACAATTTGTTGTTTCATGCAGGCGGGTATTCCAGCAAACAGAATACTACTGGGTGGATTCTCACAAGGTGGTGCTTTGGCCTTGCACTCAGCCCTGACTTACCCGGGAGCCCTGGCTGGGGTTATGTCTTTATCATGCTGGTTGCCAAGACATGCTCACTTTCCTGATGGTGTGAAATCGTCTTTAGATTTGCCGGTAAGATAAGAGCATAAAATATCAACCCTTTAAATTGACCATTCTATGTAAGCATAAAATGCGTAAGTGCTGGGTGATTCATGACTACTGAAGATAATTTCAAAATATCTATCATAAAATTCATCACCACCTAATTATAGCTAGAACAACTTCAAAGGATCTGGAAATACATAAAAAGATCTGAGAAAATGTATGCCACAATCTGGGTTAACAATAAGATTATTTTTATTGTTTTTTTATTTATCTGTAAGTTTGTGGGTATATTTTGTTTGTTAAGATGAAAATAGCCTTTGCACGACTAATGTCAAAAATCAAAAATGTCTAACTAGAACTAATGACTAACACGAATTTTGTCCAGTATGATATTCGTCCATGTATGAAAATTGTCCAATAACAATTTCGTTCAACACAAATTGTGCCCAAATATGAAAATGGTCTAACCTAAAATTAATTGTAGTTTCCGGGTGAATCAGCTTTAAAGTACTTCTTTCGTGTACCCGGCATAAAAAATAGGAAGCGGTATTCTCTTTGGATGCGCCAGAAATCAATTAAAACTATTGAAATCGCCATAATAAATATATAGCCTAAGCATCCAGCCAGCCAGTTCATTAAATATTTGTATTTAACCAGACGGCTGAATATCATTCAGGCCGTTAGTTGAACGGCGCCGTTTAATGAAATGGCTAGGCGTTAGTTGAATGGCTGATGAAACCAGTTGCCTGCAACAGACACATTGAATAGGTAATATAATGTAACTTTTGGAATTATGCTCAAAACAATCAATTTAAATGGATGACCTGTAGAACTATAGGGTTAATTAAATATTTTAAATGTATGTTAAAGTTAAATCATCATTGTTCATAGCTACTAAGGGTCAGTTCAGCTTGGAAACAATTTTCACAGTTGCTTGAATATTAAAGAACTAAGTTGCGCTCCGCGGTCTCAGCCGCGGTTAGAATAGAATAGAATACTTAGAATAAAGTTTTATTTTCTCCACATCATATAAAACAGTTACAATAGGTACTTAAATCTACATAATTTTATGTGGTGAAAATACGGCTACCCCTCAGCATTTGCTCCAACAGCTCGAGAGTGTTGGAGCGCTGGTTTTCAGAGGCGCCAAAAAAAAATGTGGGCTATGTGCTCTCAGGGGATATTCCCGTTCGTTTGATGAATATTGTCTGAAGATGAATATTGATGGATGTTTCTTCCTACAAGCTACATTGTATTCGGTCGATAAGATCAACGGTAAAACACGATCCTAACCTAGGACCAAATATTAAAACTGAAAAATTGGCCCTAGAAGTCCGAAATCGTAGTAAAAAACATCGGAATATTCATAAAACGAACGAAAAAAAGAACGGGAATACTTACGGCCCCTGCTTAATCTAATATACAGGTGTAACATTTAGATTGGTCAGCATGGGAAAGTCTGAAACTACGAGTATAAGACATACGAAGATCTGTTCTTAGGAACCATGTCATCGATTTTAGTAACAAGGAAAACTGCATTCACATATTAAAAAAAACTTGTACTCAGCTCGGGAATCGAACCCCGGACGTTTTGAAAAATGAAACTAACACAATTTCTATTTAGATATCGATTTGTATGTAAATCCTGTATAAAGATCTCGTGTCATAGTGTTTTTAACCAAACTCCTCCGAAACGGCTCGACCGATTCTTATGAAATTTTGTGTGTATATTCAGTAGGCCAGAGAATCGGATGTAAACTATTTTCATCCCCCTAATGGCTGCTACACACGTTACGATTGGACGGTACGTACAGATGAAACTGCAACGATAAATCGAGTAATTCCCAATTCGTACCACAAAAACTTGTACCAGGTGGTACGAGTTGGGAAATTGAAAAATATGATTATTTTCATTCCCAACTCGTACCACTTTCAAAAACTGGTGTTTAGTACAGTCAACGACAAATAATGCAACTAATCTCTATGTATAAAAATGAATCCCAATATCCCTTGGTCACGCCATCACGCGTGAACGGCTGGACCGATTTCACTAATATATTTTTTGTTGTGTTTGTTATTGTCAGGAGAAGGTTCTTATGACAGAAAAAAATTAAAAAATTGCGCGGAAAAAATTAATCATGCGCAGACGAAGTCGCGCGGGTCAGCTAGTGAGTAATGAAAGTAAATATAGTAGGCGGTAATCCATTGAAATTATCTTCTTCTTCTTTAAGGATTTACTCCTTGTCGGCACAACTGATGAATCCCTCTCCATGTATCTCTTTCGGCTGCTTCCTTGACATCTTTATACGACATGACAGCTACCTTCTCCTTCACTTGGCTCATGTAGCTTATCCTCGGTCTTCATCTTCCTCTTCTTCCTTCCACTTTCCCTTATATAATGTTCTTTATGAAACTAACATGTCGTATAAGATGGCCGATCATCTTTCCCCTTCTGTTCTCGACAACTTGCAATAGTGATCTCTCTTCGTCGACTCTACGCAGAATTTCAATGTTAGGTATCTTCTCCGTCCAGCTGATTTTTCCATTTCACGCCAACACCACATCTCAAACGCCTCCAACTTTTCCCGATCCTTCTTTGTTATTGTCCACGTCTCACACCCTATAGAGCTATGCTCCAGACATATGTTTTTATAAATTTCTTTTTAACTTTCTTAGATATTTTTGATGTGAAAATGCTTCTTTTATTGTTAAATGCTGTTTCGCTATTTATGAAATTATCTAGTGTTGTTAAAAACATTGTGTATTTTAAACTTTTACATTTAAGCGTCACCACTTTTATTATTTAGATGTCAAGCCAATGGGATAAATAATATTTTAAGCAGAAGGGCTATAAATAATATGTTTGACATGCCACCTGCAATGTTACTAAGTTAAAAGCAAACCCTATTGTTAACAGTTGTCTTAGATTTTACCGAAAAAACATAATAGGACTAAGACTAATTATTAAGTTGAGTGTACTTTACGAATGAATTCAATAAAAATTTAAAAGTGGTACGAGTTGGGAACAAAAATAATCATATTTTTCAATTTCCCAACTGGTACCACCTGGTACAAGTTTTGGTGGTACGAATTGGGAATTACTCGATAAATCTACATGTGTGTATGAGAAAAACTGTAGGTACCTACAGTTAACGGAGCAGTATGAAATTTTGGATAGATAAATCAGAATCGGAAGAAACTGGTACCTACCGTTCGATCGTAATGATTTTTCATAACGTGTGTAGCAGCCATAAAGTGATAAGTATGAGATACGGGTGGTCCACCCCTTTTATTTTTTACAAAATATTTGATGTTAATTTTTCCATCCATTTCAATCCAACCCTAAATTTTCACCACCAACCCTTATTTTTTATCAGAGATATTAGTACTTATAATGGCAAAACAACGTTTGCCGCGGCTAGTTATTCTATTAACTATAATAATTTCCTACCTACCTACTTAATTATCGAAATGCTCCCTTCGTATTTAAATTAAAAATTAAATTTCAGATATTCCAAGCTCACGGTGATTGTGATCCAGTTGTTCCGTTCAAGTGGGGGCAGATGACAGCCTCCTTCCTGAAGACGTTCATGAAGAACATCGAGTTTAATACATATCGCGGTCTGACGCACAGCTCTTCAGAGGCTGAACTCAAAGATATGAGAGGTTTCATAGAGAAAACTCTGCCTGCTGTTAAATAGATATCTCTTAGTTATCTATTTCCAGGGAATCACCTAAAAGTACATTGAATTTCACCATCGTCATAATTTTATCTTCAGTATACTACAAGTAGATGCTTATTATTATATTTTCCTATGAATTTTGTTACAAGTAGAATGAGGGTCAAAATTCTATTAGTAACTAATCAATACTTAGAATTTTATGTTACCCCACTAATAATTCAAATTTAAATGAAGAAGTAAAGTAAGTATAAAATATTAAATATTACATAGATTGGAGTTTATAGGTGTAAACATTTACCTACCTACTAAGAATAATTGATTATTAGTTATAAATAAAGTCATTGCATTTCACAATAAAAGCCTTTTATGAAACACGAACCTACTCATAAAATATTAGATTTTTGAAAATAATATTAGTACCTACTAGAGGTGTGCGCCGAACGGCGCGGCGCACGCCGCCGACGATTTTAGTCACGCCGCCGCCGCCGACGATTTTATCGGCGTAAAATCGGCGCCAATATTGAGTATGTACAAAATCCTTAAAGTCTATTCCACATAGCATGGGTGCTGACATATTTGCCATTTGTTGTTTTTTTAGAGATGATAGGGCAAAAATCTATTGACAAAAAATCGATGACAGTTTTACGTGCTTTTTTGGTTCAACGGCCAGCCCACTGCCACTTCAGACTTCTCTGAGCTATGTCTACAGTCTCGTTGCGGATTCTATCCTTCAGAGAAACTCCAAGCATAGCTCGTTCCATAGCTAACTGAGCGACTAGCAGTACTGTGAGTGTCCACTTTTCGGCTCCGATGTCATGAGAGGTAGGTAGGACGCAGTCATTGAAAACTTTCGTTTTAAGACATTGCGGTATGTGAGACTAGAAAACGTAGTTACCTAGTAGTGTAGTTATTATTTTTTTTGTTTATTAAATAAGTCAGCATTTGACCGCCTGATGTTAGTCGTGAGCAGTAGTGAGGTCTAAGATGGAGCATGCTTTCCTAGAAGGAACCTATTTACTTTTGATTTGAAGACCCCTATATTCTCCTCTTGGCTTCCTTCTCAAAGTTGTCTCTACGAACATCTGCCCGAGGTACCTATGTGTAGGTACGGTACGGTACTGCGAAAAAACTTCAAGAAGGTGCCCATTTACAGAGACCGGTCTCGGATCAATTCGGTTATTGATCATGACTTATCTCTTATCCAAATTCTTGCCGAAAATCGCTCTCGAGGCTGATGCTAGACTGTCCAGCATACGTTGTAGCTCCTCCAGCGACTTCGCCAGTACAACTATGTCATCTACGAATCGTAAGTGTGAGATGTGCTCGCCGTTTATGTTTATGCCCATACCTTTCCAATCCAGTGTCTTAAAAATATCTTGCGCCGCGCTTGTGAACAGTTTCGGAGATATGACATCTCCCTGTCTCACTCCTCTGCTCAGTCTGATGGACTTAAGACTGCTGGTCCTGTACTCGGACACTCCTGGTGGCGGCTTCATACAGACATCTCAAAACTTCGATATATAATCTATAGACTACTTGGCATCGCTGCAAGGATTCCAGGACAGCCCAGGTTTCGACAGAGTCAAAGGCCTTCTCATAGTCCACAAAAGCTAGATACAGGGGCTAATCATACTCTTCGGACTTCTGTAGAGTTTGAACTGGTATAATATGCTGTGTGAATAAGGTATATGGTGTGGTGCCATATCCCCTGCGAAACCCGGCCTGTTCCGATGGCTGGAACTCGTCAAGTCTTCTCAAGAACTCGACGATTCGTAATAACCCGAGAGAAAAGCTAATAAACGTGGCTAAGGAGCGAGATGGGTCGAGTTTTTAAGAAGAGTCTGGACTCTTCTTAAAAAACAAAACCACCAAGCTCTCGTTCCACGTCTTTGGAGTTTTCCCTTAATTATACTGCCCACGCCGATTACGCCGATTACGCCGCCGCCGCCGACTGATTTGAGGCCGGCGCACGCCGCCGATCAAAATAGAATCGGCGCACACCTCTAGTACCTACTTAGGTACTGATGCTACGGCCACCAACGAGAAATGCCCTTGATGGACGTTGAACGTTGGTGTGACCACTATAAACGGGAAACGGCATTTACAGTAGGTCTAGGTAGTTGTTTTTACTTTAAAGTAAAAACAACTTCTCCTATACCAAATACCGTCCGAAAAGGAACTTCGTTCCAAAAAACTATTAGGTTTATTTTAAAAAAGCGTTGATTTTACCGTCACCACGACACATACATATAGGTCAAAACGTCAGTGTGAAGTGCGCAGCCGCGAAACAGTCCATAGATTGTTTAATTTTTAGTACGGAAGAGCGTTTCTAGGATCATTAAAAAATTATTTTAGATCAACTAGGTACCGTACCTAAGTACATCAACGAAGTTGTACTTCGTCATTTTACTTTTTCGACCGTTAAGATCTATTTGTTCAAACAAGTCTGACGCTGGAAAAAGTAAAAAATGACGAGGTACAACTTCGTTCCAACCGAGTGTTCCACAACACTCACGTCCTTTTTACTAGGTAAAGTAAAATGACACGACGAAAACAACGATTACTTCCGATTTCGGCCGCGGGCAATCCATAGAGGAATAAGGGGCACTCTAACATATTTCATGCTAGGGTGACATTTGCGTATTCTGTCAGTCAAAGTTTGCTTTTTATTTTATTTTGACTTTGATTGTTTCCAAAATAATTTGATAACCTCATCTTGCGTGCGGTAAGGTACCTCCATAGAGATATTATAGCGGCGGTAACTCACAGGGGTTTCATGTCATGTGTTGTGGGTTTCATTCAGCAAAACAACGCATCGCATCGCATAGCCGCAATCACAAAGCCTCACAAAGGCAAAAACAGTTCTTTTTCCAGAAGATCTATCCTAATTTTGTGAGTTTTGTCCTATAATGAGTAACCTTAACTTACCTACAGTGAAAAAGAGACGAATTTATTCTGAAGTGATTGCGAGTAAGTACATAAGTTGTGTCTTTCTTTCTTTCTTGTAGTTTTTTATCTAACATGAGTTGATGCCACAACCTCTACTTAAACACAGATTGTTTTTTCAGATTCCCTTCTAAAGGACACTGATATACATTCGGAAATACAAAAAAAACCTATGAGAAAACATAAAAAGCCACCACCAAAGTTTCGTTTGAAAACTTCTGGTTGTATTGCTTCTTTAGAAGCTCCAATAAGTGAAAGAATACCTTTAATGCTCACAGATATTCAACATTTACTGTTACACTCGCTCCTGCATAATATAAACCTGACAGAGCCTCCACGATGGTATGTACTGGAAAGAGGGGATAGAATAATACAAACAAATTGCCTCATAATAGAAGGTATATCCATCAATCATTGGGAAATGTATAAAGATGAATTAGAAAACAGCTTGAAAATATTTAACGACTTTGTAGAAATTCTAACACCTTCCATATACGATGGCTCTTTAGTTCAAGAATTAGCATTAGTCCCACTTTCCGAAGCTGAGAAAGACGGCATACTTCAGAAATATGGAAGTATGAATCTGGCTCTGGAAGCAAGGAAAGACTTGATGGTGATGATGAAAGCTGTATTCCCTGTAGCTAATGAAGAAATACCTGATAAAGAATGCTCCAGTAAAGATCAGTTTCCAAGGACTCAACTTGTGCTGTCTGCCTGGCAACTGGCTGAAGAAAACTATCCCATGCCCCTCAAGGGTAAGTTGAAGGATGCATACTCTGATTATGTGATGACAAAAGATGAATACAAACCTGTAACTGCACAATCACCTTTATTTGGAGTTGATTGTGAAATGTGCATTACCAATGCTGGCTCAGAGCTGACCCGCATCTCTGTTGTTAATGAAAAACATGAAGTGGTGTATGAATCATATGTAAAACCATACAATGATATCACAGATTATCTTACAAGATTCTCTGGAGTAACAAAAACTTGTCTAGAAAATGTAACAAAAAGGCTGGAACATGTGCAAGAGGACTTGAGAACGCTTCTTCCCCCAGATGCAATATTGGTCGGCCAATCACTGAATGCAGACTTACATGCGCTCAAAATGATGCATCCCTACATTATTGATACAAGCTTAATTTACAATTTCACTGGTGAGAGGACACGTAAGCCAAAACTCAAAACATTAGCTAAGGAATTTCTGAATGAAGATATTCAATTGGGCAAAAAAGGGCACTGTTCTATTGAAGATTCTATTGCATCAATTAAACTTGTTCAGCTCAAATTGAGCAAATCAATAGAGTTTGGGGATGCTGTACACACAAACAGACAGAAATATAAAGAAAAGTATTGCAAAATGACAACAGCTGAAGAATATGCCTTCCCCATTTTCAATCACATGATTGAACAAAAAAAAACATCATTAGTAGTTGGATGTGATGACATCACTGGAGATTACCATGCATATTTGTCTCAAGCTAAGGAAAGTATGTCTACTCAACTAAAGAAAGGCAAGCCTAAGAAGATCAAACTCAACACAGTTGATGATCACGAGGAAGTTATTTCCACTCTCACTCAATCTGTGAATGATTATAATTTCACTATGGCCCATATCAAGCTAGACATTGATGAGGACAATGCTGTTGAAAAACTGAAAACTGTTGATTCTTGGATAAAAAGAGTGTGGGAGAACACACCCCAGCTTGCACTATGTGTGGTTGTGTTTGGAGGTACCATAAAAGACAATGGAATAGCAATGGCACAAGTAAAAACTTGATTTTTAATTAGTTTAAGCTAAGGACATTAGTTCAAGAATTAATGTTGCTTATTATATTTTTATTCAATATAAACTAATTTTATTCATAAAAAAATTATTATTAGATGGACATAAAAAACGCTTTATTAGACAGTTATATTACAATAACATAATTAAATTATTAAACAACAATATCAAATTTAAACTATAGAAGAGCAAACTCTTAAGGCATAACATATGTATGATTAAAGACAAGTTGTCCCAATACCTCGCTGCAGATACAGTCATAAATCATGTTTTTCGTAGATGTGTCAAGCACTCGCTATTGATGAAATATGACTCGCTATCAAGCTCTCACGTACTACAATATCTGCTTTATAGCGCGAGTCAAGTCTTGGCGGTGTATGTATTGTATGTGCAAGGAACGCAATATATGTATACTAGCTGGTACCCGCAAGCAAAATAACATAGTAGATACTTGAAAACCTATAAAAAGAATCGAAGAGTATAAGCAATCTTTAAATCTCCATTAACTTTTCAAAACTCAAAATGATCGTATCTCGACCTCCGCTATAGTAGAAACGCCACCTAGGAGATTAAAAAAAAAAGAAAAAAGCAAGTTTTGACCTCGGCGATATACGAGTAGATGGTGTTCTAACCAAAGCCAAGGAAAAAGTAATTTAGTATCAAAAAAATAGTAACTTCGGATGTATTAATGAGTGGGAATATACATGTTACATTTTATCATTTATTTTATAATCATTTATCATGCAAAATAAAAAAAATTTGGATTGCAAAAAGTGGCGGTCACCCATCATCTTTATGACCGCGCCCAGCGTTGCTTAACTTTGTTTCCCTACAAACTTGCAACCCTTATTTTCTCGCCCCTTTGTGATTATTTACAAAAAAAAAGTAGTCTATGTCCGTCCCTGGCG
The DNA here is from genome assembly GCA_951394285.1 of Epirrhoe tristata. Lineage (NCBI taxonomy): Eukaryota > Metazoa > Arthropoda > Insecta > Lepidoptera > Geometridae > Epirrhoe > Epirrhoe tristata. The sequence goes on from OX596148.1 coordinate 6,133,525, forward strand.
TAAAATCTTTATCCATGCCAAATTTCAGCTTAATCTGTTCAGCGGTTTGGGCGTGAAACGGTTAACAAACAGACAGACAGAGTTACTTTCACATTTATAATAGTATGGATTCGCGTGCACAAGTTTTATGACTGAAACTGCACCGGAACATTGTTTAGTATAGATTATTATTTAGATAGTGAGTAGATCTGGCCGGTGATGGGGTCGACGGCAAGCGAAGGCGGTAGCTCGGCGGCGATGTCCGCCAAGGCTTCCCAACGCGTGGCGCGGCTGCTCTGCGATTGACTCGGGCTCGCATCCTCTGGCTCCTTGCTGGGAAACATGTGAGTTTTGAAATTACTTAACACTTTGACTGCTGAAAACACCACCTAGCAGAAGGGCGTGTGTACAGAAAAAAAAACCGGCCAAGTGCGAGTCGGACTCGCGGCCGTAGGGTTCCGTACCATCCATACTATACTATTTTATTATATTTTATTTATTTTATTTTGTGTTCTGCGCAGACGAACGGCTAACTTCGCGAATGCCTAGTTGGGCTAATCCGTTGGGCGAACTGTACTATCCATACTAATATTATAAATGTGAAAGTAACTCTGTCTGTCTGTATTTTTGCATAAATGATTAAAAAAATGTAACATGTATATTACCACACTCATCAATACATCCGAAATGAAAAAGTGGTAAGTAAACTAAGTGTGGTTTAACACTATAAAAAAATATAAATTAAATCCGAAGTTAAGATTTTTTTGATATTAAAATACTTTTTCCTTGGCTTTGGTTAGGTTAGAACGCCATCTATATCGCCAAGGTCAAAACTGCTTTTTATTTTTTTCTACTATAGTGGAGGTCGAGATACGATCATTTTGAGTTTTAAAAAATTTATGGAGATTTTTGCTTAGACTTTTCGATTCTTTTTATAGGTTTTCAAGTACCTACTTACTTATATTCACAACTTATGTTATTTTGCTGACGAAGTCGCGGGTACCAGCTAGTTAGTTAAAAAACGGAAAAAAAACACGTTTGTTGTATGGGAGCCCCCTTAAATATTTATATTATTTTGTTTTTTTAGTAAGTATTTGTTGTTATAGCGGCAACAGAAATACATGATCTGTGAATATTTCAACTGTCTAACTATCACGGTTCATGAGATACAGCCTGGTGACAGACGGATGGACAGACAGATAGACGGACAGCGAAGTCCTAGTAATAGGGTTCCCGTTTTACCCCTTGGGTACGAAACCCTAAAAACTGGTACTGCTGGTACTCGACGAAAGCGCCACCTACTGGATCTCTTAGTACAATAAAAACCGAACAATGCCCGTTAAACTCGGCTGCTTATTATAAAAACGTAAAACCTTGGTTGAACCCCATGTTGACACATGTCAAAACAAATTTGTTACCACAAAAATGCGTTCTATGTACGAGTATTTAAAGATCGTTTTTCTAGGGACAGACTGTTCCGGACAGTTTTTTAGTTAGACTTGGTCTAAACTCGGCTCATTTTCTTGTAATAAGCCCCGGGAATAAATAAAAATTATGGCAGAACGTAGGTACCTGCATTTTACAAATAATAGGTAGGTACTAAAACTTATATAAAGAACAGGATCTCGTACCATACAGGGTAGTTTTTTGAGATGGCCAAGTCCGAAACCATGAGAGATAGAGAAAAGTCGTCAGAGAATACCATGCCCTCGATTTATGAGAAAAACAATAATTGCATATTTAGTTTTTTGGTATTTAAACTTTTAATTTTTAACACAAATTGACCCGAATGATTTTTCAAAAAAGAAGAAATGATGTTGAAATGTAGGTAGGTACGTTAATTTTGGAGTCTCACAGGCCTATAATTTCACTGTAACCCTGCCCTTTACACTAGAACGGAACACAGCAATTACCAACGGCTTGACACAAAAGCTACCTAGCTTTTGTACTTCTTTTATTGCAGAAATAAACCATTTGTAACCACAAATACACGTGTCATCTACTATAGGTTGGTGCCTCGTCTTTCGATTTTTTAAAGTTGTGATACTTACGAATTAGTTTCATTTTCCTCATTAGCATCAGATTTCGTTTCCACTTTTGTGTCGGTTTCTACATTATCGTTTTTTGCGGAGTCTGCTGCTTCGTCGATGTCAAGGCCATCAATGAATTTGTCAGGACTTTTCTCTTGTTGGGCTATTTCAAAAAATTTACCAACAACTTCCAATTTTAATTTTGATAATTTATCATCAATTTCTTCGTCTTGCGTCTCCTTCGTCGTCTCAATAGTATCACTAGATTCTTTCTCTACCATGTGCTCATTCGTGTTCAAGTCTGAAACGTGTATTGTGATTATTAAAGCTACTCCACTAACGCTACTGGCTTTCTGTTAAAAACTCGTGACCGGACATGTAGACTTTTTATGAGAACCTAAGTCGTTAAGTTGGTTACAAACAAACTTAAAAAAGTAAGTTTGTATATTGTAGCTTCACAATATACTGTATAATGTCGGACAGCAGGTAACATGTCTCAACTTCTCAAGGTTGTATCAACATGAAACGACTCTGTAGACATTGCTTACTTCCTTCGAAGATAAAACCAATTTACGTAATAGCTTTTATGTACTCGTATTAAGGTACTGCAGAGTTATTTCTAATATATATTATACAATTTCTTACCTTTTTCAGGTTCTAGACTAGTTGTAGATTTGTTATTCCTAACTAACTGTGAAGGTTCTGTGGTATCACTTGGCGGAAGCACCTTAATTTCAGTCCTGTTTTCGCTTTCTGTGTCGATCACTTCGAAGTGTTTTGAGTATGTTTCTTCGACGTCTTCTTCGAACTGTATACTTTTGTCTAAAAATAAAAAAAAACAGTCATTTACAACCTTTGTAAGTAAAACTAGTGCAAAGTATGCTAAGTTTTATTTTCCTGCACCAAATCGTCTCTAAGACTCCCCCATCCGTGCAGATTCGTTGGGAGAACAGACACACTTAGGTAATGGTAATACTCGTGGTCAAATGAACAGCATGGGTACTAAATTCAAAATCCTAGTACAGGGATGGCGAACCACTAGCACGCGTGACACAATATTTTGGGCATGTCACCGATCACAAAATTCAAATACGGAGTAGGTAGGTACCTATAACAATAATCAATATTTTTGGAACTTACGTGACTCTACGTGACTCTACATACCAATTAGGTAGTCTAGTAATTAATTGTGGGTAAGGAGGAAGGACATTGTAGTCGGCGTTACAAAAGAGGTACTTAGTGTTTAATAGGTAGTACCTACTGGGGTAGAAGGTACCCTACTTATACTTAGCTAATAAAATAAGTTTACCTATCACCATCAAAAGGATTGATATTTGATATATTCTTGGCAGCTACCTATTAGATATTACTACTTATAGTACTTACTTATATTTTTTATTTCTTCAAAGTATTGAGGTAAGAAGGTACCTAGGTACTTACTTACCTTTAGATTTGACCTACCTAGGTATCATTAATTTTGACTGTGATAAAATATAAACATAGGCCCTTTAAAACCTATAGGTGCTTACTGTCAAATTTTTCTGTTTCCTCATTATTACGTCTTGACTTTCTGCTTATATTTGCATTGTTTAAGCATATTATTCAAATCAGCAGTCGTCAACTAAATGCAGCCTTATCAAGCATCAACAAAGTTCCTTTACGCCGCGCGCCGTCGGGCGTCAAAAATACGAGGGCTACTAACATACCTTCTTTGCTTGCGTTTGCTGAGAGCGTGTTTGGAGCGCTGCTGGTACAGCCCATTATGCATGGAGCACGCTAGGCCTGGGCTGAAGTCATGAGCAGAGTTCGCGCGTAAAGTTGGAGCGAGGACCGGCAGAGCGCGCAGCTGACCACCCTGCCTCGGCCACTCAGCTCGACTGCCCGCTCGCCGCTACCCGAGATCGTATCGTAACCACCTATTATGGAAGGTGGGTGCCCACTAAACTGACCTCGCACCCCCATCGCGTTTTTCCAATTAGACCAATGTACCACATTCTTTTACTTTGACGCGCAAGTGTTTAGTGAAAGAACTTACTTCCGTTCTTTTGTACCTACATTTAGATACTTACCTGTAACCCTACGTCACACCTCCTCCTGAAAAATCTCTTGTTAAGTATTGCAACCACAGACGAAGTGATTGCAACCTAACCAAAAGACGGTAAGGGTCATGAGGAACTCTAGTACCGAGGAATGAAAACAGCACGGAATTTATTAATTTACTAACCCTGGTAATGCGCATGTGAGCCTATGGCTAATATAGGTACCTACCTAAGTATTTATAACTTCCATAAACTTGTTTCTTCTAATTACTCAAGTACCTAATAGTTATAGAAGTGGTATAGAACAAGGTAAAATGAATAGGTAGGTACCTAAGTAGTAGGTACTTAGGCACTTATTGCACTAAACAGTTTCAAGAAAGAAAAAAAAACATCAGATTGGCGGAGGCCCTAAACATTTAAATTAAAATAAGTACCTCAAATCAATTCCTATCAAAGACAAAAGTAGGCGGTCTTCAACATCTGTATCCTACCAAACCTAACATTATGATGGCTGCCCAACATGGTCTCTTACTAAAGCAAACAGCAACAGGCTGGGAGTTTGCCAGCATGGTTTGGAGAGAAGCATGCTTAGTTTTAAACTATGAGACAGAGAGAGGCTGGTGGATATCAGAGAGAAAACCAAAGTCAAAGATGTAATCAACAATAAAAAAAAACTTAGGCCTTTACATCTATATTAGATGATTTATACAGCGTCAGGAGGCAACCTATGCCTACACTTAACGGGACGCTGTAGTGCCTGGGACATTGTTTAAGATGGAATAGGCTTGCCCAGCACCTAAACCATCCTCTCAGCTTAATCAGCCTGGCCCACAGGAAAGACGACGTCAATACGTGTGGAGCTGACTAAGCTGCGGGTTTCCTCACGATGTTTTCCTTCACCGTTTTGAGCTCGTGTTAAAGCGCATATACATTTTTCGAAACGAAAAATCCAGTGATGCACGGCCGGGATTCGAACCCACGACCTTCGGATTGAAAGTCGAGGCACAACCCCATTCGACCAACTCGGCTCTTTTTTAATAAAAATAAAAAAAAAACAACAATACCTACGTAGAAAATGGGCATACGATTGTACAGTCTGGTACCCTAAAGATGGCAAACCCAACATTGGACGGCATCAGATAATGAGATGGGAAGACGATCTACCCAAAGACTGGCGCAGAGCATGCCTGGACCGCACGCAACCATTGGCAGAACCTGGAGGAGGTATATGTCGATACGGACAACCTGACCAACACTGAAATAAGTTTTAAGTTATAAGCTATAGGTAGGTACTTACTCGTTTATGTAGGTAAGTATGTATTCAGGTGAATCGAAAACGAAAAGAGCAAAACATACAAGTAGGTATACATACAACTTAGCGCACTGGTGGTTTCCATAATTACTAAACTACCATAAGCCTAAAATACCTTCCTAAAAACTGAAATGAACAAGGAATTGTTGAAATGTTTTTTTTTTTCATCCAAAATACGGATATTTTACTGTTATTGAATAAGAAATTTCATTCGATAGCCAGCTCCTCTAAAATGCTCACTGTCACCATATTTTTTGGCCGCTACGCCGAGTTTTAAGTTTCAATTCCATCGACCTCAATTTTAGGGAGATCTGCGAGCTCCCAGTATCAAATCAAGGGTAAATGTAGAAAATAGATGATTTATAGCATCAGTAGGGCACCTAAGCGATAAGCGCTGTCCCACAGACGACAAAACCTAGGTTGTGTCGTCTGTGCGTTGTCCACAGGAAAGACAAACGTACCTAAATACGTGCTGCTGGTTGAGGACCGTAGGATTTTTTACTACGCTTAGATCTATAAACTTGTTACGTTAGTCTTGAACCCAATGATGTTATAAATTCCTAATCCTAACTCTAGATAAAAGCGATGTTGGAAGTTTTATTTTTATGCAACACGCTATGTATCATTTGTCACTGTTCTGTTCATACCATTTGCATCAGAAGGTACCTAAATGTCTAGACAACATTGAAACTCAAGGCAAGTGGTTTTTAAGCATCGAAGCAACACGGTATGATCAAAAGCAACTTAAATAATATCAGTAGGCAGAAAGCGTTCGTGTAAGTCTGGCAAAGCCTATTCATCATCTAGCTAGCTAGTGTATCGTGTATCAAACCAGGCTGGGTAACCAAACTAAAGGAAAGGGTCGATAAAGGATCGCCCGAAACAGGCCAAGCCAACATAACTTATAAAAAACCAACAATAAACTCGTGTCCACACAATTAATAAATCTTGGTCGGCATGTTCGTAGCAAAAGCTCTTTGTTCTTAAACACAGTTCACGCAATAGCTCGACTTCGCTCGCATCGCATATAAATTATACAGCCCCCGCCCGCCCAGGTCGGCCGCCGCCGCCCATCCGCGCACTTAGGCGGGTGGCATACCTCACCAGCAGCTGTTTTTATCAACCGATTTCATGACCAACCTCTAGGTCACTTTTAAAAATAGTATCTTATATTACATTTGAATAACAAACACATTACAACGTATAATTAGGTGGAGTCGGAATTAACTACCCACCCGCCTCGCCTTGCAGAAATGTAGAGAAATTTTAATTTAATTATTTAAGTTTGGTGTTTAGTTACTTGGTATTTTTCATTGTAGTCTGATAATATTTTAGAAAGGCGCTGGGGTAATTTGTAAGGAATGAATGATAGATGCCGTGTGCAGTGCAACTTACCCCCACTCGGGCCTATTATTAGATATTATCTCATAGACCTTCGTCAGTACAATACCAATATGATCAAGATTCTACCTGCAGCGAAGCATCGCGGCTTTCTCTATCATATCAAGAATAAAATCATTTGTAGCCGTATTATAGGGTCGCATTCTAAAAATGCCTAGATTCCTACCTTCCGAAGGTGTAGGTAGTATAGGTGTGGGACAGTATAGGTTAAAATATATAAAAAAAATTTATAAAGAATGTATAGTAATCATGTGCTACTGTCAATTACCGATTAAAGAAATACATTGTTTATTTATTGTAGTTTTTTTTTTAACTCCGCAAAAGGATCAAGTCCCCTAGTATGGGAGACTTGATTATGGGCGATATTAATATTCCTACTCATTTATATTAAACCCTTTATAGTAGAGGTACTTCCTTTTTTATAATGTTCGACAGCTTGCTTCAATTTTTTTAATCAATTGATAAACGTTTCTTGGTCATTGAAAGTTTGATTGTTCAATGAACGTTTTGAATTTGAATTTGAATCATCTCAGTATTCCGTTTGAGAGCAAACGGTGAAGAAAAACATCGTAACACAATATCACCAATAACCACCTTACACTTCGTCAACAGGGAACGAGTCTTCCCGTCTCTAGTAATATTTAGAATGAATAAAATAGTGTAGGAAAACAAAACATTTTGTTCAAACAAACTTTATAACCATAGTTTCTTAGCAAAATCCCGTATTAATTTTGTTACCAAACAAAAATTATCATTTCAATAACAGCTCAATGAAACAAAGTACATTCTTTGGAAAAAAGAATACCTAGTTGCCGGTAAAAGCTGCTAACACTCACCGCTCTAAAGACTGTCAATGTTTCGTTCGTACCAACTTGTAGACATGTACAATATCATTGTTCAATTCTAGTTAGGTACCTACTTAGAAGTACTTAGGTACCTAGTACCTACTCTCTTAATTACTTACTCTGTTAAAATAATTTTGCATGACCGTAACAAAGCATTGCGTTCTCTACGTGAAGGTCAAGTCTATAGGTACACTACACACACATCTGACCTTTAGGAGTATTTAAAGTATCATCGCTCACTTATTTAAATTAAGTTTTTTTGCTACCCTCTATATTCCTTTCCCACATGGAATAGTAGGGGGCCATAACTCTCTCTACCTACCACTAATCTCTGGTATGTTTAAAAAAACATTCATGAGTTACAGGTACTTACCTACGGAATGAGGTAAGTAGGTACTTACCTATTATTAAATTAATACTACTTTTAATAACTAGCTCAGTTAGCCTTTAACCCGTTTATTCCTTCAGTGGGTCCTTATCAAACTAAATTTACAAATTGACTAAACAAACGCGATCTGTTGAGCACCGGAAAATAAATTGCGTCTACAAAATTAAAATAGTTTACTGAACCCAACCATGATTAGTGCTAGCTAGGTGTAAAATAAAGTGGCTATTATTCTTTCTACTTTAAAAATATAGTACCTAGGTGGGTACTACAAGAGTTACGGCCGGTTTCTCGAACCAAAATCATCACTAAGTAGGTATAAGTACCATGTACTTACCTACTATTTTACTGGTTCTAGTCTAATTGTGTTAAAGTCTAGGGCCCTTACTAATAAACTTGACATAAAGTTATGTCATGCATAACCTATGAATAACCATACAAAGGTGTAAAATTATTTTCAACACACTTGCTCATAAAGTGGCTCTATGGTCACCGCAATTAGGCACATAATGACACCCATAATCAAACTGTGACTTTTTCATTACTATAACTCACTAGTGAGTAATAGAATTTTTTTTTAATGTTATTGGTTGAGTTGCTTTGTTCTTTAAAAAGTTTTTATTCAGAAAAAAGATCGTGTTCAATAGAACAAATAAATTAATGTTCCTATTGCTTGCTCATTTCATGCAACTTCTAATTTAAATAGATAATTTTAACTCGTACGTGTTTAATAAATAAAACTTTCACTCAAATATAACTTTTGTTTTCTCTATAATAAAAGAAAACTTTAAATTCCCCATTTTGTCCGTGGCAGAATAGGCCGCAAACCCTATGCGCGGCGCGGAAATATAGTCTGTGGCCGATCGCAATGCGCTGATATATAGGAAAACTGATTAATTTTTCCCGCAATACGAAACATTTTTCACAACTCGTTTTCACTGTTATAAATTAGTTTTTATTGATATTTTATTCACAAGTGTGTTGACAAACGTCGTATGATACACGTGTGTATTGATGATTACCGTCCTCGGTTCTGTTAAGAGCCGGTAATCACCAATGTTACACACTAGTACCATAATGTACTATTACCATTGTAACGATTTAATCTGTAATGTTATTTTAGTTTTGTAATCAAGAATTTGAATTTGAATCTTCAAAATTACCTAGGTAATCATTGGTCAAATCTGTCATTCGACCAATGAGGACCAAGTATTCAAAGTTTGATCAGCTTGTCAATTTGAAAAGCGTTCGAGAAACCGGCCGTATGTAAGTAAGTATCATAGGCTTATTTGTGGTTACACGCTTCGAACAAGAATTGATCGAAGTATACACGTGATATTAATTCTAATAGGATTCGTTTTTCTAGATTAGAATTTAATTATTTTCTACATTAGAATTTAATTAGGAAGATTTTGGATAAAAGTAACTTTTATCTACAGTTTGCCCAACGGATCTAGGCATTCGTAAAGATAGCCGTTTGTCTGCGCAGAACACAATTTTGTATGAAAAAGCGGTCACTGCCCTGCGCAGACAAACGGCTAACTTCACGAATGCCTAGATCCGTTGGGCGATCTGTACACTCTAATATCATTATTGACATTTTTATCTATTCTCCAGTACCTAGACAATCGCCTTGCTTAGGGGGCTGTACCTACCTACTAAGTAGTATAAAAAAATACATAAGTACCTACTTAGTTTTTGTTAGGTAGTTACCTACCTAAATCTATACTAAACTAATATTATAAAGCTGAAAACTAAGTAGAGGATTAGCGAGTTTATATGTTACGTTCCCCAAAACGCAACGTTAGCGCGATCTAATTTTTCCTGTGGCGCCATCTATTATGTAGTAAAATGTGTCTGTCTGTCTGTCTGTTTGTTACCTTTTTACGCCTAAACCACTGAACAGATGATGCTGAAATATGACATGGATAAAGATTATGTCCCAGGGACGGACATAGGCTACTTTTTTTTTTCAAAACTAATCATGAAGGGCGTGAAATAAGGGTTTAAGTGAAGTTCCAGTTGAAGGCCACTAGATGGCGTTGCTGTCCTATTATGGCTGAGGTCGAGATGGCGCTATTATTGCATTTTTATTTTTAAAAGTATCAGAAGATAATTATTTTGCTGACGAAGTCGCGGGTACCAGCTAGTAATACAATATAGTGATGGTAGGTACTTAATTTTTGTTTATTTAGTGCTTATTTTAAAGGTAGGTACTTCATGTTTGCGGATTCGCTGCTGGGCCTTGATGTCCTAGGTACCGTGTAGAGTGTACTAGGTGCGTGCACACGGACACGGCCCTGCCTCGGCCACAACCAGGTCCCCACTCAGGGCTATCGCGTCGATCTCGACCGCAGCGCCTAGTGGCAGCTTTGCCACCTGGTACGTGGCGCGCGCCGGGCAGTCCTTGGGGAAATCTGCAAACCCACGCGGAATTTATTTTAAAATCTTATGAGAGAAGGATTTCATCAGGATATGTGTACCTAAATCGTTGATCGGATATGATGCTCTAAATGTAATAACCTAAAAAACATGTTTTATCAATTTACCTGCTTATTACGGATAGAGTAGGATAGGATAGGTAGGTACCTAAGAATACCTACATTCAGCGTAAACCTGGTTGACAACTTGGAAGTCGTTTATATTATCTAGCAGGATGGTGGTCTTCACGACGGATTCGAGCGAGGCGCCTCCTGCTTCCAGAATGTGGCGGAGGTTCTCGAGCACCTGCTTGGTCTGCGCCTCTGCGCCGCCGCACACCAGCTGCGACTCGTGGTCCATGCCTAGCACCCCGGAGACGTACAGCGTCTTATCAGCAAGAATAGCTTGGCTGAAACATGAAACCGAAAAATCTGTTATTCAGGCTCGACGCTGGTTAATTTAGGATATAATCTGGGATTTAGGTATAAAATAAATAAGAATAGCTTGGCTGAAACATGAAACCGAAAAATCTGTTATTCAGGCTCGACGCTGGTTAATTTAGGATATAATCTGGGATTTAGGTATAAAATAAATAAATAAGAACTTTATTGAGGACACAGTGTTACATGAAATAATTATATGATAAGTTTCGATGTTCTCTGATTCTGTTCTCCCAAATGTTTGGGAGAGGCCCTTGCCCAGCAGTGGGATCCCTACGGGCTACTAAAAAAAAGTTTCGATAGTATTGTCCTACAATCGGCGGTCTTATCGCTCAAGGCGATTTCTTCCAGACAACCTTATACTTATACTAAGTACTAAAATACTAAAGCTAGGTAAATGTAAGACAACAGACTACGAAGTTCCGCACTTTAGGTATTCACCAGGTAGTACTTAGGTATAATACCTAAGCTAACACGTCGTCCATTTCATTTCATGAAAGTAGTCCATTCAGGCGGCGCTAGTATCTACGTGTAAAGATACAACTGCCAAAGCTTTATTGTTACTTCTGCAAAAACCCGCGGGACTTGTGTGTGAAAATAATATCTCTATGGTGTGAAACATACTTTTACGTGCTTTTACTATCAAAATGCAAGTAGGTACACCGCCCGCGGTAATTTTCAACCGTCGTCGCGAAAATTGACCTAAACTAAAAGTACAGTTCACCTAACGGATCTAGGCATTCGTGAAGTTAGCCGTTTGTCTGCGCATTAACCGCTTTTTCATACAAAATTGTGTTCGGCGCAGCGCAGACAAACGGCTAACTTCACGAATGCCTAGATCCGTTGGGCGAAGTGTACCTACTAGATTTTGACATACTGTAAGGTAAGTAGGTACCTACTTGAGCAACTATAAATTGAAGTACCTAGGTAGGTACGATACATACCTGTAAGGTCCAACAGGCTTGTAAACGCTTGGAGAAGTAACTATAGTCTTTGTGACCCTGTGTGTATTCGTTTTAGATAATTCATTAACTTTCGACATATTTGCCTTCGAAATCACGTCTGTTTTGGTCTTGGGAGCAAGAGCGTCTGAACTCATTATCATACAAAGTCCTATCAATAAGCCGTATAGTAATGCGTTGTCATCAGAGGGGTCAATAGTTTATTCACATCGTTTCATAATAAAAACATAATTGTAAATAGTGTAGCTAAGGAAATTATTGTTCTTGGCTGAAAAGATTCAAGGATCCTTGGTTGAAGATTGTTTGGTGGCCATAAAGTTTATGGCATAATTCATATGAAAATTAGACTATGTATAGCACAAACAAATAGGGTTAGTTAGGTACTCTTATTGGATCTAGTATAGGTAGCTAGTTTTGATCATTTGAGTTGATTTTATAGAAAAAAAAGATTACATTTTTGAAGAAATTGACACAAAATGCCTTTAAATTTTGATGGGATCTGGACAGAAGTATTTTTGACTCTACATTTTGATTTTAAACTTGAGAAATTAAAAACGACAGTCAAGGAGGAAATTGAGTTGGTGATAAACTTGTTTTATTTGACAGTTGAATTCACGCTAGGGAGTTATTATTTTTTCTTCTTCTTATTAATGGCAACTAACTGTATTAACAGTATAATTCTGCCAATGTCAAGTTTTAAAGTGGTTGGCTGATTCCAATTTCCTCTTCCATCCATGACAATTGACAATATTGATTTTTGGATGACATGAGACAGATGGATAAGTGAGACTCTGTCTGAGATAGTTTTGGGAAATTTAAAAAAGAAAGACCACCACATAGTAATTAATTATAACAATTTATTTACAATTCCAACCAAAGATAATTATCGATTCCAACTACGAACCTGTTTTGAAAAGGTAATTTCTTCAAAATTTGAAGATTCTGAGACTTTGTTTACAACCTGTAACTTAACCTTATTGTATATTTTTCAGAATAATGCAAAGAATTCTATCCTTCGCCAGGACATTCGCGTCCTTTGTCCAACGCGATCAGGGTTTACAACAATCTCTATTTAGCACATTTCAAAAACCAGTTGTAAACGGGAACTTGCTAAGACCATTTAACCCTATGATAAATTCTACTTGTGGATTCAAAGTGAAAGGCCATGTTAAGAGGCGATGCCAATCATGTTACATAGTTGTAAGAGATTCCAGGATTTACAATATTTGCCCAAAATATCCTCGGCATAAGCAAATGTCAATGAAACCAAAACCACATAACACCTGGATCCTGACCCATGCAACCCAGAGCAGAGTAAGGCCATGGTAGAGTTAATAAAAAAAGTATGTTAGTAGTTTATTAAATCAATAATTTATGAATAATAATGAATTTTATTTTCTATAATAATTATTTTATGTTATTGATTTCTATATAATATAAATAAGTAACTCAATAAAATTAAAACTAATTTCTCAAGGGTAGCAAAAAAGCTAGTAGACAAATTATTTTAATATACACATATGTATCATACTAGAAGCACACCTGCAAGCTGCACTCACAAGATACTAAAGTTTCTACTCCCATATGGGGTGGAATTTCCAAAATTATTTTCTTAATGCTTCCTTGGGCGAAAGTCTACATCATAAAAGGAATGTATCCTCCAAGTTTCATGGTTTAGGGCCTAAACGGTTTAGGTTAATGTCAGTCAGTCACCAAAGCCTTTGAACAATAGTTCCCTTGGCAAAGAACTATAGTTTATTAATTCTAAATTAATAGTAGCAGATCTGATTAGGTTGAACAAACAGACCGAAATAGATTTTAATACAATTTACATTATAATCCATCAAGTTTTACAATAATCAACAAGTTAGCTTACAATTAGTATCAAGTCTCCAATGCAAACTTCATATAGGTATGAGGAGTTTGTATGTTCATCTGTATTTCTAAGCTGAGGTGATCCAAAGTCAATAGAATACTAGTTATAATAAGTAAGTTAGATGTGGGATAATTAGTAACTATATGTATTTGTTAAAAAAAAATATCTTAATCAGAATTGTTCAATACAATATATGCATACTGATAGAATTTGAGTTCTAGATTGAAGTTAATTTTGTGACTTGAGGATTTGTCTCTCATAGGGGGTAGGGATGGCTACATGGACATTCTACTAGTTTTTGATGTACTAAATCTACAAATAGATCACATTTTGTAACATAGGGGTAATAGATTAGATAACAATAATTTAAACTGCATCCAACTGCAATTTAATCACACATCTCCACTTGAAGGCTCTGGGTTTTGAGAAGTGACTAAGCTGGAACAATAAAAAATGGTATATTAACTATACAGGTAGATTTTTAAGATGGGACATGGAAGGCAGGTTACCTTATCCATGGTAGCTAAAGGAAAACACTCTTAGGAGACCTTTTATAAATCTCTTAGCATCTTTTACAAACAGACCAAAAGCTGTATTAAACTTAAGGTTTTAATACTTAAGTCTTTAATATAATTATATGATGAGTTTAGAAAATTAAGCTTAACTCACCTTAACCTATCCAATTCCTCATTGACATCATCAATTTCTATGACAATGGGCTCCACCTCAACAATCTGGACATCAGTGTCGCTGTCACTGTCTGCAGACTCTACTTCTATAACATCTTCAGTTTCACTCCGGTTATTGTTTGTATTTAAGTCATCATCTTCTCTTTTTATTGGTTGCCTATTACTGTTTTCAGTCTTAATTCCTGCTATGCCTGTACAATAGACAAATAAGTAAGAGAGGTAGGTATAGGAATGATAATATCATACTTGAGGTAGTTGGGTATGACTGATGATAAGCAGATGTAAAGGAAATTTTCACATTTCCTTTGTTTACTATTTTTATTACTTTTAAACTATTTGAATGTACCTTTAGCTGGAAACAGGGGAGTATCACGTCGTACACGCCTGCGTCTTGTTCGATCATTACATTTCACTTGAGTCATGTTCTCAAAGTCTATACAGTATAGTGCTCCAGCTAGCAACAAAGTACATTCACCCCCGCTGTTGTTGAATGCTGTTTCCAAATCAATGTTACTTCTCTCGTCATATTTCCACCAACCTATTTCAAAATACAAGTTAACTAAAACTAGTTTTGCTAATCTGATAAGCACATCACAAATCAAATGGATAAGTAGATATTATTATTACCATTTCGACCTTCATAATACCACTGGTATCCAACTTGAACATTATCAGTATTCACTTCTGGTGACAGCTTTTCCAACAAAACAGGATGATCCAAATAATCTAGCGGGATCTCAGCCCGACACATAGCACATTTTCGATTTTGTATTGCAACACCCTGTAAGAATATAAAACAAGTTAATACCAACCAAGAAAAAGTGAATGTTCGAATGTGAAGCAAAAACCATTTTGCTTTGCGATAGGCTTGTTTTATTCAACAAACAACAAACGTCTTTTGTAGGCCCTAAAGTACCTACCTGCAACCTAAATCGATTAAATTTTCATTAGATAAAAAAGTAAGAATAAAAATTAAAAATACATACAACTAATAATTAGAGCAAGTTTGTAGGAGTTCTACTACGAACCTTTACACACAAAAAACAGAAAATATGTCCGCAAGGTAGCTGTGTTGGATGGTGGCACTTTTGTAAGCATATTGCACAGTCTTGTTCTGAAAAAGTTAAGTATTCCAAGTACTTTAGGGTAGAAATAACGAATTCTACGAATAAGTGATGGAAGAAAATTGTAAGTAACATTATTGAAATAGCGGCAGCTCTGTTTGTGGCAAGATAAACTTTCCCATCCTACCTTGTAATTCATCGCTCATTTTGTACCTAGTACGAATAGTCTGCCCCAGTTAGCATCACAGAAAAATATTAGTCCCCTATCCGCGAATGCAGGCGGAAAAGTAACAAATTGGTCTAAATAAAGATTTTCATTTGAAAAAACAGGTAGGTAGGTATGTAATCCTTGTTTTCTTATTTTAGTTCCTGTTCCTTTCCAACAAACAATTCGCTATTTTCCAGACTGGATCACAGCATGACAGCACAGATGTCTGTCATGAGTCATGTCAATTTATGACATGACGTACCTATTGATTGAGATTTGCTTACCTACTTTATCTACTGTCAGGTCAGCGGTGTCAAAAATCGAGCAGAAAATCCATGCTAGGCATGCTCTGGTAGCTCGCTTCTATATGCCGGTTTCTGTTCTTTACTTTTAGTCACAAACTATTAGGATGCTAACGCATCTTTTAGTTAAATTGTTCAATTTTTGAAATGTTGTATGGTTAGTATAGGCATCGAGACGGACCGAATACATTATTTAGCGACCTTGTGCATGGTCAAATTTAGACGCTACGATAATTTTAAGGTTTTTAAAAAAAAACACGATAACACAAATATCTTATTTATTATATGAACAAAAAAGAAAAGGGCTTTGTCGCTGAGCGACTATACCGCCCAATCAGTAACATCTTGGCTCAGTCTTCTTCTATTTTCTTAAATCTGATTCCGTCACAAATTAAAAGCTACTCGTGTATATATTTTCTTACAAGCGTACATACAGTAGTTTTTGAGATACACGATTTTTCAAAACGTTACCCTAGCTGGAAATCTAGAAATCGCAATATCTTGAAAACCTGAAGTCGTACAATTTTTTTTTTGGCGCACTAACATGCTCAAATATATAAGCTACTAGCTGGTACCCGCGACTTCGTCAGCAAAATAACATACTTAATAAAAACAGAACTGAAAACTGCTGTTCAGAAGATTCTCTTCTGATACTTTTAAAAATAAAAATGCAATAATAGCGCCATCTCGACCTCAGCCATGGAACTTCACTTTAAGTCCCCATACAAAATTTCAACCCTTATCTCACGCCCTTCATGATTAGTTTTGAAAAAAAAAGTAGCCTATGTCCGTCCCTGAGACATAATCTATATCCATTTCATATTTCAGCATCATCTGTTCAGTGGTTTAGGCGTGAAAAGGTAACAAACAGACAGACAGACAGACACATTTTTCTACATAATAGATGGCGCCACAGGAAAAATTAGATCGCGCTATCGTTGCGTTTTGGGAAACGTAACATATAAACTCGCTAATCCTCTACTTTTTAGCTTTATAATAATAGTATAGATGCCGATATACTATTCATCTCTCTCCAACCATTTGGTTTAGAATTTTCTAGCTGGAAACGTTTTTTCCGTTTATTTCCTAAACTATAATACGCAGTGACGAAATTTTTAATTTGGCGCACATGTATAGCTCACTAGGCACTAATTTAATCGTCGTACTCTCATCACTCTAGGGAGACACTTTCCAGCTAGGGTAGCGTACACATGCTAAGTGTCAATATTAATTTGGCCATACATTATGAATTTGCTGGTAGTAAGCCCCCCCCCCTACGCACTAGCGGTTAACCGCAGGGAAGGCAAACCGAAAAAAACTTTGGAACTAGCGCTTAAGTATAAATAAAACAACAAATAAATACTGTAGAAGTGACCATTTAATCATCATATTATAAAACTTTAATAAATTGAGTAATATGGAATGAAGTACCAAAGGAAAAATTTTGCTTTTTACTTTCATCTTACACTATGAAATTGAATTATGAAAAGATATTACTGCAAGCTTACTTGTCTCTTACTTTAAGAAGATCATTGAGATCTAGTGCTACACATATTTCCTTGGATTCGGTGCGTGGATTCCGGTCCAAGATTTCTGTTATTGGGTAGTAATTTTCACGGTTGTCAACATTCCACCCAGAATACTGAAAAACAAGAATTATGTTAAGTAAAATTGTAGTAAGCTTGCTTTCAGTTAAGTTATTATTAACATCAAATGTAGAGGTAACATCACTTTTTCAGACTACACATTCTGTGGGTAAGAAAGTAAGTAAGTAAGTAAGTTTGTATGAGTCAGTGGCCAACTCTGGTGACGGAGTTTTAAAGCCACCTAAGGCTTCCGTCATGATTTAACGACTTAAATAGGCGGGACCAACAATTTAACATGCCCTCTGAAGCACGGATTCTGTGGGTATAAAAGCTGGTCTAGTTTAGGATACTCATGATGTACTAAGATACTCACCACACATGTGCATTTGTGCAGAACTTTTCCATTAGATTCCATTGGTATATACTTCTGCAGTAAAGCTTTACCATCAATTTTCCACAGATTGATTTCATCCAACTTGGAGACAACAGTGTCGCCATCCCATTTCACATCAGATTTCAGCAAAACAAAGTTTCCAGACTGGAATAAAATATATATTTTAAAAGGCGACTAAGGGAATAAAGGAACACAGAAGACGGGCAGCAGCGTCTGCCAAGCGTGGCGATTATGGCAATTCCTCCCAAATGTTTGGGAGAGGCCCTTGCCCAGCAGTGGGATCCCTACGGGCTACTAAAAAAAAAAAAAAAATAATTAGGAAAGGATCTCCAATCATAATTATATTATAATCTAACTGCCGCCAACAGGTTCTCTTGCACGGTTTAATAACAAGAGCCAAGGGATATGTTTGATTTTTGTTAGCTTCTGACAAATTTTTCTGATACCTACAACTTAGAGAATCCTAGTGTGGGAATAATTAATTTATGTGACTAATTAATAAATTTAGTTTTCTTTAATTTATTTAGTGTTTAAAAGAAAAAGTCCCAATATTTGTCCCTAACACTGCATAGGGTAGTCCTATGATTAAATTTTCCTATCTTTAGTAGTATTGACATATCAAAGGGTGTACTCTAAATGCAGGTATAGGCGAGAACACTACTAAACACTAACTGGCTGTGGGTTAAGTAGTACGGGGTTGTTCGCATGTCTATCTCTTATGACAAATGGATCAGATTACCAACACAGTGAACCATATAAAATGAAGTAATTATCTGCAAATAATAACACTTACATGGAAATGCTTTGGTACATCTTTAGATTGACTTGAATCAGATTTGTTACCATCTGATCCATTTTTCTCATCATCTGAGCCCTCCTCTTCATCGAGATCCCCTTCCTCATCTTCTACTTCCTCATCATCTTCGCCTTCTCCTTCACTCTCTTCTGATGATTCATCTTTCTTCTTCTTTTTGGAATTATTCAGAGCTGGTTTGGAAGCTCGCTTACGACCAGCAGGACGGGCCGCAGGCTCACTCTAAAGTTCGAAATGAAAGAACATTACCTGTTTTGCAATCATCAATAGATTTTTGTTATAGAAAGAGATTAGAATCTTACATAGGTACAGGTTAGATACGCACAATCAAAATAATGTGTCAGATAAAAATAACTGCTTTTTGTTGGTATGGATACTACCAACACAATACATTCGCAAAAACAAAGGCATTGTGAATAATGTGAATGATGGGCTACAAGATTTTTTGAGTTGAACATAACCTAGACATAGCTTGTTTTGACCGTGGTTATGAATGGAACAATGTTTTCGATAAGAACAAGGTGCCGAAATACATTTATTCTTATTAGTTGAAGAAATAAATCTCACCTAAACCGCCTATCAAAATTCAATAGATATGGTACTTACTGGATCGGCATCCGGCGTCCAATCTTCGCCGGAATCCTGGAACTCTTCTGGTTCACCGCCATGTTCTGAGCCTTCCGATTCATCACCTTTTTTTACAGACTTCCTTTTACGCATTATTTAAAAGTATTTATGGATATTATTAAGGATTTGAAACAGTGGAAAAGGGCTCCTCTAATCAACCCACGCCAATACCAAACCAACCAAAGGTAAAGCAAGCAAACTGCAAACGCAAAGCAAAGCGAGCGAACGATCTGTCAGTCAACGCGAGCGAAGCAGACGAACGAACGACAGAACGATGAACGAGCGTGCTTTTAAATCAATCAACGGAAACGAGTGAACTGATTGTTCACAGAATCTGAATGTTAAGGTATCACACACACGAGTACACGAGTGTCGTTCGGTCAGGTCAATATTATTGACCTAAATGAATGGTTGGTCACTGACACTGGCTGGCCGCACTGGCAATACTAAAAGTTAAGTCAGCTGATTGCATCATTTCATTGCAATTTGTTGATCCAATCAAGCAAGACAAGTCAAGCCAGACAGAAGTCAATCAAATAACGCAAAAACAAAAAACAAGTCGCAGTAGATCGAATCTTCAGAATTTGTGATATTTCCCAAATCGTTGTGTGATTCGGATCTCAACATGAAATTCCAATATAAAGAAGAACATTCGTTCGAGAAAAGGAAGACTGAAGGCGAGAAAATTCGCAGGAAGTACCCTGATCGTGTACCAGTCATTGTGGAGAAAGCTCCGAAGGCTAGACTCGGGGACCTCGACAAGAAGAAGTACTTGGTTCCATCTGATCTCACTGTCGGCCAGTTCTACTTTTTGATCAGGAAGCGCATCCATCTGCGACCAGAGGATGCTTTGTTCTTTTTCGTCAACAACGTGATTCCTCCAACATCTGCCACCATGGGGTCTCTCTACCAAGAACATCATGATGAAGACTTCTTCCTCTATATTGCATTTTCTGATGAAAATGTTTATGGAAATTAGCTTCTTCAAAATACATTCTTTATCAATTTTATTAGTATATTGTTGAAATACCTATCTGTTGTTATGGTGAAACTTTATTTTTAAGGCTTTAGCTTATAATTATTGATGTATTATGTTCTATGTATGGTTTTTACTAATTTTTATTGGCACTATCTCATTTTATATATAAATAATAGGTACCACTGAATTTGCAGATTACATTCTAATTTTCATTGTTTCCATTTCTTTGTTTGGTTTAGGTAACTGTGTATCAAAACAATAAATAAAAAAAACACACTTTAGTTTTTTAATCCATTTACTTAATGAAGTCATTCATAGGATGGAAATATAATGAATGAGTTATTGAATTGCTACTTAAAATAATCTCTAACTATCCTTACAATACTACATAAAAATATTTAAAAAAAAATATCATCTAAATAAAGTAGAATAGAAATAAATAATATATAATATCTATAACTTTCAATTAAGTTCATACTTACAAGGAAAGGAATGTGTATATAAAATACACCCAAGTTAAGTTGGGTAGGTTATAGTCTAATGTATTATTTTAAGATTTATAAAGAGGTAGTCAGAGGCATATCCAAATAAGTATTTCCAATATGCATTTGGTTCATGCCTACATTAAACATTCCTTAATGTAACAGGTTGCAGGCTCATTGCCCCGCCTATAAGAGTACTAAGTAACTGGTTTCCTCGCGCTGTTTTCCTTTGTTTTTCTCACGAAACGCAAAATCCATTGTTGCACAGCCGGGATTCGAACCCACGACCTTCGGGTTGAAAGTCGCAGCACACGGCCAACACGGTTTTATAGAACTTAAGATGAGTTCCAAACTATAGTTCCTAAGCTGACATAGGGCATTATGAATTGTTTTTGATACAGTATCCCATTTGACTACATCGAACTACCCATAAAAGCAATGTGAAGGTTAGTCCATATCAATGGTAAGAACATTAGTAAAAAGAAACTTAAATCCAAATAGTGTTAAGGCGAGGAAATTGTATTTTTATCCTACACACTAGTGTGGTGGTTAGTAAAATTATTTCCTAAGCGTAACACCAGTGTGACAGAACGGTGTGAGGGTTAGTAGGGCGCGTGTGAATCACCTATGAAATGAAAAATTGCCAACTTTTACAACATACATTTAATCAAGCACATTCATAATAGTAGTAGTATAAAAAATAGTAGAATTAACTATGGCTAAGCATGACTCGGCGTTTTAAGTCGAAATCCGAGCGGCATTGATAGATAGTGAATTTCACTGTTCTATCACAGTTGACAGTTTAACTCAAATAGAAACAACCTATCGATTTAACTTAAACAATTAAAAAATACGTTTTCTTGACATAATAAAATCACAAAGTTGAGAAAAAAAGAAAATTGCACTTCAACTTTTACAGAAACTGAAATATTATGAATGTCTATGATAATTTTTGCCTAGAATTGACCTCATAAGGTTATTTCGAGGCATTTTCAGTGTATTTAGAAGAAATCTTAACCTAAGTTTACTGTAAGTTAGGTCAGGTCATTCGATTATTCTAATAAATTATAGATTCCAGAAAAAGTACCTTTATTGATCATTACAAGCCACCTAGGTATTTTGATTATAATTATCTTCTAATCTAGCAAAAAATGGGTAATTGAAAAAATTATAATTATACATTTATCACATAAAAATATGCCTATAATCTATCGGGTATTGACAAAGAATGTTATGTTGTTCCATTTCACATATACCTAAGTCTAAATTAAATTCTATGAAAAATAATATATAGCAACAGAGTGGAGCCTGTTTTTAGAATTTGTTTGCAAGTAATCAAAAACGAATGCAGTTTCGTCAAAAGTTTAAACATATAATTTCCAAAATGATATGTTATAGTTATGACTTCAGTCGAAACTTCAGTTTTGCCGGTATTTAATCAACTAATCAAATATCAATCGCAAACAACTACAAGACGAGCGAATAAACGACAAGCTGTGTTAATAACAAAGTGAAATTATAATGTTTGACAGTACTTATGTATTTACGAATTTTTTTTAGGAAAACCTCAAAAATACAAAAATGCCTTACTAAATTACAATTCAATTTTAACTTTATCTAGATTGAAAAAATATTCTTAATTAAACCTTAGAAATGGAAATGTCATAATTATATAAAAATTGGAATAATGTAGTTATGAACAGCTAAACCCTAGAACCTCATGTAGTTGTGAGATCTCCGCGAAGGGCGGCCGCGGCGCATTCCGCGGCCTCGCATGCCGCTCTCGCTGTCTGAAAATAATTAGTTTAATTTTATTTATCCAACAAAAGTTACACAACAATGTATTATTTTTCAGAAGGTAACAATGATACACTTTTTGATTCACATACCCTAGTAGAACATCACATAAAAGAAGTTTCGTTTGCTATATGTATAGTATTCTTGATGTTAGGTTAGGTACCTGCGGCCCGCATCCAGCGCTGGTTCTGCGAGTGCGGCGAGTGCGGGTGCGGCTGCGGGCGGCGCGCGGCCTGGCTCGGCGCGGCGGCGGCCGGCGCGCTCGCCTCGGCCTCGCGACCCTCCTCCGCAATCTATGCAAACGTTTACTATACTATTTTACACGTAGGAGCGTATCCCTGACACATACAACTTTTAAGTTTTTCGCTGTACAACAATGAAAAATTTTGAAATAAATGAAATCTAGTGATAATACTAAAACACAACTTCAAAAAAAAAAAGAAGTTTGTCTATTTCCTTTTTTAAATTTAAAAAATTAACATAAAAGAGCCTTGTCACGTAACCGTTCCTATGTGAAAAGGATTAATGTTAACGTACAACGCTGAGAGCACTGGTGCTCTGGTGATAGCAACCCTGCCTTCCGATCCTAGGGTCGTGCATCAATAAGATTTTCTATCGAAAAATGTATGTGCACTATGCCAGTACTCTCAAACGAAGTGAAGGAAAACGTCGGCGTCGTGAGGAAACCGGCATGCCGTTGAACTTAAAAAGTTCGAAAACATAAATGTGTCAAGGAGCCTCTTTGTAGGCGCACTTGTAATTCTTTCACCACACTGGTTCGAAAGAACTAGTGACACGGTAAGAAGGACAGACAACAACGACCACGATAGATATCACACTCGGAAAAGCTATTACTTCAGCGGAACGCATCCGTGACGTAACAGTTCCGCGGAATTCATCCAAAAGTGACGTTTCCTGCACTGTGATTGGTTGAACAGCGGAACGGTTTCGTGACGGATGCGTTTCGCTGTAGTATGAATCGCTATGCTGATCTTCAAAATTTCAATGAGCAGATGGAGTGTGACAATGTTAGTACAAACGGATGGAACGATTTTGATTTTATAGAACGTTTTTATAGAACGTCCTTCTTAGCTAAAATGGATGAAAAACTAAAACAGTAAAACTTAACCCCATTGAAGACAATTTGTTTAATTCGCGTTAAGAAATTAGCCTGAGTTTAGATCTAAGATGGATCACCTAAAAAAAGCTAGGCCCCAAACCGTGTTTGTTGCCCTGGTTCTTCACGGTATTGGTCGCGAAGGAACAGGAGTAGAATCACCTAGTTTTAAGACGTTTCAAAGTGATCCCAGCGGTCCTACTGAATAAATGCTTTTTGACTTTCGCACTCGCACTCAATGTTGTTGTTTAAAAAAACTATTTAGTTCCTTCCTTTGATATTTATCGAATAATATATTGAAAAGAATAATAAAAAAAAATTATGGCCTTGTATATTATTGAATATTAATCAACTTGAGAAACAAATAAACACTATTCAAACTAGACTATGTATTTCGATGGTGTTATTGAAATTTTGAAACTGGTGCTGCTAATTAAAACATGAATACATTTAAAAACTGTCTTTTATCAGTTGGATATAAGAATGCAAATAAATTGAATTAATTACCAACTTAATTTACCTTTTTATTTGCAATTTTTATAATTAAAACTTCCTCGGAGGTTACATCATTATAAACAAAAAAAGTACGTGAGTGTCGTGGAACACTCGGTTGGAACTAAGCAAAGACTACTTTTCTATACAGGGAATTTAAAATTCAAATTCAAATCAAAATAAGACTTTCGTGTCTGACTGTAAAATAAGATGTATGAGTACGAACCTGGTGAGGCGACGAGGGTTCGCTTCCCTGCGAGCTGACGGCGGCTGCCTCCTCTTCGGCTCGCGATTCCTCCCAGTCTCGTGATTCACCCTCTGCCCCTGTATTAAATAAATATACTTACGATCATCATCGAAAAATGATAGAAGGTTAGGAGAGATATGTTTGCGAGTGTAGTCGTTATTAAGTAGGCACTTTTTAACTGACTTCAAAAAAGGAGGAGGTTCTATGTTTGACTGTATGTATGTTTACAGTCATTTGTGGACCGATTTTCTTAATATTTTTTTTGTTTTTAAGAATAACTACTCTCGAGGTGGTCCCGTAAAAATGTTACTAATGAATGACTCATTACCACATTAATAATGAGTAGTTTATACTGTTCATAGAACGCAAAAACCTCATCCTCGCTTGTAATTTTCCACGTAAGTTGGACATCGGTTTTATTTTTATTTTCTAAAACGTAATTGTTAATACAAAATTGTCTTCTGCGCATCAAAATAAATAAGTTCACGAATGCTTAGATCCGTTGATCGTACTGTAAGGTATAAATAATAATGCTGGACATTTTCACACAGCATCATCTAGCCCCAAACTAAGCAAAGCTTGTACTATGGGAACCAGATAACTGATATACTACTTATATACTTTTCGTTTGTAAATACATACATATTATACATAGAAACACCCAGACCCGAGACTAATACCTGTAGGTCATACAAACATTTGTCCCGCGGCGGGGATTGAACCCGCAACCTTCTGCGTCGCAGGCTGACCTTCGCCCGCTGCGCCACAGAGGTCGTCGGTATTTTTTGCATAATGTAGTGTCGTTAGATTCGTCTGGTTTGAGAGTGCCCTAGGCAAATTTTTTATCTTAACATCAAGGTTAAATAACATTGTTAACATAACTTTTTAGAAATTTGTTGATTCAGTATTTAAATAGTATTTCTGTTATCACGTTTTATCTTTTAATTAGCTATCGCCTCTACTTGGTTTTGTTCCATTTCAAGTCACACACAATGTATATTCTAATATGATTTATTTATCCTTCGGATAGTTTTTGACTATCCATAGCATATTACTATTCGGATAATGAAATATATTAATATTGTCAATATTGTCAATTATTTTTTTTGTATTGCTGATAATTATCTAGGATGAGCTTCAATGAACCACAATAAATGTTTGTATAATGTGTATGTTATCTATAAAAATATCAAATTACATTTTATTGTACTCAATTGAATACATTAGTCACACTGCATGACCGAATTAAACCGGTCAATTGTAGCAGACAAGACGTGACAAAGCCTGCCATTGTAGAGGTTATGAATCTAAATAAACACGTCATTGGAGTAAGATAAGCTTGAGTTAATTTTGTTTATTGTTACCAAACAAATTATACATTTTACGCATTTTATAGTTTTATATTTTTAACAGCCTTGAAATTTGAACGATAGCCGATACAATAAATGCTCAGATATGTCGCAGGCAACTGGTTTAATCCACCGGCTGCGATAATCATATTCTCTCGCTTGCAACTAGTGCCATCATTAATATGCAAGCGAGAGGGCTGATATCGCCGCCATTTTAGATTCGTTTCTAAACTGATTTATAACAAAACGTAAGAAACGTCAGCCAAATATAATTTCTTCGGCTTCGGGTTAAGCCGCGTTGACACGATCAGAGTATACTCTGACAGAGTGGACTCTGATGCCTACTAGGACGCTCTGATTGGCCGCCGCCATCAGAGTAAGATCAGAGTGCACTCGGATTGGGGTTGCCATGATTGAAGTAGCACTCTGTCAGAGTATACTCTTTTGGGGGTAGGTGGTATTCCCCCAATATATGGTAAAGAGGGAGTACTCGCCTCACTAAGGTGCCCAACTGGCACACTTACCTTAGGGCCTGTTCGGCCGACAGTTGTAGTTGGATAGTTCTATATAGGTTACTGCGAAAGGCTGTATGCAGAAGTTGGATGCGTCGAGCTGAGGACAGGGCGCAATGGCGCGCACTAGGGGATGCCTATGTCCAGCAGTGGACTGCCATAGGCTGATGATGATATAGGTTACATGTGCCCAGAAACATCGCTTGCGCGATTCAGGATTCAATACTTTTTGCATAATTTTTATGGGAATCAGTTTATCAGTGATTCCAGCGCCGTCTAGTGGTACAGCTCCGAAGTAGCTAGGTCGCTGTAATTGACATCTCTTGTAGTTCAGGCGATGGTAGATAGATGTCGCCACACTCTGATCGTGTCAACTCGGCTTGATACTTACGGTCAGCATGCGGCGGCGGCGGCGGAGGCAGCGCGGCGGCCAGGTCGGGGTGCGTGTCGTGGTGTGTGTGCAGCGCGCCCGCGCCCGCGCCCGCCTCGGCGAACGTGAAGCGAGCGCCGCCACTCGCGCTAGCGCCGCCTAGTGGAGACACCACCGCTTCGCCGAACCTGGGGGGTTATTCGCGTTCGATGAATATTCG
This sequence comes from Epirrhoe tristata, assembly GCA_951394285.1. Classification (NCBI taxonomy): domain Eukaryota; kingdom Metazoa; phylum Arthropoda; class Insecta; order Lepidoptera; family Geometridae; genus Epirrhoe; species Epirrhoe tristata. The sequence continues at coordinate 6,160,464 of OX596148.1, forward strand.
GATGCTTCTTACTACGAGCTCCATTGTATTCGGTCGATAAGATCAACGTTAAAACACGGTCCTAACCTAGGACCAAATATTCCAAACCGAAAAATTGGCCCTTGAAGTCAGAAATCGCAGTAAGAAACATCCGAATATTCATCAAATGAACGAAAAAAATAACGGCAGTACGGCCTGTATTATAATATTATGAGTGAAGTATGTTCGTATGAATCAGTTTTCATGGCCTGTCATGACAAAACGACTTAAATAGCCGGGACCGACAATTTAACCTCCGAAGCACGGAAGCACTCAGACGAAAATGACACTGGCGGCGGTCACCATTTACGGACCGTTTAGAACGTTGCTTCATTTCGACGATCTAGCAAGAACGTCTAAGCAAGCTACACCGAAGTTAAACTCTAGTATGCCTGCCTATACCACCGCTTCAACGAACTTGCGTTATATTAACACATTTAGGTTGCTTTTTCACCAGAGATGTGATAAAGTGTGATGTGTTAAGCTATGAAGCGGAACAAGTAAGATTTGCTATGAACCCACAATATTTATCCATACTTAATATTATAAATGTGAAAGTAACTCTCGTCTGTCTGTCTGTCTGTTTGTTACTCTTTCACGCCCAAACCGCTGAACAGATTTAGCTGAAATTTGGCATAGTTAAAGGTTGTATCCCAGGGAAGGACATAGGCTACTTTTATCCCGAAAAAATGAAAAAAATCCCGAGGGACCGCGGGTAACACCGCGGGAGCGCAGCTAGTTTGCTATGAATCAACAATATTTATTTTAAAAGAAAAACACAACGCTCTTACTAGTAGATGTTGAAAGAATGAATAGTGCAAGTTACCCGTCATTACGCCTGGGCACGTAGAGCGTGGGTGTAGAGGGAACAATGCTGTCGTCGGCGTCGTCACCTCCGCTGCCTCCCAAGGAAAGCGTTCCACTAGCTGTTAACGAAGTAAGTATTGTCATTGTTTGTAAATGAATAGAAAACTCATCAACTTAGATGCAGAAGTTTGTATGATCTGCAAATATTTAATCTCGGGTCTGGGTGTTTCTATGTATAATATGTATGTATTTACGAGTACAAACAAAAAGTATATAAATAATAAATAAATAAGAAACAGAAACACCTAACCCAGAGATAAATATTTGCAGATTTCTGAAGTAAAATATTTTTTGTTATTTCATTTGTTTAAAAAACTGTAACATTTAAATGTAGCTGGGCGGGCCACGTGTGTCGTATGGATAGCGATAGGTACGCAGGGATTGTCACGCCATGGGTGCCTGCAGATGGGCGGCGAAGCCGGGGCAGGCCGAGACTCCTCTTGGACTGGTGGGACGTGGCAGAAGACCGTGACAGATGGCAGCAATTGGGGGAGACCTTTGCCCAGCAGTGGGATAGTAGGTATAGGTTAATAAAAAAAAGTACGTGAGTGTCGTGGAACCTCCGTGGAACACTCTGAACGAAGTTTTAACTTTGAAATTTTGAATTTGTCAAATAAATTATTGTCAAATATTAAAATCCTAGTACTAACAGTGTAACAATCTGTGACGTTTTGACCTTTGTATGTGTCGTGACGGTAAAATCTATCGCTTTTTTTCTAGCCCCATCCTCGATACCGTCCGAAAAGTGACTTCGTTCCAAAAACTGTAATATAAGATGTACTGACGCTCAGTGCCGCTGCTGATGGCCTCTATCTGCGGATGCGGCGGCGGCTCGCTGTCCGGCTCGGCGCGCACCTCGGGCTCGCTGGCCGAGCCCTCCTCCGCTTCTTCGCCGCCCGCCGACGGAGACTGTACCGGGGAATCCTGCAATCACAAACACTTTACGGCCTTTGCTCATCACAATTTGTTTTTTCCCTGATGACGCCCGTTTAACGTCATCAGGACGCTCAGTAAACGCAAGATTGAAAAACTGTATTTCTGAACCATTTTGTATCATTTTACACCGGTTAGATAGGTTATCACATAACATCGGCCATACCCTTGAATCCATTGGGATCGATCGATTGGGATGGCATTCAAGGGCAAAGCTCAGCTTTACAGTTTAGGTTTAGCTCGAGAACTATAATTTACTAATATTATAAATGTGAAAGTAACTGTCTGTCTGTCTGTTTGATACCTTTTCGCGCCCAAACCGCTGAACAGATTAGAATAGAATAGAATACAACTTTATTGTACACCATAAAAATAACACAAATAAAAAAAAAAAACAAACATGCAAAAATATAGTACAATGGGCGACCTTATCGCTAAAAGCGATCTCTTCCAGGTAACCTTTGGATGGACAGGATAAATATTAACAAATTCGGACGGTGGCATACATAATGATACATAATAATATAATATATACAATATATTATTATAAAACGTAATATATATATATCTAACATAAATACCTATAAAATACCTACTACTGACTAAAAATACTAATAAATACATAAACATAATAATAATATCTACAATGACAAGTAATGACGATGAACTAAGTTTTTAAAAATAGGAAGCGATTTAGCAAATCTGATGGACACGGGAAGAGCATTCCAGAGTTTAACGGCTTGTAAAGTGAAGGAGTTTCCGTAAAAATCAGTGCTGTGGGAAGGAGTTTTAAGTTGACGAGTGTCAGAAGATCTAAGGGATCGGGGATTGGAAAGGTGCAAGAACTCAAAGCGTTCTTTGAGGTAGCGAGGTGTAGAAGGAAGGAAGAGGATGTTGTAAAGTAGGGAAAGTATGTGTAGATTTCTGCGTAGGCGTATAGGCAACCACTGAAGTTGCTTGCGGTAGTGAGACACGTGATCATACTTGCGCAAGCCAAAAATAAAACGGATAGAAAAATTTTGTAGACGCTCAAGTTTGTTGAGTTGGTCTTCAGTTAGGTCAACATAGCATGCATCAGCATAATCTAAGATGGGTAGTAAAAGAGATTGTACTAGCGCAATTTTGGTAGCAGTCGGCAGGAAATTCCGTAAACGCCTAAGTGAGGCAGATGCAGCAAAAGTTTTACGGCTAACTGCAGTTAATTGGGGTCCCCAAGATAAGTGCTTGTCTATGAGCACGCCTAAGTTTTTAACCACCTCACTAATCTCAATAACAGTACCATCGAATATAACTTGTGGAAGGTTGGACCAGTCAATGAGAGACAGCCTTCCAGAGCTACCGATGACAATAACTTGTGTCTTTTTAGCATTTATATTGAGACCATACTGCTTACTCCACTCAGATATGTTATCTAGATCTCTGTTCGTACAATTGACAGCTTCACATAACCATTCAACTGGCGCTTGGTTGTAAATTTGTAAATCATCTGCATAAAGGTGGTAGGAAGAAGAAAGTTGTTTGGAGATAGAGTTAATAAAGATAGCAAAGAGAAGAGGAGATAAAACGCCGCCCTGAGGTACACCGGCACTCAGTTGACACCAAGAGGAATAAGTATCATTAATCCTAATACGTTGCCGGCGACCATACAGGTAACTATGAAACCAGTCAACTACTGTTGGAGATATGTTAAGAGAGCTAAGAAGAGCTAAAAGAATATCGTAATCAACATTATTGAAGGCATTACTAAAATCAAGGAGGGATAGAACAGTAACGAGTCCTTCTTCCATGCCAAGTCTTATGTCATCGGTTATCTTGACAAGTGCAGATACAGTACTATGACCTGGACGGAAGCCGGACTGGAATGGGTTGAGGAGATTGTTCGTATTAAGAAAAAGACTCAACTGCTGATGCACGAGGCGCTCTAGCACTTTGGACAGGAATGGGAGAATGGAGATAGGGCGGTACACGGCAAAAGAGGGATTACTTGTTTTGGGGATAGGGATGACTTGAGCCTCCTTCCATAAGCTCGGGACAGTTCCGGAATCTATGGAAAAATTAAGGAGGTAGGTAATGACGTGAACAATGTCGTCAAGTATGGGTATTATCATTTTTTTACTTATACAGTCACTACCTACTGCATTAGAAGTGATAGACGTTATGCTCTTCTTAACATCACAATCAGTAAATTGACGAAAAGTAAATGGTGCAAAGGTAGGAGTTGGTAGCGATGAAAGAGAGTTTAAAGTTTGTGTTTTGGCAGAACCATTAAAGTCTGCCGAAGAAGAGAAGTGTAAGTTTAAGGAATTCAAATCTAGATTATTGGGAACAGAGTTTTGATGTGACTTACCAACTCCAAGAGATCGAAGAAATTTCCATACTTTCGCAGGATCACTATTTTCTACAGATTTATGAATGAATCGGCGTTGTGCATCCCTACACACCCTGTTGCAGTGATTTCTAGCGTTCATATACTTTTCCTTATTCGCCTCAGTAGGTTTAAGTTTAAACCTGACCTTAGCTACCAGCTTCCTATGCATTTCAGCTCGTATCTGGTCAGTCAGCCAAGGAGCAGGTTGGTGCTTAATTTTTACGGGTCGGACTGGGGCATGAATATCAAATAATTTGGTTATGATACTGTTAAAAACCTGAACCTTGTCATCAATCGTAGCTGCATTAAGGACATCAGACCAGTCAGCATTACGGGCATCAGCACGCAACGACTCTACATCCATACTACCAAAATTGCGCTGTAGAAGAATTGTGGGCTTAGCTTTAGGAGGTCGAACTTTATATGAAAGATAAATTAAATCATGGTAAGAGAAATTATCTGCCGAAAACTGGCCATGTTTAGCGACATGTGTCGGGGAAGAAACTAGAATTAAATCAAGAAGAGACGGTTGACAGTTCGGAAAGTGATGGGTCGAATTAAGAGGAAGGACAGATAAATTACAGGCCTGTACAAGATTTGTGAAAGAGGAGGTACGAGAGTCTTGCTTAATCAAGCAGGTATTAAAATCACCCATGATGATACTATGATCATGAAGGGGAACAAGGTCTTCAAGAAGCTTTTCAAATGAGGAGAAGAAATTAACTTGACTTGAAGGTGTGTAGTAGACACCTAGCAGAATCTTGCGATGGAATAGGTTAAGTTGAAGGAACAGGTGTTCACCCGCACTAGTTGGAGGCGGCTGTGGAGACTCATTAATCACAGAGAAAGGAATATGTTTGCGTAAGTATATGGCTACACCACCCGATCTCAACCCAGTGCGGTCATTCCGGATAAGTTGAAAACCAGGGAGCGCATACGCAACGGAAGGTAGACATGGTTTTAGAAAGGACTCGGATATAAGAATGGCATGGATAGTTTTGAGATTAAATGAAGTAAGCATATGTGAGAAATGAGCTGGAACACTTTGCGCATTAATATGCACCACATTAAAATTGTTCCTGACATCACAAAACGTTGTCTCCAAGCTTTGATACAGAGTAGGAATACTGGAGAAACTGCATTCTGAGTCGTTACTAATCGAAGAGGAACATGACAAAAATTCATCATCAGATTAAGCTGAATTTTGGCATGGATAAAGATTATATCCCAGGGACGAACATAGGCTACTTTTTTTTAAATAATCATAATGGGGCGTGAAAATAATGGTTGCAAGTTTGTATTGGGAACAAAGTTAATCAACGCTGGGCGCAGTCATAAAGATGATGGGTGACCGCCTGAGAGCTACTTTACTTTTACTTTTGCACACCAGGTTTTTTTTTGTTTTTTTATTTTATTTTGCATGGTAAATGAATTTAAAATTAAAGATAAAATGTAACATGACATATTCCCACTCATCAATACATCCGAAGTTAAGATTTTTGGATATTAAAATACTTTTTCCTTGGCTTTAGTTAGAACGCCATCTACAGTTGTGGCCATACAATTAGGAACGCATAATGAAAGGGAAGATTTTTTTTCGAAGTAACAAGTAAAACTAATTGCACGTATTTTTTTTTATTTCTCCCAGTATCGCATAACTTTTCCATACTAGCCTTACATTCGTTGATACACATGATTGGCAAAAAAAAATATCGATATACTCTATACCTTAAATCTCGACCTAGTATTACTACTTACTGGCTGGTCACATAATTAAGAACGATGAATAGTTTTTTTTTTAATTCAAATTCAAATAGAGAACACTGTGGTTCTATGTCAATATTCGTATAATTTTGGCGCCATTTAATGCTGTAAAAGTTTTAGGAGTGATTGCTTTATAATAAAACAATGGGGAAAAATAAAAGTTGTGATAAGCCTACCAGAGCAGTAATAATAAAACTTCGTTAGAAGAATTGGTCGTTTAAAAAGATAGCCGATCATCTGCAATGTTCAAAAACGATGGTTTTCAACGCTGTGAAGCATTTTGCCATGTATCAAACTACTTCAAATGTACTGCGTGTACCTAAACAGAGAAAGTCATCTCGTCGTGATGATCGAAATATCGTTCGTTTGGCAAAACAAAATCCTTTTAAAGGGTCTAATGAGCTGAGAAAAGAATATTTTGGTGAAAACAACCCCTTAGCAATCTCAGCATGCACTATTCGAAGGCGTTTGGTAGAAACAAAGTTGCACGGAAGGATAGCAAGGAAGGTGCCCATGTTGAAAAGGTCGCATAGGCAAGCCCGACTTGCATTTGCAAGAAGGTATGAAAACTGGACATCTAGACAGTGAAAAAATGTTCTTTTTTCTGACGAGACAAAAATAAACAGGGTTTTTTCTGATGGAAAACGATATGTCTGACGCCCTCCGAATAAAGCATTCGACCCAAAATACACAAAGGTGACATTAAAGTATAGTGGAGGAAACGTGAAAATTTGGGGGTGCTTTTCAGGACATGGTGTTGGACCTGTAAAGTTGATTGAAGGAAATATGGATCAATACCAACACAAAAATATACTGGAAGAAACAATGTTACCTTATGCCGAAGACGTGCTTCCGGTTATTTGGACATTTCAGCACGATAATGATCCGAAACACACTGCACGATCCGTAAAGGAATTTCCAATAACGCAATCAGTCTCCGTTTTAGACTGGCCAGCTAACAGTCCAGATCTCAACCCGATAGAAAATCTTTGGTGCGAAGTCAAAAAAAATGTTTCTCATCGGTAGTGTGGCAATCTAAGAGCTGTACGACGTTTTTTTAGAAGAATGGAACTTTATTTCTCTTGCGCAATGTCAAAAATTGGTAGAGTCAATGCCTCGCCGGTGTAAAGCCGTAATTAAAAGCCGTGGACATGCTACTAAGTATTAATTTTAGTTTAAAATGTATTAAATTGGTAATTTATCTTACGCGCTTCACGCTAGTGTGATTTATTCAATCTAAGTTTCATAAAAAGTATTTCTCGAACAGTTTAATAAATCGTTCTTAATTATTTGTCCAGCTTCATAACTATTTGATTTTGATAACATAGAGAATAAATGAAATTTGTTATGAAAATAGTCCGCGATTTTATTTTATATTCCTAGTCCCGTTTGCTCTATTCGTGTGGCTATTTCATAACATAAATAGTCACTTCTAAGAAGGAACACATAACCACACATGACATGATTTAGATTAAAAAAATCTGGAATTTCAGATCGTTCTTAACTATATGGCCACCACTGTATATCGCCGAGGTCAAAACTGCTTTTTACTTTTTTTTTAACCACCTAGGTGGCGTTTCTACTATAGCGGAGGTCGAGATACGATCATTTTGAGTATTTTTGTAGGTTTTCAAGTACCTTATGTTATTTTGCTGACGAAGTCGCGGGTACCAGCTAGTTAATAATCGCTATTAGAAAAGTAGGTATTAGTAACGTTGGTAACCTTTGCACAGGATCCTTTAATTTTTATCGATACGAACGTGTAAAATCTGCTAAAACTTATTGATAAAGCGCTCATAAATACGCCGTGTGCAAAGGCTCTTATAGAACACGCGTATGAAATGGCGGTGGTAAATTCTGGAACTAAATCGGAGATATATACATATATACAGGCGACCCAATGGCAAATTAAAATTAAGTAAAACCTATCTTTATGAGGCAGCACTGTAGCTCTTTAGACTAGCGATGCAGCAAGCAAACAAAACTTAGCTCTCATAATAATTATGATAATTTTTATGATACTAACATTTACCCGCTGTTTGGGTCGCTTTATTGTAAAATGTTATCAATCCGGAAGTATTATAGCATGAAACAAGACAATTTACAATAAGACAAAGTAAAGAAAGATATGGAGCAAGGATTCCTCTACCCTAAAGTGGGAAACATTATACTTTAAAAATATAATTGTTGCCTGTGGAAAGAAATAAGCAATTATGCTGCCTTATACAGATGGTCTTCATCTATCCATACAAAGTCAGTTTTAGTCCAGGTGGAATATAAGAATAGAATAGCTCTTTCCTCCTCTAGGTCTAGGGTATAATAGGATATAATAGGCCCATAAAGGGAATAGACAAACATACCTGACGCGTAGAGTTTTCTCCCTCTTCACCTTCTACCTCTTCCTCTTCTCCAGCCTCTACTTCTTGTTCCTCTTCCATGTCCTCTTCATCCTCTTCGCCTTCCTATAGGAATTACCAAAAATCCAGTATTTGAATCCAATAAATAAAAGTAATTCGTCGCGGGCTAAAATCTCGCGATTTTAGCCCGCGCTTTATCATAAGTAGCAGATAGTGGCAGGCAGGTGGATACGTTAGTAGAAAACCCAGATAACTCAAATGAGAGCTTAAGTTACACTGGTTTTCAATATTTATATTTTAAATGTGTGTCCTGGCTATGAATAGAACTCACTCGAGGTGTTAGCACGGCCAGACAAATAAAAGAAATTAAAACCTCATCATATCCCATAGCCAATGAAATTGTTACATCCGATTCGAAGGACTAAAAATGTGGGCATAAACTATTATTTGCTGATAGATACTAATGATATGATAGACGGGAACGGAAGAAAGATAAACAACCGAACCGGGGCCGAGTGGCTTATTGGCACTGATTTATTATTGCTATCATAATCAAAAAGTAAATGTCGAACTCTTATAAAAATTCTTCGCTTAGCCATACACATCACATCAAGCGGTAATTTTTTTTTTTATTGCAGTAGTGGAGTAGCGTATACAATTATAGTCCTACCCTGTACATAGTTCCAGTGCACCTCTCGTCGTCCTCCTCGGAGTCGACCACGATAACGCCCTCGTCGTCCTGATCGCATCGCGACGAGGTCGGAACTTGATACTCCACATCCACGGATCTTTCAAATCCCTACAACAGTTTCCTACCATGAAGTATACATTTCTAAATGTTCAAAATTAAATTAACAATATGCTAAAATCCAAGCTGCATCTATACTGTACGCCAGCAGCAAAATTGCAGTTTAGATGCATTACATACATAGTGGATACAAGAACTTATTGATTTGATAAACTAACATTTCTCCTAGTAAAATGTATCCACAATAATCCACATTCAACTGTTGAACTTCTAACATGGGTTTAACAACTACTATGGAAAAAATAACTTACTTGCACCCTAGTCCTCTTAGCCGTGACAGGTCGGGCTTGCAGGCGGCGCTTAGCGGGCCGAGCATCCGGCGGTGGGTGAGATGTGCTTACACCGGCCGGTGGGTGGGAAGTACTGACGCCAGGAGGGTGGGAAGTACTAACACCCGCGGGTGGGTGAGAGGTGCTGACTCCAGCCGGAGGGTGGGAGGTACTGACTCCAGCGGGTGGGTGAGAGGTGCTTACGCCTGCGGGTGGGTGAGAGGTACTGACACCAGCTGGTGGGTGAGAAGTGCTAACACCAGCCGGAGGGTGGGAAGTGCTAACACCCGCGGGTGGATGGGAGGTACTGACGCCAGCAGGCGCGTGAGATGTGCTGACGCTGGAAGACGTCTGGGAACTAGCGGCTGACGTAGGTGCGGCGGTTCCTATTCAAAAAAAAGAAAAGTATTGCTAAGTATCACATACATTTTTAAAGTAATAGATAGATGAGATAAAAATATATTTATTCAGAACTTATTAATGTGTTTGGTTACAAAATATAACGAAGAGACTACAAAAAGTATAAAACTGTGTAGCAGCCTCAGCGCCCGACTCGCGACAGCGACAGCGCCCAAAGTCACACACACAATTATAAATCATGTCAAGATAAATGAAATCTTGCTTGGGATATATTTGTGTGAGATATTCATTCCAATATATATAATATTGTCTTTGTGAATTTATAGATGCTAACAAAAATATGGTCAGGAAGAGTAATGTCAAACTGTAACCAGACAGGTGAGTGTAATGTGTACGAGGAAAGTGTAAAACTAATCAGAAGAATGAGATAGGGTGTAAAAATTGGGGAATACAATGGGCTATAATACTTAATTTTTTTCGACAAGAAACAAGTGTGAATTGCGATAAAACGATTAAAATAGTAAAAAAAAAAAAACTCCACTAAAACATCGAACATAAAAAAAATGCGGGCTGTAGGCGTGAAAACATTTTTGGCCAATCTCGAAATAGAGGGGGAGGGAGGGGGTCGAGAAAATCTCAACAAGGGGGAGAGGGGTCGAGAAATTGCCAAATTTACCTCACGTAATTTATGGACGCCCCCTAATCTAATTTGTTCTGTGTCGCCATCTAGGCGACACAGAACAAATTAGATCGCGCTTCCGTTGCTTTTTTGGGCTGTGTAACATATAAATTCGTTAATCTTCTATTTTTCAGCTTTATAATATTAGTATGGATGATTTACCTGAGGCGGGCGCGGCGTGCGCGGCGTGCGCGGCGGGCGGCGGCGCGCTGAGCGCGGCGGCGGCGCCCGGCCCGCCCGGCTGCTCGATACGCGGCATCACCATTGCTACAGCCTGCGAAAAGCACTTCCAATTCATCGATTAGTCTTCACACTCGAACTTACTGTAGATGATAATCACGACACAACAGAAAAGATAAGATACGCAGATGAGGAAGCAGAAAGAAAGATTTGTGTACGCGGTTCTTCTTTATTTGTGTTTTGCGACGCCAAGTTCACCAACTCGTGAGAGAATTGAATAGCGAAGTTACGTTTGAAATTACCACTGGTTACAAAGTAAGTAGGTTTGGGCTAGCGGCCGTAAAAGTAAATGTTTATGTGATATTATGAAAGTGATACAAACATGAACAAAGCCTAACAAATAAAAACATATTTGGGTATGATCTTTGTATATGGAGTAATGTTAATCAAGTAAGGAGAGCTAAAGAGCTATGAAATGATATGAAAATGATTGTTGATACGTAACACATGGTTGGTAATGTGGAATTGAGACAAATAATAAGTAAGCAATGGAATTTACACAGATAAGTAATCGTGTTGTACCTGTTGCGGCGCCTGAGAGTGAGTGGATGGCTGCGTGCTGCTGTCGCTGGCCCCAGAGCTGCCCAGTCCAGCTTCACTTGTATCCATATCCTATAAAAAATTTAAAAGGTTAAGAACATTAGAATTGTATATTTTTCTCGCATTGTTAGGTTTAGAATTAAATAAAAGTGAAATTACTACTGGATGGAGGTAATACAATTTGCCGATCGCAAATGCAGAAGCAGCTTACAGACGTCGCTTCAATATTATTATTCTCTTATGGCGTGTTGGCCGAATGGGATTGTACCTCAACGTTCAATCCGAAGGTTGTCGGTTCGAATCCCGGCCGTGCATCAATGGATTTTGCGTTTCGTAAAATGTATATGCGCTTTAACACGTGCTCTAAACGGTGAAGGAAAACATCGTGAGGAAACCAGTTAGTGTTCTTATAGGCGGCGATGGGATTGCAACCTGTCACGTATGGAATACTAACTTCTGCAAGATGTGGGCATGTATCAAATATGTGTTTGGACATGCCTCTGACTACACCCCTTAGACATCTTTAAAGGATCTGGAATAAGTAACATAAAAAAGATCTGAGAGAATGTCTACCGCATCTTGGGGATACAGTCGTGAACCCGTTTACGTTTTTTTGTTACTATCTCGCTATCACTACATTTTTTGCTTGAGCTTTGATTGATTTGAAACTCGAATAGCTTTCAAGTTATAACCGTACCTGTGTGGACTCAGGCGGCGGCGCGGTCGAAGCGGCAACCGAAGCACGAGGAAGCGGCCGCGAAGAAGACGCCGGCATGTATTCTGTTGTGTGAGCATCGTGCGGCGCCGTTGGGCCCACCTGAGCCATCGGGCGTATCGACGCTAGCGGCGTCTCACCGCCTCGACGACTCGCGCTCACACTTTGTTGGGCCACACCTGGAATACGCAATCAAGAAATTATAAAATCTAATAAAAAAAAACAAAAAAACTTAGGCCTTTACATCTAAGATGATTTATACAGCGTCAGGAGGCAACCTATGCCTACACTTAACGGGACGCTGTAAAGCCTGGGACATGTTTGAGATGGAATAGGCTTGCCCAGCCCAGCACCTAAACCATCCTCTCAGCAGCCTGGCCCACAGGAGAGACAACGTCAATACGTGTAGAGCTGACTAAGCTGCGGGTTTCCTCACGATGTTTTCCTTCACCGTTAAGAGCTCATGTTAAAGCACATAACAATTTTACGAAACAAAAAATCCATTAATGCACGGCCAGGATTCGAGCCCACGATCTTCGGATTGTAAGTCGAGGCACAACCCCTTTAGACAACGGCTACTATATACAATAATATAATATAATCTACTCAACTATACAATCAACAAGTTTCAAGAAGAGAGCAACTCACCAGCCATTGGTTTGATATTCGCTGTCGGCGGATCAGATGTTGTCTTTTCCGTAGAAGCTTGCTGCTTGGATGCCGAAGCTTGACTAGCCAGCTGCCGCTGCAGCATGTTTACTTTCTGAAGAAGTGCTTCCACATCACGTGTTTTCTCGGCTTGCGCTTCACTGCGCTCCTTCTCTAATCGAGACAAACGCCCTTCATATTGAGATTTTATAAGTGCTAATCTAACATCTTGCTCGTCACGCGTGCTCTGTTCGATTGAACCAATTTTCGAGCGTGATTCCTCTAATTCCCGACTTAAAGAATTTTTCTGCTCTGTCAATTGAACTATTTTACTTTTGGCTTGTTTGAGCACCTGTTTAGCTTTCTCTTCTTTGTCTAATACAGCAGTTCTTAATGTTTCCAGTTCTTGTTTCAACTTGTCGTTGTTTTCCTTCTCGACATTACAAGTGGCTTGAAGTTCAGTTATCAGTTCTTCATGTTTCTTAGAAGTCTCTGCCAGCTCAGCATTCGCAGCAGCTGTCTGGCCTTCATTGCTTTTCTTTTCTTCTTCAACTGATTTGACAAGTTCCTCATACTGGGCTTTGTATTTCTTAGCAATTTTTCTGATTTGTAACTCTTTGCCACGTATATCAATAAGGGAAGCATCTTTACTTGTAATTTCCTCAGATAATTTAGTATTTGTTTCCAAGGCTGCAGCCAAATTGTCTTTGAGTTTGGTGAGCTCTTCAGTAAGACGTGCCATATCATTTTCAAGCACTTGTTGCAATTTATCATTAAGTTTCTTGTTTTCTTCAGCCAAAACATTTTGCTGACGCGATGTAAGGGTATACTGTTCTTCAATTTTACTCTTTTCTACCTTAACGCCACCAAGTTCTTCATTCAGTTTTCTGACGTTTTCTTTTTCGTTAGTCAACATTTTAGCTAATGTCTCTCTTTCATTTTGAAGTCTCTTCCAATCTTCGGGGCTAGTCTTATTGGCTCGTTCAACCAAAGCATTTACTCTGGTTCTCCATCGAGCACAATCTGCTTTCAAGGCAGCATTTTCTGATTGTAGGGATTCAGTTCTAGATGTGTAATCTGAAATCTTTTCTTGCAATGGAATTAATTGTTCTTCCATTGCTTTAGTAGCAGCAGTAAGTTCGTCTACGCGAGCTGTCAGCGAGTCACGTTCTTCTCTCAAGATGCGGTTACTATCAGTCAATGCATTCAATGTTTCTACCTTCCTCAAAATATCAGACTGTTTATTGACTGTCACCATGCTTACTTCTGTTTTTTCCCTTGAAGTAGCTAAAGCAAGTTTAGTATCATCAAGTTGTTTTTCTGCTATTTCTAATTGAGATTTGAGCCTCATTGTTTCAGCTTGCAGTATATCAAACTTTGCCATTGCAATGTCTTTTTCTTTTCTCAAGAATTTCACGATTTGGAAAAGTTGTTCTGAAGATTTGCCATCTTCTTCACTGACTGAGATATTCATAGTAGATTCATTGGCTGATTCACTCATGCTTTCTGATTGAGATCTAGACGCGTGAGAAACTGATAACTGTGTTCCAAGTGCTTGAACTTGATCATGTAACAGTGAATTCTGATCATTCAAATCTTTCAAACGCTGCATTAGTTGCTCGTTTTCAGCATTGAGCATTTTTTGCCGTTCCAACCATGACGACTTTTCATTTTCTAATTTTTCTTCAGCACTGTTTTTAAGGGCAACTAGTTCATTTAGTTGGTTTTGTGCCTTTGACAGTTCTTCTTTTGCCTGCGATAGCGCCTGAATATCAGTGGAATGTAATATCATTTCATGTGAATACTTTTCTTCAGCATTTTGAACAGTTTCAGACAGTTTCGCGATTTCAGAACGAATCGTTTCAATTTCTACGCGATAGCTGTCATTGCTAGCTAATGCTTCTTTTAGGTCAGTCTTAGCTTTAAGTAGTTCATCTCTTAAGTGTGTATTACTAGCTGAGTGCTCTCCATTAGCATGTAAAGACAATTCAGCTTCTAGCTCTGCGCATTTATCTTCTAAAAATTGCAATTTACTGGCATATTCGGAAAGTTTCGATTCTGTTTCTTTTTTGTATGTTTCATACTCAGAGTTGAGAGCCTTAAGTTCTTTTTCTGCGCCTTCAGAAATGTCACAATACTGTTTTATGTGTTCTTTCGCAACATCAAGTTGTTCTTGCAGCGACTTCAATTCTCCTTCTTTGTCAGCTAGCTTGTTTTCTAATTCCCGTATTCTTTTGACTGTGTCAAAGGAACCATCCGTGTTTGGCGCAAGAGCCATTTTCAATTTCTTAGCTAGTTCTTCATTAGATTTATTTTTATTTAATAAATCTTCCCTTAATTCCGCGACGTCCTTCCGAAGTACATCAGCAGCATCTTTCTCTTCTTGCATCCTGGCCTTCGCTGTTTCTGTTTGGCGTTCTAAATGAGCAGCCAGCTCTCGGAACCTGTCCTGTTCCTCTTGAAGTCTCCTTCTTAGAGCAGAGCATTCACGTGTCGCCTCGTCCAATCTCGACTCTATTTTAGCACGATTTTCAGCTTCCACGCGCTCTAAGCTAGCTTTGATCAATTCCAAATTTTTCAGCAGAATAGATTGCCCTTGCCTTTCTCTATTCGTCATTTCTTTTTCAGTTTGAAGGCGCAACTCTGTATCCTTTAGTAGTTTACATTCTAGTCTTAGATTTTCAACTTGAATTTCAGCAGCAGAGAGTTTGCTCTGTGCATTCAAAGCTTCATCTCTGAGATGTTGTAATGATACTTCATGTTTGGCAATTGTTGCATTATATGCCTTATTTTTTTCTTCAAGTGATGTGATTTGTTTTTTGTAAGTTGTTATATTGTTCTGAAGAATTTTTAAACGATCATTATTATATTCAGATGTTGAAGCACATTTACTATTGGCTGCTGTGAGTTTGGTTATTTCCTGTCTCATACCATCAATTTGATCAAATAACATCCTTTCATTAGTTACTTTTTCTTCTTTATAAGTTTTGAACTCTTCTTTCAACAGTTCTAAATGCTTTTCTGTTTCCTTATATTTAATTTCAAATGATGATGGCTCAGGAGCAGGTTGTTTTGTGACATTCTCAGATGAAGTTTCCATAGTAAATGATCCACTCTTGTCAAGGTCTACACCTTCAGCTGATACTTCATGACGTTTTCCTTTCATCAGGTCATGATACAGCTTTTTAAACATGTCACGCTGCCTTATAAGCCCGTTTACCATTTTTGTTTGACGTTCTTGTGCTTCAGTTAATTCAGATACTCTGTTTTTCAGACTTTCTATTTTTGATTGCATTTCACCACTTTCAAATTGTTCTTTATGCTGCTCAAGTTCCTCATGCTTGT
The DNA here is from genome assembly GCA_951394285.1 of Epirrhoe tristata. Lineage (NCBI taxonomy): Eukaryota > Metazoa > Arthropoda > Insecta > Lepidoptera > Geometridae > Epirrhoe > Epirrhoe tristata. The sequence continues at coordinate 6,176,375 of OX596148.1, forward strand.
CAGTTAACTCACGGACCAGCCTTAGCAGCTTTTGATTATTTGCTTGAAGCTCTTGAATATCAGTGAAAGTCACAAGTGTTTTGGAGATGACCCTTGAAGAGTTCAGGTCAGAGTTGGTGGTATTAGAAGACATATGAGAAGCATCATGATCACCATTAGGTAGAAGACCACCACGGTTATGTTCTATTTCCTTTAATAAAAAGCAAACCTGCCTTCCTAAGTCAGCTAACTCACCTTTCAACTTAGTGTTTTCACGATTGTAATGATTAGCAATTTTAGATGCCTCACTATATTCATCTCTTAATCTGTTACATTCCATAAGAATTGATTCAAGCTGTTGTGCCATTGCAGTATTAGCCTCCATGGCTTCATCATATTCTGCTTTTTGTTTTTGCAACATAGGAGCTTTTTCTTCTAATTCTTGAACTATGGTGTTTAGTGTTATAGAAATACGCCGCTTTTCTTCTTTCTCTCTGGACAATTCTTCAGTAACTTTGACTAACTGAGAATAAATTTGGGTGAGTGACATTCCTGACTTGAGAAGTTTGCTGGCAGTAGCCGCAGATGGAGCCAGATCACATAGAGCTGCATCAAGATTCTGAGCATCACTAGTTTGCAATGCTTGATTGACATGTCGTAATTCAGTTTTTAAATTTTCTATTTCATCGTTTTTCTTCTCTATTATTTCCTCATGGTCTAATTCAGCCTGTTTGAATTTTGTCTCCAACTCTCCATACTTTTCAGTTGCTTCATTTAACAACTTTTGTAATTCACCAATGCCTTCAGTAAGCTCCAAAGTTTTAGCTTCGGCATCGTCAAGCATGGTTTTGAATAAATCTGCGAGTTTCGTTTTTGCCTCAAGTTCTTTTTTATAATTTTCTGTCATTTTATTTTCTATCTCTCTTTGTTCCATTAATCGTTGGTTAAGATTTTCAGCACGATTAGTAAGGTTCTTCTTGACTTCATTCAATTGTGCAATGGTGTCATTAGCAGCACTCAGTTCTTCAATTTTTTCTGCTAATTGGGTTTCCAAGTTCACCATTCTGCTGGTATTATTCAACCTAACTGTTTGTAATTCTGAGGTCAATCTATTTACTTCTTCAGTGAGACCTGCAATCTGAGAGTTGAGCAAGGTTCTTTCTTGTTCAAAACGTTTTTCACGATATTGCAAAGCTAGTTCCTTACTTTGTATTTCATCATTTTGGGCCATAGCTTCACACTTTGTATCGATGGCTGCACGTAATTGCTGGGATAGAGCTGTCTCATTTGCAGTTAATCTTTCTATTTCCGTATCACGCCGCTGCAAAATACGAGTCAGATCATTTCTTTCATCAACAGCTGCATCTCGGGCACTTTTGATGGAAATTATTTCATTTTCCAAGCGACATATCTTGTCTCGAGTTTTTTCAATCTCTGCATTGTAAGTCTCAACTTGCTTTCCCAGTTCAGTGATGGTCTCATCAGCTGTTGATAGTTTTGATGCAGCATCTTCATATTTAGCAGTTGTTTCAAGTATTGTTGCTTCAAGTTGAGCAATTTTATCACCTATGGAAAGGATAAATGAATAAAAATATTATTCTTAAAGATATTAATACCTATTAATGCTATAAACAAACAGAATGCTTCTTTATATGTTTAGAAGGATCAATAATTTGGGTGATAGTTTTTTTGGTGCATCAAAAACTCAGTGGTGCACAGCAATTTAATTAAAGTGCAATCATCATCATCATCATCATGATTCGCAGCCTTTCTTCCCACTGCTGGGCATAGGCCTCTCTTTGCCTGTGCCAACCTTCCCTATCCTTACCAGTCTGACCCAGTGGGGTTGGCAAATTATTTACTCACTTATAGCGCAATAATTTGCCAACCCCACTCAGTATGGAATAAGGGCAAGGGAATGAGGATGCCCTATATATACCGATATATTGTATCTATATTTTTTAATAAAAATATCGAAATTGTATCAATATTTTTTCAACAAGCCTTTTACCAGGCATTTGTGAAGTTAGCCGTTGGTCTGCGCAGTGACCGCTTATTAATACAAAATTGTGATCTGTGCAGACCAAGGTCTGTCTTAACTTCACAAATGCCTAGATCCATTGAATTAAGTGAATATTTTTAGCTATAAAAGGAATACCGAAGATCTAACCATCTATTACTGGCAGATTTATACTTATTGGGAAGCTTTGAGTCACATTTTACACCATTTTAGTGTTCGATAGAACTATTAAAACCCAACTAAATGTCCAGCACAAATGATTTGCACAGATTTTTTTTTTTAGCATCAGACAGTAGTAAGGCAAAGATATACCATCCTAAAAGGGGAAAATTCCAGGTTATAAAATGTAATGTGTACACAAGACTGAAACCCCTACCTCCAAATTATGCTAAAATGATGGCAAGTAGAATATATCTAGGAATAGAACATTTTTTTACTTGATACATCGCTTTCTGCAATTTAATTGTTGTAAGGTAAAGTAATTCCTACTATTTTACAAAATCGTTTCTAAACCGAAATTGAGAGAGCGTCGTGCACCGGGCTTACCGATCTGCGTTTTGTTGGTTTCATGAAGAGCCTTAGAAGTCAAATATTCCTCAAATTTTTTATCGATGAAGACATTGATCTTATTCGCCACTGGGTTGGGCAACCCAGAAAACTCAGAGTCTGTTAAAACTTCTTGCAAATGATTTTTCACACCGGCTTCACTTTCCGCGGCTTCCATTTTCGCCACACACAAAATGACATGACAGAACGAATGAAATGAAATGAAACAAGGAAGGAATAGCTGTGCCAAGAGTGAACGACCTATTTGTGTCATTCATTCTATTTTTGCCAACTTTTCAATTCCAATTTTGTCTATTCGTCTTTTCTACAGATTATATAGACCCATAGATTATACAGATTATATTGATCGTGTAAAGAAACCTAAAACCTTTTTGTCATGTCTATTCTACTTGTCTATTTTTTGTGGGGGTCGTCAAAAACAACACGTCAAAATTGTCAAATGAATGAATCAGAAAATATCATATATATAAAAAGGTACCATGCTAAATCTATGGAAAATATGGATTCATTCATGCAAAAGAGAAAATCTCTGATGTATGGTCAAATACAAATACAAATTGTGTAACTGGGAACCACTTGTGTCCACTAGTGTCCAGTCTCTTTACATGAAGCCTAAATTGGCATTTGTGTCTGGAGAAATGGAAGAAGAGCAATGTTTACTTGAATGTGAAAATTACATCCAAAGCCATGGTATTCCTTCGATTATCAAAGGATGTATTGTACAATTGTGTGTAAATAAACCAGAGAATCCCGTGACCTTTCTGAGACAATATTTCCAAAAATTAGAAAGAGTGAGTTCCTGTTTTTCATTTCTTTACTACTTCTGGAGGAGTACTACTTACTTCTTCTAGGAGTACCTGAAATGTCTACAACTAAGTGCAAAAATGCAACAGAACTAATGCAGCTCAATAAAGCCAATATACTACTACTACAGTTATAAATAAATAATGCTGGACATTTCACACAGCGTCATCTAGCCCCAAACTTTTAACAAATCTTGTATTATGGGTACTAGGCCCTTGATTCAGACTTTAGCGGAATTCATTCGGTTCGGGTTGAAATAGGTCAGCTGTTCAACTGAACGCAACCAATCACAGTGCAAGAAACATCAGTTTTGGATCTATTCCTGTGATTGGTGGCTGTCAATTGAATAGCTGACTGATTCCAACCGGAATGTGTTCCGCTGAAGTCTGAATCACTAGGCTGGTAACTTAATGGGCAACTGTCCCCAGAAAGTCTTCAAATGCTGGGTATAGGTTGCTTCCTGATAATGTAATAGATGTAGATAAGATATTTTAATACCATAGGTACTTTTTTTATAGTTTCTACAATTTAAGAAAAAGTTGATTTTTAGGGTTCCGTACCTCAAAAGGAAAAAAACGGAACCCTTATAGGATCACTTTGTTGTCCGTCTGTCTGTCAAGACCCTTTATCACGGGAACGCGTGGAGATATCGAGTTGAAATTAAAACTGTATACTCAGGTCTACGGTCCCTTTAAGATGTGAAAAAATCTAACTTCTAAGTTAACGCAAAAAAAAGATACAGCCGTTTATGCCACAAAAAACGTGTATTTCAACAGTCATGGAAATCAAAATTCATAGGCTACTTCCAGTTGACCTAGAACTATGAAATTTGACAAGTAGTATCTTCTTAGACTACAAGTACAGGGAAAAATCTGAAAACCGTATATTTTTAGTTAGATCACAAAAAAAAAATAAGTAAAAAAAAAAACAAAAAATTTTACCAACATTGAGCAATGCTTGGCGCGACCCTATTTTGGATGGGTGACCAACTGACGACTTTTTGCACTCTAGATTTTTTATTTATTTATTATTATTAGATAATGGTACGGAACCCTTCGTGCGCGAGTCCGACTCGCACTTGGCCGCACTTTTTTTTTCTTATTCAAAGAGACTTGAACTTTATTTATAGCTGAATTTGTAAGAAGCAAAACAACTTATTGATGTGTTGGCAGAGTGCAAGTGTAGTCATCAACAATGTTAAGTATAGTACAGTTACAGGATTTTATTGAACCACATTTACTTTGAGGATTTTTCCTCATATATTTCCTCCTACCAACATTATGAGGAATTTGTTAGAACTCAATCATTTATCTTGTGAGTCTGTTTATTCTTGTTGCAGTGTTTGTCATTTTAGCTTATTTACAAAATGGAATGGGAGGTACAAGCACAACATAAGCTTATTTGCTATTTTGGAATTCTTTTACAATTGTTGTTTCCAACTGTAGGATCAAGTGAAGGCAGCGGCTGCGGCTGCAGCGGCGTCGGAGGGGGAATGTGATGGTGAACTCTCCCCGCTGCCGCTGCTCGGCGGACAGCTCCCGCGGCGCCGCGGCGGCATCAGCGCTGAACCCGTCACGGAGGAGGATGCTACTAGTTATGTCAAAAAGGTACTCATTTATATCGGAAACTAGCACCCGCCCCACCCATGTTACCAGTGTCACCAGTTCTTTCAAGCCAATGCAGAGGCTCCTTATGTGCACTTGAGCTGCCTTAGTATACAAGGCTACATGTATGTAAAAGAGCCCAGTGGCCATTCCACATAAAATGCCATGCTATAATTCTGACACACATTTTTAGCCTCATCAAAATTTACATGTAGGTATGTAAGTGTGTGTGCGTATAACATTCGAGTAGTATAGAGTATGAAGTACCTATAGGTTTACATTGAATAATATACAGGTGGTGCCAAAAGACTACAAGACGATGGGCGCTCTCTCCCGCGCGATCGCATCTAACGTGCTGTTCACCCACTTGGACGAGTCCGAGCGCGAGGACATGTTTGACGCGATGTTTGCAGTTCAGTGCCTGCCCGGTGAAACTGTCATCCGACAAGGAGATGAGGGAGACAACTTCTATATCATAGACTCCGGTGAAGTTGAGGTAACGTAATGCGGCCTATGGTACTTTCTACGAAATGTTAATATACATTTTTCTGCCTTATAAAACGAAGTCCTGTTTTAGCCCAGTTAAAAACTTCTACTAAGCTCAAAACTTTGAATTTGAATTAATTGAAACGATTGCGAGCCAGATAGATTTACAAAAATTAGACCTTACACCTCAAATAATATCAGAGAGACTTTAATCATCATCATCATTATGGCGATACACACATTCAGACATGTGGAGAATCCACGTATCTGAATATGAAGCTGGGTATCCATTGGAGGCAGCCTCGGGCCGAGTAGTCGACTTGAAGCATACTGAGGCTGCTCAATTGCCTCTAGTCGATACGCTTTGATGCAGGCACGTTGCGGATCCGAAGTGAGGCGTGTCGTCTCGACTTGATCCACAACTTATGGCTCGGCCCGCGGCGACAAATTTGTCTCAGGGCGCGGCGTGCCTCAGATTGAGGCAGCGTCTCCGCTTGCGCAGCTTCGGGTTGAGGATGTCGCTTGGCCCGAGGCTGCCTCGAATGGATACCCAGTTTCAAGATGTCACGCGAGAATCCAATCGTGGATAGTTTTAACTTTTGAAGAAGTTCATGAACCCAAATGAAGTGTAAACTCCATGCTGAAAGTATTGGTGACTGCAGGTGCTAGTAAACGGCGAGACGGTGACTACGATCGGCGAAGGCGGTAGTTTCGGCGAGCTGGCCCTTATATACGGCACGCCGCGGGCCGCGACCGTCCGCGCTCGCACCTCGCTCAAGCTCTGGGGACTGGACCGCGACTCCTACCGACGCATCCTCATGGGCTCCACCATACGCAAGCGGCGTATGTACGACGAGTTCCTCTCCAGAGTCTCTATATTAGGTAAAAATTAAGTTTACCGAAACCTCGTTCAAGAGGTCGAATTTATAGCATTCCTTTCGAACCTTAGTGGTTTTTTGATGCTATAGTTATCTAAGTTTTTTTTTTTACTAACCTATTTCATCCCACTATCATGTTTCATGTCACTATCTACCTACGCCTACTCCAAGTTTCATCCAAATCGGTTCAGTGGTAGGTAGGTAATGGTAGGTAGGCGTGATTGAAACACAAACATCTAAACATTCTCACAAACTTTCAGCTCTGATTTTTCAAATCTTTTGTTTTGTTTGAAAAAGTAAACACCTGAGATGGTCCCATATTATTATATAACTATTATAATATTCCTGGTGGACTTTTCGGGTTACTGTCGTTTGGGACACAAAAGTTTAGGACACTTTGTCCCTAATGACACTTTCGATTTTAAATATTTTTTTCACTGTCATTTGGGACACTAATAGAAAAAGCTGTTTTGTACAGTCAGGCAAAAAACCTCTAACGTTATAGTTTTTGAAACTATCGTGGTTAGGAACATAATTAATGTTATCTAAGGTATAATTATCATGATTTTTGAGTTAAACCTCTAACGATACCTCAACAGTAGAAATCTTAATATCAAATTTGCATTTTTAAAAAGGTAAAGTATTCGCTCAGGTGCAGTAACGAGCGAGCAAGCGCTAATGCAAAACTAGTTCTAGAAAGCATAGAAATGTTTCTATTTCTTTCTCTTTTGTTCCTAAAGGGTTCACTTGTTCTTTTTGCTCGGACGCATGGCCATTAATTAGTCTACCTGAGTCATGGTCAGTGGTTAAGTAAAAAAAAATAGTCATATGGCGGTTTGTGTTGTTGTTCATGTTTTTTGGAGGTAAGTTAACTATCATTTACGTAGCATTTTTTTATTGGTATTATACGCTTTTAGGTACTTAATTACTTTAAATTTAGATCCAAACTGATAAAAAATTGTGTGTATTGTAAGAGATATTTAATTTCATTCATAATCGTAGTCATTATATTCGATGCATCAATTTATGGTTTTGTTAGATAGACTGTTAGGTACAAATATTCTTGTGAAATGTTCATAAAGTAGCATATTTGTTTTTTCAGGAGATCCACCAGCATCGTCAAGTCAAAATCAAAATGGAATCGAAATAGTAACGTCGAAGCGCGGGAAACCGATACTTCTACGTGCTGACTATATAGATACCATAAAAGATAAGAATTCTAAGAATAATGTGCCAAATATTGTAAAAATACTGTGATTTGTTAGGTTATTTTTTATCTTTAGGTTATCTTTTGATTTGTTTGATATTTTAGCTTTAGTAGAGTATTGTGCCAAATGCTGTGAATATACTGTGATTTTTGTAGGTTATTTTTTTTTAAGATTTTTATGTATACACAAAAGATTTTAATAATAAGTAGGTAATGTTATGACATTATTATTGTTAATTAATATAAACCGATATTTTGAAGATGTGGACTTTACAACGTAGTAAATAAATATACATTTTAAATGAATTTTTGTAGTTTTTTTTTAAGTCGAAAAAGACTTACAAATTATTTAATTACAATGATATGATACCTATACCTACACGTCGCCACCATGTCTAGTCCCTTTAAGCTACTTTAACCCTCCGTTAGTCGCGTGGGGTCTTTGAAAGCCCAGGTTTTGGAAAAATGAAAAATTTAAGCAATTAAAACAATCTCAGCAATTCAATATTTTAGGTACCCTCCTAAGTTGGATTGTATTGGCCGCGTATCGCTGCTAACTTAAGTTCGCGCATAAGCTCAGTGAGATACAGAAGTGTTTAGTGCGGACGGGCTTTGAAAGACCCCACGCGACTAACCGCGTAAGTAAAATTTAATTGTTTTTATTAGTTTAGACTTTTTTGTAGCATGTTTTTTTAGTGTTTTTTTGTTGTTTTAGATTTAATTAAGTAGTAAAATGGATGAAGAACAACAACGTCGTATATTAAGCTGGTTAGACGATGAAAGTAACGATGTTTACGGTGGTAGTGATGATGAAGAAGGTAAAGGCGGTATGTAATGTACCCGGATGAAAGGAGTGAACATAACACTGATTCTGAGCAGGAATGAGAAGATGAACCTACAGAACAGCATGAGGTATATTCGGACGAACTGCCGGAGAATTTGGAATCTCTGCACGACCATCGTCAGATTCTAGAATCGTTGGGCGAACAGCATGAAAATTAGTGAAAAGTTCACTGACTTCATCTGGTAAAAGTTTGTGTGTTTTTTTGTTGGTTCTTTCCAAATTTTACGTAATTGTCATCGTTATTTTAGTTTAATCGTATATATATTTATAAAAAAGAGAAGTTCCTACATTTAGTTTGTTAAAAACCTTTTTTTTGTGATTGTGATCTCAAGGAGAGAAATTTAAGTTCCTTTTTTTAGATTGTAAGTTCAAATAAGAAATAAATGAATATGTTTACGTAACTTTTTGTAGTTTTATTGTAATTAAGTAATTCGTCAATGACTTGCTTAGATAATAACGAAAAAATTATTAAAAAGGTGTTTTTTAGGCTGTTTATTTTTGGGGTCTTCAGAAACCCCACGCGACCAACCGTGTAAACTAAAAATGCGCGACTGACCGAGGGTTAAAATAATCGTATTATAATTATTTAAAAACTTTTTGATCTGACTGTACAAAACAGCTTCAATATTTTGATAGTGTCCCAAATGACAGTGAAAAAAACATTTAAAATCAAAAGTGTCAATAGGGACAAAGTGTCCCAAACGTTTGTGTCCCAAACGACAGTAACCCGACTTTTCCCGCAAAATTCAAACAACCTCATCCTCTCTTGTAATTTGTAACCTGAATTGAACATTTTAGTTTTTAAAACGTAATTTTTCATTGCATTCCTGCTGATATTATTAATCGGAAAATTTGCCAGTTTTTTTGTATGTTCATCACGCTTTGATCAGTGGACCGATTTGGATGTCATTCGAAGTCTGAACATACTTGTTCTGAATACTTCTGAATGAATAATGTTGTTTCAGAGAGCTTAGAGAAGTGGGAGCGGCTGACGGTGGCAGATGCCCTCGAGCCGGTCTCGTTCGCGGACGGAGAGACCATTGTACGCCAGGGAGAGCCCGGGAACGATTTCTACATCATTGTTGAAGGTATCTATCACATCTATTACAAAATACTTGTTTCCTTGCATACACAATCACCCACATCCTGGGATCACGATTATACGAAAGGATAAACTAACCAAAATACAATTCAAAGCAAAATTATGCGTTTAATTTTGCACTGTACGTTTTGAAGTTAGGGTTTAAAGTTATCCTGTTTCAAAACATAAGCTTTGTTTTTTTTTTATAGATGTGCAGTCAGCAACGGAAGTCGATTAACAGTTCGAAAATTATTATGGACTTAGACTAAACCTTCAAATGTTTGTCAAAATGTTGGGTAAATGTCATGATGTTACTTAATCTACTTTCGTTGCTGACTGTACAGTGTACATGTGTAGAATCACGACATTAAAATAATGTCTAATAAGGGGTAGTCAGAGGCAATACATATTGATACACGCCCACATTTTGAAAGAGTTAAATGATGCTATGTGAAGTATGCAGCATTGTTTATCTATGTATGATTGCGTGACGCAGGTACAGCAGTGGTGCTCCAGCAATGCAACGCTTCGGGCGAGGGGGGCGAGGCGGGCGAAGGCCGGCCGGCGGTGGAAGTGGGCCGACTGGGCCCGTCCGACTATTTCGGCGAGATCGCCCTCTTGCTGGACAGACCGCGCGCGGCCACCGTGCGCGCCGCCGGCTCACTCAAATGTGTCAAACTCGACCGCTCCAGGTATAAACTCTTACTAATACTACTAATAAACATGGCATGTTATGACAGGTATTAAATTAAAACAATTTATATAAAAGTACAAGCTTTGTTTAGTTTTGGACTAGATGATGCTGTGTGAAATAATCAGCATCACTGGGAAAAAATGTTTGCATGATGGAGCTAAATGGCGGTACTAATGTAATATTTTTCTGAATCGATTCCACATTTTTCGAACATGATATCCTCTGCTGTATTAAGGTCTCCCTACAAAGCCCTGCAATCTGCGATCACCAGCTTCGTTCTACCAGTCATTTCAATAAAAATAATTTGATGTATATATTTTTTGTTTGCAGATTTGAAAGAGTACTGGGCTTGTGTGCTGATATCTTAAAACGCAATATAGCACAATACAACAGTTTTGTGTCACTCTCCGTATAATAATGTTATATTTATTATATTTCTTGTTATTTTCTTAATATTATGTCAGTACATATTGAGGCCATAAAATATGTTATATTGAGTTAATATTATCGATTATATTATTTAGCTTAGCATAGTAGCATATAAGCATTTTATATTTAATTTTAGTCTTGGTACTTACGTGTAAATATGGAAAAACTACTTGATTTAATAATTTTGGAAAAAAATATTTGTTGCTTGCTGGTAAAATGGAACCGTAATTAGCTAGAATTGTTATAAGTTTTTGTTAGCACATTACCAGAAAAAATTGACTGTTTTGTTTGTCAAAAAACACACAGCATGTTCGAAGAAGCGATTATTAATTTTACCAATTTAAAATATTTCGTACATTTTTCTAATAATATGACCAGGTTTTCAAAGCCTCCGTGGCCAGAGGTAACAAGTGCCATGTCGGAACTGGTCGATTTCTAGACAGGCGGTCGGCTATGCCGTTGTATTTTCCCTGTTAAAAAGTGTCATATTTGTTTTTTTTTTATTTCAACATTCGAATCAAAACGATGGCTGCTCAAAAATACGACGAAACGCTTCGAGAAAAGGGTGGTAGTGCCGCGCTTCTTTGTCTTGTCATGGCGCCGCGGCACTTCCGTGCGTGCAGTGAGTGTGCACCCATAAATTAGGCGCGCTCTGTTGTGAAGGAAAGTACTAATTTGTCTTCTTTATGACCTTTAATAATATTATTATTTTAAATACTACCTACCTACTTACTTATTTTAAATCGGTAGCATTAATTCGAACATGCTGTGTGTTATGGAAACAATCCTGTAAAAATTATAAAGTTAAATAAAATAATGTTGAAACAAAATATTATGTTGTAAGTACCTACCTAGTATCAGTGATTACCTTAGTTTGTCTGAGGTGATTTCTTACCTAATACCACTATTTACTATAGTATTTTTTCAACGTATGCCTGACACATTGAACTTGTTTTGTTTCACATTCTGTAGCTATTGAACAATTTTGAAAATAAAAAGATCAAGTCTCGAAGTGTCACGCATACACGTTCCCGTGTGAAAACGACTATAACGCGACGTTAATTTATTTTAGTAAAGTTTGTCTTAACTAAATTGAGTAAGTATTTGATTTTTTTTATTTACTACCGTTTATAACTAAGGTAGTAGTAGTAGTACTAAATTCGGATGAGTCATGGACATGCGCTAACTCCACGTAAAAACGGCTGACCGGCTTTCTTTTACCTTGTACCTACTTACCCTGTATTGACGCATAGACTTCTTTCCCGCTTGCACATAGGTACTTTAATAGTGTAGTCTGGCTAAGTAGATAATTATGATTGGCCAAAAAAAAGCTTTTAGCCACAGAACTATATCTCTTTTAGCACTACCAGCCCTGAGCGAGATTTGTACGGCGCTGCCTAACGACAATTTTCTAGCGAAGCGAGCATCTCAACGAGCGAGCGAAGCGAGCCGTTTGTTTTTTAAATCAACACGATTCATCTAGTTCTTGACGATAGTATTAGGTACATACCTACCTACTTCTGTTTTCATTAAGAATTATCTACCTACCGTACCTAAGTCAAACACAGATCTTGCAAGTGATTGTATTTTTTGTAATGCGAGCGTAGTGAGTTTTTAGCGATGCGAACGAAGCGAGCAAGAGAATGACTGAAACGCTCTTACAGTAGCGTAGCGAATATTTTTTTAGGTCTGTGGTTACAATTTAGGAGAGATGATAACATATATAGTTTGACTGAGCTGATGATGATGATGGTATACTCTAATTCATGCTAGGTTGTCTCAAGACAAACGAGACCAACGATTAAACTGACTGGGTTGATTGCATAGATTTAGCATGGAACCTTTTTGTACATCCTATAAATATGGTTGATTGTGACACAATTGACATGACAGATGACAGTTGACAATTAATTTGGCGCGTAATGAGAAAAACTCAAACTGAAACTAGACCATTTATACCGAGAAACTCTCTCTTGCTCTTGTTTGTAACTTTGTAATTTGTTTGTGTTTTGCTCAAGTCAAGTTTTGCTAGTACCTTTAAAAAATCTGAAAAACTTATTAATTGCTGATTATAATAAAATATCAAGCAAACCTTGAAAATTGCTGACAACGTAAATGATGTGTACATGACAAATAAGTGAGTAATCTACACTCTAATGGATCTCATCGAGTCAATAAAAAAAGATAAAGCTTATCTGAAGTGTAAACTAATAGTGAAGACATGGGAGAAAGACTTCAAAGGTAAACATTCTCGTATTCCCTCAAAGTTTGACATAAAAGAGGCTCCAGCAAAAATAAAATATGCATACAAAAAATATTTTCAGCTGAAAAGTTCAGCCTTAGAGAACTCACTGTCCCTATGCGATTTTGATGAGCAACATGAAAGTAATGAGATATTACCGCCTCTGGTACCAGAAAATAGTGAACTAGATTTAGAAAATAGCCAATTTGAGGTGCTCAGCCCTTCTTCAGACCAGCTACTGTCCATCCTGCCAAGTGGGCAAGAACTTGAGAAATTGCTCTCTGATCCAAAACCTCTGGATGCATCCTTAACACAGACATTGCATCCATTCACTGAAAATCTTTCTAAGAAATTGTTTCAAAATAGGAAGTTTTCACTAAGGAACCCTAGAAAGTTATCATTACCAAGGTCTCAATCTACTGTTGATGATACAATAAACACTTCAAGTGTTATAGCTGATGCTGAAAATTACTTTAGTTGTTTTTCTAAAGACAAAACAGATGTTCCAAATAATTCTTCTTTTCAAAATCTGGACTCGACATTGGACTTATCACTTTCCTTACCAAGCACAGTTGGAAGCACAAAATCACCAGCAGTGAGACAGTTGAATGCAGCATGGCTGGCTCGTGCCACAGGCTCTCAATCTGATCAACTGCCTAGCCCTGCAGTTGCTGAAAAATTTGGCTTGAGAAACATAAATATACCAACTACAGAAAATGTTGTGCCTAAAGCATGTGATTATGTGGAGAATAGTGAGTCTGAAGGTGAGGAAATTGATAAAATTAAACCAGCACTAAAGAAAAGAAGAATAACTGAAACAAAACTAGAGAATATGACAGAAATAAATCATGTTGTTAAAGAAAAGTTAAGAAAACCAAAACAAAATGTAAAATTGGAAGAGAAAAACCAAAATAGTTGTGTGACAAACCGTCAAATCAAGAAAACCAAAGCAGGGAAGCCGGTTGAGGAAGTGGTTGATCATCAACCCCCAGATATAAAGGAATACATACCATTTGGCTTAGAAGAAGTTACACCACGTCACTCTAAAGTCTCAGACATTTTAAAATCAGTTAGTTCCATTGAGTCTACTCAATCCACCAACAATACAGATTCTCATGCTGCTGATAAACTAGAAAGTAAAATAAAAAGTGGAACTCTAAATGAAAATTTTGTTAAAATTAACATAGAGAAGAAAGTTTTTGTTAGAGGCAAAAAGAACATAAACTTTTCCAAGTACAAGAAACAACAATGGAAAAATAAGAAAGCCTTGCACGCTGGGATGGAATTCCCTGAATCTGGTAAGATAGCTTGTTTCAAATGTGGAGAAACTGGTCATATGGCTAGATATTGCAAAGCACATAAAGGTGAGACATTATTGCCACTAGAGGACTGGAAGGAGGAAGAGATGCCTACATTGGAAGATATGCAGAATTTAGTTTCACAAGAAAGTAGTATTGAAAAAACAGTAACTGAACAATTATGTGATGTATTATTCGAATCAAGCAAAATACCTGAATCTTTTATGAAGCTCCTAGGTGACTCTAGTGATTGCTCTGATATAATGCCAGTTTATCCAAGCTTTGAAGATGTTGACACCAAAGAGTTATTTGAGGCTCTTAAAATGTTTGGACATGATTCATTTCGCCCTGGCCAAGAAGATGCAATAAAACGCATTTTATGTGGTATGTCCACACTTTTGATTTTATCAACAGGTGGAGGTAAATCCCTTTGCTACCAGCTACCTGCATACCTGTATAGTAAACATCGAAAATGTTTAACATTAGTTATTTCACCATTAGTGTCTCTCATGGAAGACCAAGTTCTGAACATGCCTGAGTTTCTGAAAGCAGGTTGTTTACATAACAACCAGCCTCCTACACAACGTCGCAAGATACTGCAGTGTTTGAAGGATGGAGAGATAAATATTCTGCTAATATCACCAGAAGCTCTTATATCAGGTGATAACTCAAATGGTTTTGCTGGATTATTCAAATCTCTACCACCCGTAGCATTTGTGTGTATAGATGAAGCACACTGTGTGTCTCACTGGAGTCATAACTTTAGACCAAGCTATCTGATGATCTGTCGCGTTTTGCGTGAAAAACTAAATGTCAAATGTATACTTGGACTTACTGCAACCGCTAGTCAGACAACTATTAAAAGTATCATCAACCATATTGACATTCCTGATGGTATTAATGGAGTCATAACAAATCCAACACTTCCAGATAATTTACATCTCTCTGTATCATTAGAAAAAGACAAGGACAGAGCTCTGATATCATATTTGTCATCAGACACAATAAGTGAATACAATTCTATAATTATTTATTGCATTCGAAGGGATGAATGTGAAAGAATAGCAGCAATAGTTAGGTCATGTCTTCAGGAAACTGGCAAAGTAACTATGGAGCAGCAGAAACGGAAAAGAAAGAGAATGTCCTATACAGCTGAGACTTATCATGCTGGCATGTCAGCTTCCCAAAGAAAGAAAATTCAGAAACATTTCATGGATGGTACTCTTAGAATCATAGTTGCCACTGTAGCTTTTGGAATGGGCATAAATAAATCAGATATCAGATGTATTATACATTATAACATGCCGAGCAGCTTTGAATCATATGTTCAAGAAGTTGGACGGGCTGGAAGAGATGATAAACCTGCTAATTGTCATGTGTTCATTAACAACAGTAGTAATGATGTGGATGAACTTTTAAAACACATCTATTCAAATTCAATTGATAGACCAATCATAAGAAAATTGCTTCAAAAAGTCTTTCTACCTTGTGATTGCTCTAAGTCACAGAATAAAGCAACAGGATCAACATTTAAATACCATTGCAAAGGCCACGAAGTTGGGATTCCTGTAGATGCTACTGTTGAAGAATTAGATCTACCTTCTGAAAACATAGCTACTTTGTTATGCTACGTAGAGCTTCACCCAAAAAAGTACATAAAAGTTTTGAACAATGCTTATACTATGTGTAAAATTTCTTCTTATGGAGGACCACAAAAAATTTTAGAAGCTGCAAAAACTTGTAGTCCTTTGGCAATGGCTTACTTATTAGAAAGTAAAAAAGATTCCGAAATTCTCAAACAAAGTGTCTTGGAATTTAATGTAATAGAAGTTGCTGCAGCAATTGGATGGGAGAGTGGAATGACTAAGTATCATTTGAAGAATTTAGAATGGATATCAGAGGGGGGCACTTCTAGACGATCTAATTTAAAAGTCGAATTCAATACACTGGGTTTTAGAATAAAAGCTAGAGGAGATTTGACACCAACTGAACTTGATAATATACTAGATGAACTCCATGAATCGGTAATTTTTCAAGAAAAGGCTAGGTTATTCCAACTAGAAGAATGTAGCCGAGCATTTAAAACCTTAGGAAATTATTCACTAGAAAATGGTAATGTGCCTAATGATGTTCTATTAGAAAAATCCAATGAACTAAAAAAAACAATAAGAAACTACTTTCAGAGAGAAAGTTGTTTACCGGAAGATATGGAACTGGAAAAAAGACCATTAGATGTAGAAAGAATTGCAAATGACGTAAGAGCTTTAGTAGCATCTTATAGAGACTGCAGTTTTACAGGACGAAGTATAGCAAAAATATTTCAAGGAATATCTTCACCCAACTTTCAAGCTTTAGTGTGGGGTAGATGTAAATTCTGGAGGTCACACATACAAGAAGATTTCAATGGAATTATAAAAATTGCAACCCAACAATTAATTCAAATGAAGATGTAATCAAGACATTATATTAATACAATCCAATTGAAGATACAAACTCGATTTTCATTTGCTCTATCCTAACATGCTTTTATCAGGTTCACTTGTATCCATAGAGAATAGTAATACCCCAGTAATACTTAATCTTGTAGCCCTAAAGTTTAATTTTACCTAATGGTTAGACCATTAGGTAAAATTAAACTTTAGGGCTAGGTAGATACATACCTTATTCTAAAAGGGATGTTTATTGACGCGTCTGTAGCCTATGAACTGATTTTGATTTAAATTAGTTCAGCTGTTTGAAAAGTATTAACATTTAGGAGGGTGTGGCGGAGTTTTTTTCAGCGGGCTTGTACACTACGGCCAATGGATCTAGGCATTCCTGAAGTTAACCGTTTCTATAGGTACCTACATAACTAAAAGACTTATAAGTAAATGCGGAAATAACAAAAACCAAAATTATTGTTTACAAAAATATATTAAGTGAATACTTGTGTAACATTGTGTGCTTACAAATTAACAAATGATCTATTAGGTAATATTTCATCTATGAATATTATTATTGTAAAATCCCCACATATAGCGTGTAGGTATAAATTACCTTTATTAAAACTTAAAAACTTGCATAGCCTTTTTATAATTTTCAAGTGAGCAAAAAATGTAAACACTTTCAGTTAATAGGTACCTACTCAATGAGAAAAAAGTTAGGTGGCCGTGTTAGTGTAAAACTATGATGGCTTGTAATAGCTGTCTCTTAACTTAAATCTTATGCATTAATTAAGTCTGCAACCCAGCTAGAAACAAGTGGTATTGGCAAATATACATCCAACATCTATTATGTACCAACCTGTTAAAAAAATACATACTTATTATTTTACGTACCATTACACACTGGGACTGTAATATGATAAAAAAAATTAGGAGGTAAATTGTTTAGCTACCTATAACAAATTTTAAACAGTCTTAATGGTCTTCACCCTTTTGTTATATTCTTTCTAATCGACCGGTGTCTTTATTGAGTCTACCTACATATCCTTTAGGATCTGGGGCTAAAGAACTCCACTGTGTTGATTCGCAAATATCAAATTTGTAGTTACCACATTGTAATTTATCTTTCAAATTACTATTTTGTGTAACACACATCCCTAATACATTATAGAAGTCAATAGTTAGTCCATCTACCCATTCTCTAAGGTCAAGATGGAGTCTTTTTATATTTGAACCAGAAAGCTTTTGCAATCTTCTGCTTTCTTCTTCAGTAGGAGCAAAATTATTTTGATTAGAATAAGAATACTTTTTGTATGAAGATTGAGATCCGCCGTGAACAATACTGGCTTCTCGATGTGAGAGTTCATTTCCTGAGAAATACTCTAATGGAGTTATAAGAAATTTAGTTGACACTAGTAAATTATTTTGTTGGAACAATCCTACTTTCCAAACACCTGGTAGTAATGGTGCCTTCAAGTTAGGTTTTATAAAATTTGTTAAATTGTTCTCATCAACATGAATACCATTAATGTCTGCAATCACTCCAGCTGGATCCAGCCACATGATAGTAAAATTTTCTATTTTCATAGCAGCACTAGGAGCAAATTGATATAATAATACTGGTTCAGACATTGGTCCTAATATATTAGCATAATTTCTAAAAGTCATCTCTTTTTGGTCATAATCAGAACTTACTCTAAATATTTTAATATTATCTCTAAATGAATTCTCATTGTTCCAATCCATATACTTCTTTGGCTTATACCATGTTTCTATCGTTATTTCTATTTCATTGTTCAGTATAGCTTTATGCAAAATCAAGTTTCCTTTATATACATCTGCATGATTATACATACTTATTTCAATAATTTGTTGAGGAACTACTTTACATTCTTCAGCAAGCAAAATTTTTGCATTATGGCGAGCAATACTTTCAGCGTGTGTTAAAATTGTATCGTCTGTACTTGACGTAAAATCATCAATGTTATAAATACTCTGCCAATAGCCTTCCAAGTTATCTATTAAATAGTGATCTTTATATCCAATGTATTGTTCAACTCTATTTATAATTTCTTGATTTATAATTGGTTCAAATTTTCTAGCAAAGAATAATTGTCTGTCTTGAGTATTTTGTATTCTGGGCCAGTCTTCTGGTTTAAAGTCATTAGGAGAACATCCACACCAATCTACAACATGTTTGTATTGGCATTTGCACCCTAATTTCCTTTTCCAATTTGTAACATGCAAATTATTATCGACATAGGTATTACAAAATCTTGAATTCCTCAGAACTGTATGAAAATAAGACTCGGCTGGTAATAAGGTGTGTTCAAATATGATGTCCAGTCCCATAAGTAGGTCATCATCCTTTGCTACAACATATTCGACGAGCTGGGGTGATAACGCGAGCCAATCACTGCCGCCATCAATGATTATGCCTTTTGGAAGTTTTCTCTCCCCAGTACGCCACATATGAGTTTCACATTCAACAAAAGTTTTATCTAAACCTTGTTTTTTGATAAATCTTTGAACTTCTCGGCCATGTGACTTGACAAAATTAAGCCCTTTGTTGGCTGATAAAAATTGCTCTAAGCTATCTAGAGATTTAATTGGAAAATCACTTTCACTTAAGTTGATCACAAAATCCCATTGCCATCCAAGCGCTAGGATATCTTTCATTGATGTTAAAAGCATTGTTAGCAAAGAAGCACCTCCCCATATTGTAGAAAACCGGCTTCTTGCCAATTTTATGTTTGGTAATTGTTTTTCTAAGGCAGACAGTTTCCTATGTAGATAATCTTGTCTCTGAAACAAAAAAAAACCCTGAATTAATTCATAAAGACAAAACCCGACTAGACAATAAAGCTTCTTACTTCAAAACAATTAAGAAATAACCTATCACATCAACATCAAAATTAGTTAGGGCGCTATATATATTATACCGGGTGAGTTTTGTCGAGGGCCCTCTGAGGGAAAAATCTAAACGGCTAGGTATAGTTATGGAAAAATGTTGGTAGGAGTCACGGGCTCGATTTTTATAAAATTAAGAACTGCATTAAAACAAAATCCTAAAGTCAAAAACATTTTTTTGTTGCCAATCGATTCAGAGTCATGTAGGGATCAAAAGACTCGCCATTTAAGTTTTGAGTACTAGAAAAGGCAGAAATCGTCAAAAACTTTCCCTATACATTTTGTACTAAAAAAATATAGATGCATGAACCAGAGATGGGTAATCACCCGGGTAAAAACCCTGAGGTGGGTAATAACCTAGTTATCACCCACTTCAAACCACCCACTGGGTGGTTTGAGCGGGTGAAAACGATTTAAGTAGTAATTAATGACAATAAAGACTAATAAACGAAGTCCCTGCCTGGTTTCCTTAGTTTTATTTAATACTAGCTGACCCGCGCAACTTCGTCTGCTTTTTTCTTCGTCAAAACTCGAAATGATCGTATCGGAGCGGAGGTCGACTCCGCTATAGTAGAAACGCCACCTAGGAGAAAAAGTAATAAGCAGTTTTGACCTCGGTGATATACATGGCGTTCTAACCAAAGCCAAGGAAAAAGTATTTTATATCAAAAATCTTAATTTCGGATGTATTGATGAGTGGAAATATACATGTTACATGTTTATCATTAATTTAAAAATCATTTATCATGCAAAATGAGAAAAAAAAACAAAAAAACTGCAATGCAAAAACAGAGCAAAAAGTGGCGGTCACCCATCATCTTTATGACCTCGCCCAGGGTCGCTCAACTTTTTTCCCCATACAAAATTGCAACCCTTATTTTCACGCCCCCTTATAAATATTTAAAGAAAAAAGCAGTCTATGTCCGTCCCATAATGGGTATAATCTTTATCCATGCCAAATTTCAGCTTAATCTGTTCAGCGGTTTGGACGTGAAAGCGTAACAAACAGACAGACAGACAGACAAACAGACAGACAGACAGAGTTACTTTCAGATTTATAATATTAGTATGGATATGGATAGTATGGATGTAATCAGCGTAAGACTGCGGGCGCGCCCGCTCATGGCCTGAGAAGGAAAAAAATGGAAGGAAAGACGAACGAACGATCACAAACTATAGGATGCTAACGCGAACGACTAAACGAGTGCATAGACACCGCGTGGATGGATGAACCTGACCGCCACTTTTTGTACCTACTCTAGATTTTTTTTATTGAATTTAATGATTGCATGATTGAAATTAATGATAAACATGTTCTAAGTAAGTACCTACCTAATTACCTATATTTCGAATTTTCAACATTTAATTTAAATTAACTATCGTTAGATTCGTCTTAATAAAATAACCAATGTTACTCAATTTTTTTTTTAAATAAAAAAAACCAGTGGCACTTTGGAAGTGCCGACCAGAAGTGAAAACTTGAACAATTAGGTAAGTATAATACCTAGTGATTTTAATGCTGTATACTTTTTAAAACATAATATTTGAATGAATACAGTTGCATCAAAAATCTGAACGAAAATTTGTTCATGCCTTATTTTGTTTGCCATTTTATTCGAAATCAGAACCAACCATCACCACCACTAAACTACTACCTACTATATTCTACATTTCACCCGTTTAGAAAATGAGCTTTTATAAATTTAAAAATATTGACGTAAAAGTTTACCGAGTACAGAACTAGATGGCGCTACTGGTACATTAGATCGCGTTATCGTTTTGTCAGGGTTATCACTTCAAAATCGCGCACCGTGGCGTCTGCTTGGATATTTCATTAGCCATTACCAAATTTGCAAATATTGCTATTTTTTTCTTCATTTCACATGACTTAAATTGCCATTAGGATGACAAATGACAATTGATTTCAAGATATGTACTAAGCCGGTGTCGTAACAAGGCGAATCCAAGGTTTTACTCATCCAACTCAAACTGCCCAACGCAGTTAAAGAAGTTTTCACTTAAAAAAAAAACAAAGTGTCGGCAGGAGGCAACCTATGCCTGCACTCAATGGGACGCCCCGGCCGCGCCGTAGTGCCTGGGATATTGTTCGTCCAACCATCCTCTCAGCTTAATCGACCTTATCCACAGGAAATACAACGTCAATACGTGTGGTACGGTGGTGTGACTAAGCTGCGGGTTTCCTAACGATGTTTTTCTTCACCGTTAAGAGCACGGCTAAATAAGTACGGCCAGGATTCGAACCTACGACTTTCGGATTGAAAATCGTGACTCAACCCCATTCGGCCAACACGTCTGTTAAAATATAACACTACTTTTACTACACATTTTATAACAAAACTCATTTTCACCCAGCAAAATGGGTGATAATGGGTTAAAACCGGGTTTAAACCCAAACAACCCGGTTATAACCCGAATGGGAAGAATGGGTTTAAACCCATTACCCATCTCTAGCATGAACTCGAATTTTTTTTTATGCCAATCGATCTAGTTTAATGTAGGAATCTATGGGACCATTACCACCTATGGGACTTTATGGGACCATTTGAGGTTTGAGTACTAGAAAAGTCAGAAATCGTCAAAAACTTGACGGGTGACCGCCACTTTTTGCAATCCAGATTTTTTTGTTTTTTTTTATTTTGCATGATAAATTATAAAATGTAACATGTATAATCCCTCATCAAGTTAAGATTTTTTGTATATTAAAATACTTAGAAAGCCATCTATATCTCCGAGGTCAAAACTACTTTTAACTTTTTTTTTAATCTAGGTGGCGTTTCTACTATAGCGGAGGTCGAGATACGATCATTTTGAGTTTTGGAAAGTTCATGGAAATTTTTGCTTGGACTTTTCAATTCTTTTTATAGGTTTTCAAGTACCTACTTGTGTTATTTTGCTGACGAAGTCGCGGGTACCAGCTAGTTATAGTATAGATACTAGGTACTCACAACATCAATATGTATGTAGAAGTAATGATTGCTTCTGTAGAGAGTATTAATCAGACGGTGGATCTGTCTCAATGCCCTTCCATTTAATGTTAACAGGAAAACAATTCTGACTTCTGTTCCTTTTATGCCTTGTGCTGGAGTTTGTGGTTCAAACTCTGAAACAACAGAAATGTTCTTTTTGTTATCAATAATGATGAGAGATGTATTGTGAGATGCCTAGACTAATAGATCATGATATTCCTGTGAATAAGTTCAGAGAACCTGAAGGGCGTTTTTAATTTTTTACATTTTTTCTTTAAATACCTACCTACCATGTGTATGTTCAGATGTAATACTAGTTTATTTTTTTCACAACTAAGTTAGCAGTATTTTTGAACTAAGTGTTTTTCTATAATTAACTGTACCTACACCAACATTTTATCAGGAAGTCATTATAAATATGTATAATCTTAAATAGTCAAGAAATCAATTATTCATTATCTTAAACTATTTTTGCTGTTTGAACATGCTGTCAACAACATGGGCTGATAAGAATATTTTTTATCAATTGTATTTCATATATTTTGGCGGATGTTCTCTATCTGAGTGTTTTAAGTAGTAGGTAGGTACTCATAATATGCAGTAGGTACTTCCAAATACACAAACAACCAAAGATGCAAAAGTTTTAGAGATTTGATATTATCAATAGAACTTACTTGTGAGACCAGTTTCAATGACATTCATGGTGAAATAGCCTCCACAGGTTTCTGCACTATTTACTGGACATTTCATGTCACACAAGTCATCAGAGACTTTAGAAATGACGGGCGGCATACTGTCTCCACAAAAACATTCTGATCTGAAATATGAACAGGTTAAAAATTTACATCTATTCTATACATTCAGTTAATATTTAATACTAAAACACAAAAAAAACTTTATTTAACTGTTGGTCAAGTCTAAAATCTGGAACAGTGAAACCAATTTCATTTTACACTATCCATACATGACATCTATCCAGATGACATAATCAGATGACAGGGGCTTAGACCCGCCCCCTGCCACGACCGGTTTCCCATGTAGCTTTGGGACATTCATTGGAAGATAAGTGGTTATAGACAACATCTAGGTTACTTTTTAGTTAGGTATGAAGGAATTTAGGTACCTATATAAAATAATTTTAGAATTCATCAGCATCTGCCGATACTAGATGCAAATACAATATTTCTGAATCCAGCACCAAAGCAAGATTACATAATACTTACGAATATTGTACACCAGCATACTGAAATCCACCTTGAATGCAGATGTCTAAACAAGCTGAGCGGGAATTTGAATTAGCATAGTTACCATAGTAACCTGACAGAAGTCTTAGCTTCTTTTCATCTACATAGCATCCCAAATATTTACCATAAGTGACTCCACTATGAGGACAGTAATTCGGTAAAGTTTCAGGATAGAAATGACCTTCTTGTATAAGACATGTCTTGTTTAAAATTTGTTTTTTGCACATTTGGGTTTTAGCACGATGAATAGCTGATATTGCTTCTCTACTGTATACCTCACATGCTGGTTTGAAATCAAGTTCTTCTACTCTTAGCTGAGCAGCAGGTTTGTTTTGCTGCCTGATACTTGGAGGTATATCTTCATCATCACTCACAAAACTGTTTTGTCTAGCTGATATTTCTGGAGGTTGGTGTCTTGCTACTGATAGGTATCCATTTTTATTTAGTAAATTATCATTCACTGATGGAAAAAAGCTGACTGCGACTAGTATTTGAGCAAAAAATGCAACAACGACGGATACTATTAGGCATTTTGTATATTTATAACAAAGTCTCCGCAAAAAAATCGCCATTTCAATAGCAATACATTGTTTTCATTTTGTACACATCACATTCATCAATTGTAATATTTGTAATACGATAATAGCAACTAAAATTTTTTTAAACTATTTGATTTTAATCTCCCTTTGATTGAGCTTGTCAAGAAAAAGCTTGTCTACCAGAGAAACAGCTGATGATAATCTGACGGTGACTAACAACGTTTTTTTTGAACATCAATGTCAGAGAGCGAACCTAGCATGCATGCGCATTCAAATTAATTCTCGCTAGTCACACCCTGATTTTACGGCCACGCCATGTCTTCTGACTCATAGAGATGTCTGACTGAACTAGAGAGATATGATTGGATTGAAATTGAACTAGTGATAGAAGAACTATACGCAAAAGAAGTAGTTCAATTGAACTAATCTCTCCGGAACTGCACATCGCTACTTTATTATCTTACGTGCTAAAGTACGACTCAAAGTTTACGATTACTTACAGTTTATCTAAATTAATTTCCTCCCTATACCTATATAATTTTGGGTAGTTACAGGTAGTTTTTGTACGTACGTATACGTATTCACAGACAAACTATCTATCTAAGTACGTACACTACTTGTTGCTCTGCTGACAAGATGATTCGAAAATATACTTTTTTAGGGAGAGCCACAATGTCAAGGGTTTATTCCAACTTAGTTCGTGGAGATCACTTTGGTGGGAGGCTCAAAGGGAAAGTAGCCATTGTAACAGCTTCTACAGAAGGGTATGTACCTCTAACTAACTAAAGTACCTATTAGGATTTTTAATGTTTTCATTGATAGTCAAATAAGCAAAGGTCAAAGATATGATTGAGTGCAGAAAGAGCTTGCTGCACAGTAACAAACAACAAAAATATTTTCGAAGTGATTTTTTTTTTTTTTTTTTTTTTTTTTTTTTTTTTTTTTTTCGGACGGCCTAGATGCTGATGGCCTTATGGGCCTCTGTCAGCTTTACCGGACTTTGGTGTGCGCAGAAGGCGACGGCACCGAGAGAGAGAGATTTATAGTAGGTACCTACCTAACTCCCGCACAAAATTTGCAAACAAATCATTAACAATCATAGGACCGAAACTTTATAACAAACTAAGTGCAAATATAACACTGGCCTCTCTAAACTACAATAAACTCAAAAACATATAGCTATCTACCCGATCTAGATTACACCATCATCATCATCATCAATAACCTATCAATACCCACTGCTGGGCGTAGGCCTCCTCTCTAACCCGCCACTCCTCTCGGCTCCGTGCTATCCTCATCCATTGCCGTCCAACCACGCCGACTATGTCGTCTGACCAACGGGCTGTTGGTCTGCCCCGTGGTCGATGTGCGTCTCTTGGCCACCATTCTGTCACTGCCTTTGTCCACCGGCCGTCATCTCTTCTAGCCAAGTGTCCTGCCCATCTCCACTTAAGGCTCGCGATCCGCATACCTACGTCTACGACCTTCGTACGGCGGCGTATCTCGACGTTGGGTATGTGGTCGAGAAGCGAGATACCAAGCATGGCACGCTCCATTGCTCGTTGTGCTACATCATCTCGGATCCGTAAGTGAGTATGGGCAGCACACATTGGTTATACACCTTGGTCTTAAGGTTTTGAGGAATTTTGGATTTGAAGACATCTTCCAGATTGTTAAATGCAGCCCAGCCCAGCTGAACTCGTCTTCTAATTTCCTTTAGCTGGGAGTGTCGGCCAAAGGATAAACAATGCCCAAGATAAATGTACTCGTCCACCAACTCGACGTTACAGTTCCCAACAGTGATGTTAGGGATCGGCATAGGACCAGGACAAATTACACCGAAACCGAGAAATTATTAGGCTCACAGCATTGAACACACACACTCATTACACACAAACACATCAAACACTCTTACACACACACGCACACACACTAACACACACTCATACTCACATAAAAAAAAAAAAAAAAAAGGACCAACCTTACTCTTATTAAGTGTAGTCATAGGTTTTCTTCTAGTACTTACTTCTTTCTTGTAAAAAAATGTTAGCGCGAGCACAACTTTATAATTTATGTGAGGGAGTATACGGCGAATCGCAGTGACCCTACTATACAGGCTTTTCAGTCCTAGTGTGGGGAACAGAGGTTTAACCTGGGTACAGACCTATCATGAATCAATGTAATCTAGTTTATGAGAATCTTTTGTACCGCTATACCTGTTTTTGGCACAATAAATTTATCTTTATCTTATCTATTTTTAGTTCAAAATTTACCTACTAACTAACTTATTAAAGGGAAAGTTTTTGACGATTTCTGACATTTCTAGTAGGTAGTACTCAAACCATGGTCCCATAGAACCTTTTATGCTATTCCTACTGCATCCTGTTGAGTGTATTAAGCATACGATTTGCCTTCTGATGCTGAAAGTATATTATATCTAGATAATGATATTCTAGATGTCTAAAGCCTAAGTTTTACTTATTATTTTTAGCACGATCCCTTTTTATGGATGGGTGACCGCCAGTAGCATTATCATCTGAGCGCTTACGTGCTTTGGAGGCCACGTTAAATTGTCTTAAAATAAAAAGTCGCTAAGCCATGACGGAGGCCTTAAGAGTGTGCAGGAGCGATTTAAGCAATTTTAAGATCTTGATCGAAGTTTGGCGCTGTAAATGACGTTGTGTATCTATAGCTCTGTACTTCTCACACACCGAACACATCACACTCGCTGTCCCGCTTACAAAATGGCGGCTCCCACACTCAAGGCGGCCTAAAAACTCCGTCACCAGAGTTGGCCACTAACTCAGACGAACTTACTTAGGTAATTATTATAGTCAGATATCACAATATTTCAGGATTGGCTTTGCGATCGCTCAGCGTCTGGGCAGCGAAGGCGCTTCTGTTGTGATTTGCAGCAGAAAAGAAGCTAATGTTGAAAATGCAGTGAAGAACTTGAGAAATGAAGGCGTCCTTGTGGAAGGAGTGGTTTGCCACGTTTCCAATCCTGAACACAGAAAAAAACTTTTCGAAGTTGTAAGTTTACAAATAGGTATACCTAGGTACTTACCTATTTGACTACGAGTAGTACCTACCTACTAGCACATATAAAATAGTAGTAGTAGGTACCTACTAGTAGTAGGTTCAGTAGTAACCGTAGTAACGTAGTAAGGATTTAAAAAAAAAAACTCAGGCCTTTACATTTATACCTACCTACTAGATCAGAGCGGGCATAAGATCCCTGATTAAGGTAGGTAAGTACCTTCTTACCTAGTTTTTATAATACAGTCGTCTACTTTTTCAGGCAACCCAGAAATTTGGAGGGTTGGATATCCTTGTTTCGAATGCTGCAGTGAATCCATCTGTGTCACCAATTCTTGATGTAAGTTACAGTTACAAGTATGGTAGTAAAGAACAACGGATCTTTAGCTCTCTAAAGATAGGTTTGGTAGAGTAAGCAAGATAGCACGATTTTAGGCGTCATCAAAAATGGGTTCTGCACAGCTACTTTAGAGAGCTAAAGCACATTGTGCTTAGGTACTGTACCTACATAATTTTTGGAATGAAGTTCCTTTTCGGACGGTATCAATGAAAAAAAAGACTGAGGCTGGAAAAAATAAATTGTTCCATTTTACCGTCATGACACATGTATATTATGTCAAATCGTCACAGTAGATTGTTACATTGTATAGTATCCAATTAATATTTGTTTTATTTCCCAGTATTTAGAAAAGTACCTACTCTTTGCTTCGTTCCAACCGAGTGTTCCACGACACTCACGTACTTTTTTTCATAGTAATGCGTCCTAAAAATTTAATTCATGCGGGAATTACCCTTGGACATTGTATTGTGTGCCAAAGTGGTGATTACCTAACCTACCTATCTAATGTTAGATCCCCTTAGCGCAAAAGTTGAAATTTTATGGGAGTTAGTACCTGAAACTAGCGTTTAACTGCGTTAGGTAGCTTTTTGTTTAGATATGTAATATTTATTATTATAGGTACCTACCTAAGTACCTACCTACACATACATATTTACTAAGTAGCTTCTGCTGCGCGGTTTCGCTCGCGTGGTACAGCATTACTTTTCTAGGTCACTATCATCTACACGACACCTATTCCAAATCAGTTCACTAGTAATTTAAGCGTGATTGAAACACAAACTTACCTCACAAACTAAACAAAGGAATTGCCAACCCTTTTAGTGGGATAGGGTTAAGAAGATGATGATGATGATGATTAATACAATGGCTAGATAGTGCATCTACCTTTCTTGTGCTTATTATCAAAACGATTTCTTTTTAGACTGATGAAAAAGTATGGGATAAAATATTCGACACAAACGTAAAGAGCTCTTGGTTACTCGCAAAAGAAGCGTATCCTGAACTTTTGAAAAGAGGAAGTGGAAGTATCGTGTTTATATCATCTATCGCTGGCTATCAACCAATGGAAGTAAGTATTTTTATAATAATATCATATAACTTTGAAGCCATACACTCCCTGATGGAGTATACCAGTATACCTACTCCAGCTTAAACAGAAAGAAAGAAAGAAGTAGAACAATGGCCAAGGATTATCAGCATAGCGGAGATGAAATCTAGGTTCGGTTCGGCCTAACAAATGTTTAACTACTTACTAATCCGAATTCCTAGGTTTATTTACTAGATTTGTATCTATGTACACCTAATAGATTTTACATAAACCAATTACTTTTTACTTACAGCCTCTAGGAGCGTACAGCGTCAGCAAGACTACACTCTTAGGCCTAACAAAAGCTATCGCAAATGAAGTAACAAGTGACAACATAAGAGTTAATTGTGTAGCCCCCGGTATCGTCGCCACTAAGTTTGCATCTGCTGTAAGTTAAAAAACTATTTTAAGCTCCGCACTTGGGTACCTAAACTATTTTATTTAAGTAGGTACCTACTAATGTACCTAATATAATAATATTACGCAGTTCTTCTTGTAAGTAGAACAATTGCATAAGTTTTGTCAAAATTGCGAGATGATGTTTGGTTGAGATTGCCCATTCTTTTACAAGCATTACCAGCATACCTAACCTGCGTATCTGTGCGCCTTCAATCCTCAAATCAACAGAGTTAAAAATCCTTTTAAGAATTCTACGGGGGTAGGTAATCAGGGCACGTCCAAATATACACAATGATTTTTTGAGAGGGGTGGTGATGGTCAAGAAACTACAAGAGTTGGAGAGAAGTTGTGGAAGGAGTCAGCATGCCCTGTTAGTTTTTTATACTTCAATCTTTTACTTTTGACGGAAATCAACCAGAATAATTTACTGAACAACTGGATTTTGTTACCTACTGCTATGGATCAACCTTTGCAAATAAGTACTTACCTATTACTAAAAATGAAAGGAAATAGCAAATTTGTACAAATTACTGTCCATCACCGCCCTTCACACCTTGTAGGTACCTGCTACATGCCCACATTCTGCAGAAGATTCTTTCCGTGCCTTTAATAACTCGAACTGGTTTCTTTCTGCGTTAAGAACTCGCATATACATTTTACGAAGCGCAGCCAGCTTTCGAACACGCAAACTTCGTATTGAAAGTCAAGAATAGGTACCTACTTAACTACAGGCCAACACGGCTTAACAAAATAAATAAAGTATATTTTTTTGTTATAGATAACAGACTCTGATGCAGGAAGTGAAAAAAGCTTATCAATTGTGCCCATGAAGAGGTTTGGAAAACCATCCGAAATAGCAAGTGCGGTTGCGTTTTTGGCTTCAGATGATGCAAGCTATATAACAGGGGAAACTATCGTCGTAGCTGGGGGAGCCTACGCTCACCTTTAACTTAGTACATAGTGGCCTACCTAGCAGAGGTTTTTATTTTAAACTACAAATGTACAATATAATTTTGTAATTAATATACATATGTAGGTAACGGGAATCATTATTTTGAGAAGGTATTATGACTAATTATAAGTACATACTTACATTCATTAAAGAATTTTAATAAAGAATATTTTTATCTAACTTATTTAATTAATCATCATCAGAGTCCAAAAAAATTGTTTTAGTATGACCAATGGTATTCATTAAGTTACTTGAAGGCCCAGAGGAAGCTTGTTCTTCCCGCATGCTAGATATTATATTTTTGAATATAGATTGATTATTTTTTAAGCTTTCATCATTGCCTTGTAGTTTGGCCTTTAGTTCTTTTTCTAGTTCATCATCTTCGGAGCCAGACAGACAATCATCACTGAAATCAGAGTCTTGTGTTTCCCCCGTGGATAGCATTTTTAACATTTTCTCTACAGAATTTACAAACTGTTCCGGATCAAAATCAATTTCACTGTCTGGGTGTTCTTTCTCAATTGATTCAATTCCTTCGTAGTCAGATGTTGTTTTGAGAAAATCTGTTAGTTGCATTGATATATTTTGTGGGGTAATAATATCTTTATTTTCAAAGACTGTTTTTTTACCATACCGTAAGTTGAGCATATCATTTAGTTGATCTGGATGTATTTTCAACCAATCTTCATTATCTTCCAGAAGGATTGAGGAAGTTGAAGAAAGCAACAAATCCTTTGCTTTTAAATATTGATCAGAGGTCAATGTTTCTGAAATCTTGCTAGCAACACTTGAAGTAATGGGACATTCTACTGAAGCAAAGAAATTGTTTGCTTCTTTTAAAAGTTTTTGGTAATCTTGTGAACCTTCTATATTACCTTTAAAATACCCATTATCTTCTAAGCTTTTCTTAAATTTATGATATTCTTTAGAAGAGTAGATATCTGATGACCTGTGCATTATCATTTTGAAGCCACAAGTTATTTTCTTTCCTAAAGTTATATGCTTCTCCTTTTCTGTGGAATTCATGAGGTGTTTGATATTTTTGGAGTGCATAAGCATTGCATAAAGACATTTGGTGAATTTAACTGATACAGTCACCAAGTTTGTAGAATCTAGTGTTTTGCATGTTTTGGCATCAATGGCATCATGATGACAATATGTGTCTACTATTGATGCAATCCATTTTGGTTGTGTTTTGAGTAATGCTGCAATATCAAGAGGCAACACAGCAATAGCATTGTGTATATTTTCCTGGTGCTTTTCAGGGTATTTTCCGATTCTATTTAAAATTGCATTTTGTATCTCATGTGCTGCTGTAGTTTGTTCTTCATTTTTTACTACAAACACTAAGGCATGACTGAGCTTTATCTCTTCATCAACACTAGCAAGATTTGATGGAATAATGTGAATATGGTTTCTATAAATGAAAACCTGAAAAAAAAAACATTTTAAAAATAATTGAAGAAAAACATCAGAATGCAAAAAAAGCCCTTGCTATTTTTCCAAATATGTTTGCATAATGCTACTTTTTTTATAGAAGTTGCATCCCTTATTTTCGTGGAAATGTTGGTAGCCCATCTACTATCCCTCATCCAGGAGCGCAGCACAACCAATATCATGTTCAGGATGTGTTGTGCACCCTGCTGGGCACTGATGTCATTAAGGACCAGTAGAGATTCTGGGTATTTGAGAGATTTTTCAAAGATTACCTACTAAAAACACCAAATAACCATCAAATCAATGATTAGTAGTCTAGATAACATACCCTATTGTCTGTACTATCTGGATTGGCCCATTTAGGCAGGAAATCAGCTGCCTCTATGAGTAGAAAGTCACCATCATTGTCTTTAACTTGCACTATTAAATCAGTGAATTGTTTAGTCAGTTCCAATATAATGTAAACAATAAACCATTCATCTTCTATGTTATCACCAAAACATGTGCTGCTGGTAAGATATAAAGGGAGTTCTGTAATTTCAAAATAAATTATTATGTTTCGAATCAACAATGACACAATACATAAGTTATTAGATATAAAAATCCTTTAATCAGGCAACATTAGTTAAGTACAAAATGTATAATACTTAAAACTATGGCCCTTCTTCATCTTATCATGTCACTAGTTCTTTCGAACCAGTGTTATATAATAACTTCTAATATAACATATATATATATATATATAGTTTAGTTGGAAGTAATAAAATACCTTCACTAGGTTTATCCAATAGCGGTACAAAAACTTTGAACTCATCTCTGTGCCATATGTAATCTGCTGCTATAGCTGCTACTCTGGTGTTCATCTCCTCGCATAACTGTGTTGATGATTCTTGATCAGAAGGTGATGTGAAGAAGAAGAAACACTGTATGGTATCTTCACTTGTGGGCTCAAATTGACTCCGTTTTATCGACATTGCACAAAGGATGTTTTTATTAGTTTTAGTTCACCAAGTAAAGTAATCAGTAATCACTATCTGACTGACTGACTGATTTGACTGACATTTGTCCGCGCATTTCATAACTTAAAAAAAGGTACCATGCTAACTCTATGGCGCATTTCTATACAAAAAATACTGATGTGACTGACGGACGACGTCAGAAAATGCGGATGGCTTCTGACTGACGGTGACGTCCAGCATTTCTTTCTTCGGGAACATGCAAGTAACTGCCACAAGCTAATAGATTTCCTCTAGCTATATATATCTCTATGTTAGGGAATGAATATATCTATGGTTTTGGTGACTGACATTAATAAAATTGTGACCTGACACAACAAAGTCATGACAATGACAACGCCCTACGCCTCCGCCGCCCGCCCTCCCGAACATCACCTACAAACACTCAAAGTTAAAAGATATTTTCTATTTCTGTTTTTTTACGCTATCCTCTCTACTCTAGCTGATGAGGCCCGGAGAATGATTGATTATTATTAGTGAAATACCTTGTAGAAGTTTAGTAGAGTTTCTAAATAATCCTTCAGGTATTTTTCTACTTTTCCTACGGGTGACGTAACGTAGGTAACTACCAATTAGCCAGATTAATGATAGATCATCTGTGTGTTGTGAACTTGATAGATAATGCTGTGATGTAGATTAGAATTGTTTCTAATGTCTGGCCTATCTTCTATTTGTGAATACAGCTCTGATTCCGAATCAGAGTCAGAGTCTTATCAAGTTACCAAAAGGTGTTTATCTTCATTGAATAATTTTTATTTCATATTTTGTACGCAAAGCACGTCTTGTACTAGATAAATTGATCGTAGGACTTGTTGTTATGTCTTGTACTTTTACATTTCAGAATAAAACTTCCGCCTCCAGACCTGAGCAAAGTGACCATTGTTGCCTCTGAAACACATGTAGATGACCCACTTGAGCACGGCGGTCGAACTCGCTCATTTCCTCATGTGAGAG
This sequence comes from Epirrhoe tristata, assembly GCA_951394285.1. Classification (NCBI taxonomy): domain Eukaryota; kingdom Metazoa; phylum Arthropoda; class Insecta; order Lepidoptera; family Geometridae; genus Epirrhoe; species Epirrhoe tristata. Next base: position 6,209,835 of record OX596148.1, read on the forward strand.
GAAACTGGGCCACATTTGTTTTTGTTAAATGTATGTAGGACCTATTTACCTATTATTTTATATTCACAACTTTATGTGTTTTGAGAACTATATGTGTGGGCATTACTATGTAATTTTAACTCTTTGATTTTGGGTGTGGTTTCATCATCGCAAACTTTTGCCATCAATGATTAGGAGATCTGTAAATGAGTACCTACCACACCTTGTAATGTTTGTTTTATTTTATCCTAAGGAAATCTTCAGCATTAGTAGGTAGATACAGTTTCTTAAGTTTCAGGAAGATTTAGACTGAATTCATAAAATAATGCTTTACTTTACTTCTACCATTACAGATCCTGAAGAAGATTATCTATCGAGGCTGATAGAGAAACTAGAAAAAGTTGTTTTATCTAAAAGTGAAACGTGGCAACGGTGCAGTGACATTCACATTAGTTTATCAAAAACATTTACTTTGTCATACCATTTGATAACACCATTTACTAATAATTTGCAGAAAATAGTAAATGAATCAGAAAGGTATGTTGATTGTATTATGTTAAGTAATACTTTTTGTTAAACTGTTTGAGACAAGTTTCATAATCACACACATAATCACTAAAACTAGGCTAAACTCCAAAATATCATATAAAATGAATTTTACATGGGTTCAGAAACTCAAAGAACTATGGTAGCATACTAACAACCAAATTTGGAACAATGTATGAATGAATGAATCTGAGATACATACAAAGAGAAAACAGGAATAACGGAGGATTTTACATGGTTGGATCAGACTGGCATAGGATAGGGGGAGCTTGGCACAAGGGAGTGGATAGGGAAACTTTGCCCAGCTGTGGGATGAAACAAGTTGCTTAAGGAATACTAGCATTCACCCAACAATGTAATTTAAACCTTTGCAGATGAGCCAATACATGCCAAATATGTACTTGAACATGACTCTGAGTAACTTATTGAAGATACCTACAATGGATCTGGAATACCTTAAAGAAAAAATGTCTACTATGCCTTAGGAATATAGTTGTAATCCTATTGCCAAACAGTTACAATAGTGCTTGTATTCTGCACTTTAATCCTTTAGTGATGTTGATATTATTTTTTTAGTTTTGAACTTGAGCTTAGCAGTGTGAAAGTTTACTGCAATGAAGAGAAGACAAGAACATTTTTAGCACTGGTGGTGGATCATTTTTATCACAGAAAGCTTTTAGAACTTACACAGAAAGTGGATGAAGTATTGAGAGACTATAAATTGCCTAAGTTCTATGAGGTTTGTGAAGTAAATTTGTGAATTTTACTTTATTATTATACAGATCAAACTTAAAAGAAAAAATATTTGTTTCAGGATCCTTCATTCCATATGAGTATTTTTTGGACTAATGGTGACAAACGGTCAGAAATTGCAAATACCTTGGATGAATTGAACATTATTGTATGTGATACTGAAGATAAAAAGATAAAATTAGTTGACAGAGTGTGCTGCAAAAGTGGTAACAAACTTTTTCAATATCATATGTTATAAAATGGCTGACCATTATGCATATTACAAGCAGAATCAAATCACAGGAAGCAAAATCAATAAGGTTTATATAAATCCAAACTTTAATAGATCAGATAATCCTCCTACAACTAACATAATATCATCAAGTAATATGTATTTCAATCCAAATTTTTCTCACAATGCAACAAATTCATTGAATCAGCATTGTGTGCAAGACAAAAATGTTCAAACAAGCAAAGCAAGAATTCATGTAAACCCAAATTTCCTAAGAAATTCAAACATTGCTAAGGCAGTGAACAATCCCATAAAATCATTAACTTTGCCCGCAGCTTCAATCAACAACTCTATTTTTTGTACAGAACTAAATCAAGAACAGAGTCAAAATCCAGTAGCCCATATAACTAAGTCAAGGTATTGTTTAGTGAGACAAAAAGAAAATGTTATTACTCCTGCCACAAAACCTATTACAAAAACTGTCAAAGTAAACAAGTATAAATCAGTTTCATTACATGTTGTAAAGAGTAATCTTTCAACTTTAAAACCAGCAAGTACAACTAATGCTTCATATTTACGAAATGAAAAGTACCAAAGTGATACAAGACAAATAGCAGCTCCGAATAAAAATAGTAGATTTAAATTTATTAAACCTAACACTGTGACTGTCTTGAATCAGACTCAGACAAAGCATGTTGCAGTTAGAAGATCATACACTTTTCTTAATAAAAGCTTACCCAAAACACCATCCAGAAATGTTAACAATAGGCTTGCCTTAAAGAAAAACAATATACCATGCCCCTTGTTCAAAAAATATGGGAAATGTTTAAGAAAAATACGTAGTACTTGTGAGTACTTACATGATAAAAAACATGTGTCCATCTGTCGTAAATTTTTAAAAGGGGTTTGTCATGATAATTATTGCTTGCTTTCCCATGATCTTACTGACAAGAAAATGCCGACATGCTATTTTTATTTGCAAGGTGCGTGCACTAAAGAGAGTTGTCCGTATCTCCATGTAAAACTTAGCGAAAAGACCAAAATTTGTCAAGACTTTCGATCAGGTTATTGCGAAAAAGGAGATAAATGCCTATTTCGCCACGTCAATAATTGTAAAGACATGGCTTCGAAAAAAGTATGCTTAAAGAAACAGTTCAACTATTTATCTGCAAGCAAAATAAATATTGTTAAGGTAAAAAGTCGTAAAAAACCAGAAGACATACTAAGAGAACAATATAATCCCAAATATAGGCTTGATGATCAACATACAGAGGCTCATAGATATTATAAAGAATCAGTTTCAAGTGAGAAGTGTGACATGATAAAACCCAGTAGAATTAAGTTGGGAACCTTACCAGCCTTTATTCAGTTGTAAAATAAATATGTAACTGGTGCTGTAAAAAAAACCATTCATTGTTTACTTTTGAGTGCCAGCTAAGTGTGTATGTGTGTGTGTGGACACCAGGAATGTTGATTGGGTAATATTATTGCCTACCTACTTTTAATTATTTAACAGGTGTTTGTTTGGTGGAGTTTTCTATTAAGTAACTTTATTGATACCATTGTGATTCAAATAATTAAACTTATTTTTAATAGCAAAAAGTTTTATTACTTTATAGTTAACATCCTCTAAATCAGTATTTTAATATTTTATACGTGGGTTGATGCCCTAATTTAAATTAATGCCTAGCTATTCACCCTATTTGAACCATTTAGGCGCTTTACTGTTTTTAGATGTAGATGGTCCACTCGATTTTTGTAAGTTATCTGATTCTTCCAATTTTCGACGACTAGGAGCTCTGAAAGCATATTTCATACTGAATTCAAATTATTTAAAAACCGTTATCAATCCATCTTCAATCTGACTGTTACTAACCTATATCTTGACGCCAAAATGCTAGCAGCATCACTTGATGTCTTCTTTGAGTAGATATCTTCTTTCAAATATGAAGATATACCTTCTTCTACCCATTTAAAGTGCATATGGACACATGGTACAAATTTTGCTTCTAATAATGTTGTTTTAGGGTCAAGAGTCTCTTTTAATGGTGTTGTGACTGAAACAGAAATGTTAGGGAACAGTCGTGGCATACTCTGCTACATAGTACAATACAACTCATTATGATAAATTAACAAACAACTTACAGATAAGAAACTGTTTGTCAGGAGTTTTTAAATGTTCTTTTACAAAGTTGTTCACATCTTGAAAGGTATTTGATGGTTGAAAAACCCCTTGAAGTATCATGCTATCAGGAAACTGTATTCTTACAACAACATTTTTATAAACATTGAATTTCTGATCTGATGCCTGAAACACAACACAGAACTTTATTTTAAATTAATGTTTTAATGTTATTGCTGCAGGGCTATCTTTATAATGCAGATATTTTATGTAATACCTAGGTAATTAGAATGCCTGGGGTGTAAAGTAAGTTCGTATGAGTTACATACAACAGGAGAATAAGTTTGGTCAGAGACAAAGAATTCATTGAAAAATTACCTACGCGCGAGACGAACGTGTGGAGTGAGCATGCCGCGCTTTTTAAAATACGTAAGTAAGTAAGCATCATCAAATAGCCACTAATCCCCATAGAATGCAGTTTGACATGCCGTGGCATGCCTACCTCATCAGTCTAATCCAATAAATTATTTCAGATCTTCAGTCTCTTGAAGATCTAAAGGAGGCATGCCCAAAATGTACAATAATAATATATTTTTATCAGTTACCTGTTTTTCAAGTTCTTCTTTCTTGGTAGAAGTAACTAAAGGTGTGTTTTCCAGTAAAACACGCTGCTGCTGTAGGTCATGGTACAGCCTACGCACTTCCTCAATGGACAACTCATAGAACTCATCAGGTAGGTCTTCTAATTCATCCTGTGGTTCATTGGGCTGCATAAACGCTATAGCCTTTTGAGAACCCAGCTACGAACAAAATTCACACTATAATATTTTAATGTGAAAGTAACTCTGTCTGTCTGTCTGTTTGTTACCTTTTCACGCCCGAACCGCTGAACAGATTAAGCTGAAATTTGGCATGGATAAAAAGATAGGGACAGACAGGTTACTTTTTTTTGTAAATAATCATATAGGGGCGTGAAAATAGGGTTGCAAGTTTGTATGGGGAACAAAGTTAAGCAACGCTGGGCGTGGTCATAAAGATGATGGGTGACCACCTGATTTTTTGCACTCTAGATTTTTATTGTTTGTTTTTTTTTTATTTCGCATGATAAATGATTTTAACATTTATGATAAAATGTAACATGTATATTCTCACTCATCAATAGATCCGAAGTTAAGATTTTTTTTGATATTAAAATACATTTTCCTTGGCTTTGGTTGGAACGCCATCTTTATCGCTGAGGTGAAACTGCTTTTTTACTTTTTTTTAAATCTCCTAGGTGGCTAGTTTCTACTATAGCGGAGGTTGAAATACTATAATTTTGAGTATTTTTATAGGTTTTCAAGTACCTATTTATGTTATTTTGCTGACGAAGTCGCGGGTACCAGCGGTAAATAATAAATATTGCTGGACATTTCATACACACAGCATCATCTGGTCCGAAGGTAAGCAGAGCTTGTGTTATGGCAAAATAAGAATGTAACATTAGGTACTTCCTTTCTTTTAACTAATAGTAGTCTTCATAAATTATATACATACGAATGTAACTTCCTCTTCAATATTAAGACGCCTTTCTAAGCTTTCTTCTGTCATTGCAGTTTTTGATGAAGACTCTTCAATTTTTAAATGAGCCTGCCTACTGCGCTCAGTTTCTGCTTCTATTTTGCTCCATTTATCATCAAGATTTTCATTATATTTTTCATTTGAAGTTCCAGGCTTAGCCTGGCTCTCAGGTTGCTTGTTTTTTTGTTGTTTCACTAAAGCTATTGGATCAATTGTTTTATGTGATGGTCCTGGAAGAATATCTGGTGTCTTTGATGTAGGCACATCACTCTTTAGCACTAAGCTTTCGGAAACTGGTCTTCTGTACACTGCAGACACGTTTGCTTGCCTGAAAATATATATTTATAACATGATATACGTAGTGTAAAGCAATGTATATGTCGCAGCCAACTGGTTTAATGAGCCGTTCAATTAAGCGCCAAGCCATTTAATTATATGGCGCCGTTCAACTAGCGGCCTGAATGATATTAGGCAAATGGCTTGGAGCGATTACATTTAACTACTTGCCTAGCCAAGTCATTTCGTAATAAAGATAACATTATTGTTGAACGGATTTGTATAGAAATTAGTACCAATTTCATAACTAGATGGCCAATTACTAGATCGCGCCGACGAAAACGCACGGCGAATAATGTCGTCAAATTACTACCTTTTCTTTTATAGTTAGAAGGTTTTCTTAGGAAACTATATAAAACTATTATATCTCTATATATAAAAATTAATCCCTATATTCCTTGGTCACGGCATCACGCGTGAACGGCTGGACCAATTTCATGAATTTTTTTTTGTTGTGTTTGTTATTGTCAGGAGAAGGTTCTTGACAGAAAAAAATTAATCATGCGCAGACGAAGTCGCGCGGGTCAGCTAGTCATCATTATAATTGTTATTATTATTCAAATTTAAATATATTCTATAGATTTTCAGTTTTTTAATCAATTTATACAGTTTTCATAGTTTTTCCTACGCATGTCAGCAGTGTTTCACTAAAGAAAAGGTAGCTGCCCTGAATGTTGTAAAATTTTGCCACACTCTGTATGCATGCAAAGTAACCCTTACCCTTACCTCAGGATGTTTGCTGGTTTACATACATAAATACTCTACCTACCTACAACAATACTTATATTTTATCTTAGATTACAACGAGTCTTTCAAAGCACTTACTTAGCTTCTTCAGCTTTGTCCAACAATCTGAGTATAGCTCTGCCTCTAATCAATCCCAATTGTCGGAGTGTTTTATCTCTGAGAGCAGTTAGACCAGTCACTTCTTGGCGCATATACAAGATTGAAGGGTTTTGTATTGATTCCAGCTCTGATGCAGCTAGTGATGTCACAAGATCGAAAAGTGCTGTGTTAGGAGGAAAATCAGCAGTTCTTCTTTCACCTAAAAAATTATGATTGTTATTATTTATGTATTTGAGGACACCAAAGTACCACTGCCAAGACAAGCCTAGTTATTTGCCATAATTCAGACTCTAATTTCACCTGACTTTCCAAAAAATATTTCCTACATAAATAATACCTCAATTAAATGTTTCGAGGACTGAGCCCCGAAAAATCTTCAACAAACTTATATCATGTGATTGCTAAATGTTTCTTACCATCTTCTAGTAATAATCCAACTGTAACATTAGATTCTTCCCTCTTTCTATCAGCTTCAACCATTTCCACTGTAGCTTTGTTTGGCAAGTTAGAAAATCGAATAGTTGTAGTCAGATCTAGGATACGATTGTGATGTTTTAGGTCATAATCAGAAGGTTGAAACCCTTGTTTTCGGCAGGTATCCTCTAAAATCTAAAAATTATTTTTAATTAGTTTTGTTTCGTTCAAGAATTTCATGTTGCTCGTTAATAACAAGTAAGTGGCAGTGCAGTTATTGAAAACGATGACTTCGCAAATATTATTTTAGCTGTACATTCAAAATTAGTTTGAATCATTCAAGTCATGCACCTGTAAGATGCTGGTGTCCGGCGTACAATGAATTTTTTGTCGTCTACCATTGGGTGCGAGAACAATAATATCTTTAGACATTGTGGAACACAAGTTAGACAAAATTCCTAACTAAACTGGTAAGGAGTAATAGTGTTCTGACTGTGACTGGTAGGTTTCTGACACATCCTATAGTTTGTGGTTCCTGAATAAAATTTGAGCTGAGTTGAGTTGAGACCGACCGACGGATTCCATCAGAAAGATTAGAAGTGAAGTAGGGATGTTAAAAAATAATCGATTTTTTTAAAAATCGATTATTTTTTCATAAAAATCGATTATTCATGAACGATTATTTTAAGAAGAAAAATCGATTTTTCATAAATCGATTTTATTATTATCATAAAAAAATCGATTTTTTTTTACGCATTGCGTCTGGATGCCTGGTTTTGTTTTTTTCGACTGGTAGGTATAAAGCAGAGTCCGCAGCGCCATGTTTTCGTGTTTTTTAACATAATAACATTGGTTTCCACCAATGACACGCGCCTATTTTGTTTTTAAACATGTTTTAAACACGAAAACATGGTGCTGCGGACTCGGCTTTAGTCATAGATTTAGCATGATACCTTTTTGGTACATCCTATATAATATGGCTTTAGTGCATTTATTATAATACTCTTTGCTTTAGTGGTACTAGTTTGACGGCAGCACCGGTACCCAGTTCGTTCGTCAGTTCTCGGGGGTTGACATTTCTGTCATTGTGTCACTGATTTAAATGAATGGCTGATCTGTAGTTTATTTCAAATTATTCTAGTTCAACGTGTTCCGCGTTCGGAATTTCGTACCTACCTTCATTGTAATTTGTTCAAAGACTATTTTGTGTTTGGAAGATCGGATTGAGTGTTTGTTTCTTTTCGTTGTAAAAATGTCTAGCAACAAAAGGAAAAAACGTTGTTGGCGACAGTACTATGAACTAAAAAGTTTCATTTTTTTCATTGGTTGGCAGTGGCACCAATGAAATAATTACTCACTAGTTAAATAAAGTTGATTGCTTAAGTTGCTCTTTTTTTTTTTTAATAACTTATTCAACTGATTAAATTTCGAAAAATCGATTTTTTTGAAAAAATCGATTATTTTTTTATTTAAAATCGATTTTTCTATAATCGATTTATTTTAGGTAAAAAAAAATCGATTATTAATTAATCGATTTTTTCCCCGCTAAGTCACATCCCTAAAGTGAAGTAAAAGTGAAAAGAAGAAGAAGGAATAAAAGAAGAAGAAGAAGAAACCAATAAGTGAAGTGAAACCCAAAAAGGTACCATGCTAAATCTATGAGTGAAACCATAAAGCATATGAAGACCTATATGATGAAGACCTAGACCTAGATGATGTTTATTACCGATTGGGCGATATAGTCGCTCAGCGACAAAGCCCTTTTTTTGTGAATAAATAATAATAATCCTTCCTACTAGTCTGTGGATTCCATCCAATAGGTACCTACCTACACAACCATATATATAGGACCAAAAAGGTACCATGCTAAAGATCTATGTACACAACACATAGCTTTGAAAATTTTGTTTTGACAGAACCGTAATGTCATACTTCAAATTGACATTTATCATGACTGTCACCAACTGTCACGTTAATTGATATTCTAATATTTATAGGATTTTCTTTGGCCATTTTTGAAGGAACTAGTGGCTCTGCTATTTTATTTGGTTTTCTCGTGTTTTACTAGGTTTTATTGTGTAATTTCGCTGTCATTTTACTAATGAAGCCTTGGATACGTAACAGGAGATTTGGCAAATGGAATGGGGGAGTATTCAAGATGATTTCTCATTTGACGAAAGATTTCCGTTGGAGTTTTGAAATGACAAGCCGCCATGTTTTGTTCAAAACTAAATTGACATGACTTGACTAGACTTGACATGACATGAATATATATTTAAAACTTGACATTGGCAGAATTATACTGTTAATCAGTTAGTTGCCATTAATAAAAAGAATGCGAAGCAAAAAAAAAAAAAAAAAGAAGAAGAAGCGAAAGAAGACCCTGAAAAATCGCGGCAAATTAAAAAAATATAAGCAAAGCATGGCAACATTAATTATAAGGACATTTGGAAGAACACAACTTGATACTTGGTAATCCCCTGATAAGACTAAAACGCTTGATATTGTCAAAAAAATATATTTTGTAGTAGACAACACTAGGGCGTGCGCCTGGCGCCCAGCCTGTGCCGTGCGCACGTCCGAAACAACTCTTCGCTATCTACATCCAGCTCTCTTGTTTTAATAATTGGAATATTTTATTTAATAATTACATCTCTTCTTTTATCTATCCGTATTTTTAACATTAGGTATAACTACTTCGTCTTGTATAACTTGGTGTAAGAACAGCCTTCAGGAATTGAATTAGGGTAGCGCAAAATACGCCTCACAGCACTGTTTCCATTTCTACTCGTGTCCGCTCTCTGAAACAAAATGTTGAACTAGGTTTAATAGAGGTAGAATAGAATAGAATAGAATAGAATAAAGTTTTATTTTCTCCACATATACACAGTTACAAAATAGGTACTTAAATCTATACAATTTTATGTGGGTGAAAATACGGCTACCCCTCAGCATTTGCTCGAACAGCTCGAGAGTGCTGGAGCGCTGGTTTTCAGTGGCGCCTTAAGGTAGGTAGGTACCTATATTGCACAATAATAAAAACATCAGTCGGACGAACGAGAGACGCCCTACCTAGTGGTTCGATTTAGATGAAACGATTTGTTCTGTGTAGACTAGATCGTGCATTCGTGCACATTATTTATATATAGAGCTTACCTCGTGCGTAAGTCGCCGCAGGAGAGCGGACGGTCGAGGTCGGGCAGTAGATCAGCGGGGGGCCGCAGTGTGCGCGGGCGTGTGGCATCGTGCGCGCCACCGGCTAGCAGCGCAGCGGCCGAGGCCAGACGGCGCGGCGGCGCCGCCAGCCCGTGCGCCGCCAACGCCGCCGCTAGTTGCCGCGCGCGCGCCATAGCCGCATCCCGCTCGTGACGCGCTCGCCAGACCTAGTAGGTACACACGTACACCTTATTGATTGATAGTACATTATTATAATACCATTATGTGTAAGAAACAAATCTCTCGAACCCAGCAGCCTTATTGTCTAACTTGAAATCCATTCCCATTCAAAGTCAAAGTCAAGAAGCATTTATTCAGTAGGACCGCTGGGATCACTTTGAAACGTCTCATTTGTCATCCCAATAGAGCTCAACCAATCACATAATAGGAAAATGACAATTGAAGTCCAGAGTCATGGGACTCTCTGATCCTGCACACTTTGTGAATCCATTGCTCTGACTGACAGTATCAGATTTTTGTGGTCATCATCATTATTATCAGCAGCATGACTTCACAGCTGGGCATAGGCCTCCCTTTGCTTTGCCATTGTTCCCGGTCCCGTGCCAACCTGATCTACTGTCGTTAATCCATAATCCATAATAATATTATAAATGTGAAAGTAGGTAACTCTGTCTCTCTGTCTGTTTATCTGTCTGTCTGTCTGTTTGTTACGCTTTCACGCCCAAACCGCTGAACAGATTAAGCTGAAATTTGGCATAGTTAAAGGTTGTATCCCAGGGAAGGACATAGGCTACTTTTTATCCCGAAAAAATGAAAAAATCCCGAGGGACCGCGGGTCACACCGCGGGAGCGCAGCTAGTAAGTAATAGTTTGGAACTAAGTAGTCTCTAGTCCGACCAATGTAATTGCGCTCTTATGACCCTACCGCACAGGAGTCACAGGAACTAAACTGCTACGGTAGGTATCTAAAATGAAAAGTCGGTTCACAGGTATGAGGTAGTGCAGTTGGTCTATGTACCTGTGCAGCACAAACAGCCGATCGGCAGTGGCCTCTTCCGCCGGCACCGTAACCTCTGGTTGCCGCCTCCACCACAGCCCCGTGAAAAGTGAGCGATTGCCCTAAAAATTCAACATTTATATTACTACCTATCTCATCTCAATAAGGTGGTACCTACCTATACAGGTAGTGCTGACCACTCACTCTTGATGATAATATTTTCACGCAGGCTCACAAGGCTTGTGAGTTGTGAGTTGTGACGCTTTATATTCTTTCTATCTAGTGAGTGATTTAAATCAATAGTTTTTGGATGACCTTTAAATTCCGTCACCAGTACCTACCTGGTGACTACGGCTGGCTACTACCTAGTAGGTACCTACCTCGTACGACATTAACTTACTTTTTGAATAAATGGACTTACCCATGGATAAAGATACCAGGGCACAGCACGGGCCTGCGCTGGAGGCGGCGAGATGCGATCGCATGTATCTGAAGTAAACGTGTTCCAGACCCAGTAGAATCGCTGCGAGCAGTATTCCAGCCATCAGCAATAAGAATGCCGACAAAAACTGCTCGAGCGCCAGCGGGTCTGACGACTTGTGCTCTTGTTTGTTAGGCTTACAAGTCCCCGTCATCCAATACCTGGAATGGACGTACATTATTCCCTTTTTCTATTAAAACTGTCTGAACTGTACCTACGTTATGTAAGTAGGTACTTACATTTTAATCAATAGGTAAGGTAACCAACCTGCGTAACCGCTCGAGGTCCCCATTAGAACGTAAATCGAGTAATCTTTTATTGAACATACTGAGGTATTTTGAATTTCGTGTGAATGCCAGTCCGTAGCCTGACATTGCATACCAAGAACCTACAGTCAGGAGTCGACAGTCTTCGTCCTGCAAAAATAGGTATCATTATCGTAATACAATAAAAATATGGATAAAACAGCCTAGAAACTGTAAAAAGTGGTGGCTTACTTGTGACACCAAATAGTCTAAAACTGTGCCATCATAAATGAAAGCATCCAGTTCTGCTGTGAGGACACTTGTTACACCCGCACTAACTGTGCTTCGGTTGAATCTGGGAAAAATAATTAGGTATTCTTACAAGTACGGTCATATGAATTTGAGACCTTGAAAATTTACATAAAACAATTCCTTACTGTGTCATATACGAATGTGGTTCAGTGAAGTATTTGGATAAAGTAGCATCTGTGTGAGACCAGGGCACTGTCCCAAATTTGAGTGCCGGCCTGAATGATCGGGGCCTAGCTATTCGTGGGTCATCTAACCCACTCAGCTCATGAAACTCTTCCCGCGTTATCATGAACGCGGCCAAGTTTGCAGTGTATATAGCGAGAAATACCACAGCGAACATAGCCCACATATTAGTCATGAAACGGGAAGTAAAACCTCTTGGCGAATCCACATGGACAGAGGCCTGTTGAAAAGAAAGCACGTACATAAACACCTAAATATATAAAAAAAAAGGTTTATGAGTTATTTTCTTATCTACATCTACACTATCTACACTTCTACACTATCTACACTAATATTATAAAGAGGAAACATTTGTTTGTTTGTTTGTTTGTTTGTTTGTTTGAATTGAATAGGCTCCGAAACTACTGGACCGATTTGAAAAATTCTTTCACCATTAGAATCCTACATTATCTGTGATGAACATAGGCTATAAATTATTTTCAAAAAAATTAGAGATCCTTATGAAAATTGCAATAATGTAACCAAAGGTGTAAAAATTTTGAACATAAAATTCTTCATATCGCGTGCGCTGCGAAAACTATTGATGATAGAACAAAAAAATGTTTTACAATATTAAAGAACGTATCAATATCTACAAAAAAGTCAGCGATAGCATATGTCCAACTATTGTGGTTGTGTCAGAATAACAACTTTTATAATTTAAAAAGTGAATAAAAATGACGACCAAAAGCAGACCACGTTATTCTTATTTTGGTATTTATTCTTATCCAGATAAATTCCTTCGTAGTAAAGGCTGTTTCAGTACCCGTCGATTACTTTTTGAATTATTGAAATTGGACATTTTATTCAAAAGTTATCATGAGTTTAAAAATGTAAGATACATCGCGACCACAGAATAAATATCAGTTAGTAGGGAAGGACAAGTGTCTGGGATTTTTAACACAGGTAACGGGATATTAACCATGATTAATACCATAGATACTATTGATCATGGCGTATGCAACTGCGCCGAAATATCGGGAAACTCAAAAAACATTAAATCATGGTAAATATCCCGTTAACTGTGTTAAAAATGTTGAAAACCATGATAGTTTAAAAAGTGTCTGGGAACTATGGAATGAATGGAAGGGAGTGGTAATATATCAATGAAATATATATGGAAGGTAGGGGAGCATTGGGCAGTAGAGAGGTTTGGACACCCCCGTGTCATGTCGGCCATAAACCATCATGCCTATCGTCAAATCGGAATTTGATCAGTTAGAATTGACCATGTATGGGGGTGGATTGGCATGATGGTGTATGGCCAGCATAACACGGGGATTTGCCGGTGGTGTCCAAACCTGCCTTACTGCCCAATACTCCCTTACCTACCTTAGACCTTACCTACATATTAACCTCTAAACTTTAAAGGATCATACATCCCGCTCCGGGATCGCCATGTTGTTATAAAATTTTTGTTAAATACCTATAATAAACCCGTGCGAAGCCGGGGCGGACAGCTAGTGATTCATAAAGTTGAAAAATACCAAAGATGGTAGGTAATTTAACATGTAGCTTACCTACCTGAAAAAGGACCGCCCATACGAGCCAGTACGTCCTACAAAGAGAAAACCGATTCTGTGGAACTCTTTTTGATTCTTGGCCGGTGGAACAATCAAATCCGCTTGGTGACATCCACTCGAAGAAGAATATCATGAACGTGGCAGCCTGAATAGCTACAGCGCCAACTAGCATCCACGATGCAGTATCGAAAGGTTCCAGAAATGCAGTGGGTGAGATGATGCCAGTTCGTTTCGCCACCACTATCGCCACACCAGTCTCCATAAAGGGAACACTGAAGTCCACAACAGCCTCCCTATCTGAATTTATGATAAGTGACGTCAATACCTGAAACAAACCTCAACTTAATAGGCTATTGATGCTCATAGTTTTATTAGCAATTAGGTGGGTAGAGATTTACACGATATTTTTTTCCAAAAAGATTGTACCAAGTTGATGACTGTTAGTTAAGTTATACCTAATTTAGCTTACCATATCGGTTTTTTTATTAACTAAGTCTGATATTAGACCATTCCATTTGCCATTCTGAAGGGTACCCCAGCGACCGTCTTCCACGCGTACCAGCTCGTAGGTAAACCCTAATTGCTCTGCTAGCTGTTGTAATAAGTCTATGCAGAAACCACTACAGCACTGATATAGCGAACTGTTCCCATGAGCTGCTCCTGCTTCAAGTCTAAAAATATAAAAAAGAAATTGATTTTTAAGACGGTAAAATTTTGGAAATAGTACCTACTTAACTTAAACTCTTACCCCGCGACTTCTGTCTCAGGTGCAATGCGACAAATAATTCCTCTATCTAAAGAGCATCGCCCGCTCACAGGATCAGGTGGGGCAAGATTGATGTAGGGGGGTTCTTCCAAAAACGTGATACGCATGTGAAACTTTTCAGGCACGCCTTGTGGCGGTGTGTGCAACCCACCAGGCCAGACAATATCTTTTATTATGAGACGCTCTTTCGGGTAAGAATTCCATGTGCCAATTTCTTCCCACACCAACTAAAAAATAAGCAAGGCTTTTTATGTAAAGCTGTTATGAATTATGATATTACATTACGTACGATATTAAAGCAGCATAAAACAAGTTTGAAGTTCAACCTTTCTAAAACATTTTGTAAGGAACTCTACCTGCTCTCCGATAGATGGCCTCAGATTCATGATCTTGAGCTCAGCAGCCCGCAGCTCACCGTCAGGGGTGAACTCTATGCTAGGACGTCCCGGCTCGTTGTCGACACTGACATTGCGCAGGTGCCGGTAGAACCGTTCCCCCGTAGACCATCGCGCCTCACCAGCGCCCGCTCCACTGCAACTCAGACGAGTGCCGAGTGGGTGTCGAATATTCTCTGCCTCTGACACATATGACTCTACACCATACGCAAACACTTTTACAGCCGTTGCGATTTCAGCGTTTAACGACGAGCTTGATGTGTCGAAATGTACACCTGTTAGAAAATATTTTTGAATAAGTAACCTACAATGTAAATCCTTACTAATATTATAAATATGAAAGTAACCCTGTCTGTCTGTTTGTTACCTTTTCACGCCCAAACCGCTGAACAGATTAAGCTGAAATTTGGCATGGATAAAGATTATACCCCAGGGACGGACATAGGCTACTTTTTTCTTTAAATAATCATAAGGGGGCGTGAAAATAACGGTTGCAAGTTTGTATGGAGTAAAAAGTTGAGCTACCGGGCGAGGTCATAAAGATGATGGGTGACCGCCACTTTTTGCCGCCACTATGTTTTTGCACTGCAGATTTTTTTGTGTTCTTTTTATAGGTTTTCAAGTACCTACCTACTTATGTTATTTTGCTGACGAAGTCGCGGGTACCAGCTAGTTTGGAAATAAAGTGAAAGTTAATAGATCCTTACCCAGCATACCAACAGGAAACTTGTTCGGTTGCTGCATGGACCCTAACACGCTCTGCGTTACTATCCAGACGAAGTTTTCACCGGTGAGGTGGAGGTCGCCGGCAGCGGACAGGATATCTGCGGCTTCCTCGCGCGTCGCGTACAGTAGCATCACTCGCGCTTCACTCGTCACCAGCTCACTTAAGTCTGACGGCCTTTTCACTACTATGGCGTTTAGTATTGTAAACTTGAAACGATCCTGGAAAGGAAAGACTTTATAGGTACATTCAATAAATGATAATGACAGAAATAACTACTTAGATACTTACTTGGAGTGCTGTAACTCTTTCTCGAACAGCTTGTATAAAATCGTCGTGACCAGCAATAGCTGAAGTAACGACACTAAACTGGTGCCACTTATACCGCTCTAATATAGAGAGCATGGCGGCTGTCTGATGTTCTATGGACGGGGCCAGCTGAAGACGCAACGACGCGTGTGAAGCTCGCTTCTCGAGGCCACTGTTATCTGCGTTCCACGCTATTACCTGTATCAACATACCAATTCTTTAAAATTATGGTTACGTTACGTACCTACTACCTACACTATTCCATTAACATTTTGTAAATTCATTTTCGAAATTTAGCTTTGGCACTTTGGTAAGTAGGTCCAAGTACCTACCTACTACCTACTCATTGTGATATAGGTACCTACCTGTGGTACCTACCTACTAGGTAGGTATGTAATGTACTTATATTTATGTATATATGTATAAGTATTATGTATAATATTTATCGAATTAAGTTAATAGTAAGTAACTAAATGCATAGAGATAGAAAAAGCGTTTACCGGTATGCCGAGATACCCGGCGAGTTGTAGAAAATACTGTGCAGAGGCAGTAGAACGCCCGTATTGTTCATGATTCATAAGATAAAGGATAGCAGACACGTTGACTGCTAGAAATTCTTTACATAGCGAGTCCAGGATAGCTGAAAGCGTATAAAAAATAGTCAGTAGACTCTATCTATTAGGTAGCGTTCAGTCAGAAGTAATTCATTGCGTTTTTTGGACGTGCATATCTAACACTTACACATCGGACTAGGCGTTAAGCCCTGCGTCGAAAGCGTAATGTTCAGGCGCACGTGCGAGAATAGTTTGAGTTTTCGCGGCAACTTGGCGAGGGCTGCTTTTTCGGCTTTAGTATAGTCGCGAGTGCCAAAGGCTTTGTGTGGCACAACGAGGGCTGCGGTGATGACAGAGGGAGCGCGGGGCGGAGGCGGCGCGGGAGAGGTGCGCGCCCGTCTTATGCCGTCTCCTCCGATCCGAACGCCGCCGCCGCGGCCTCCGTCGCGTGCGCCGCCGCCGATCCCACCGCCTCCGCCAATTTTGATTCCGCCGCCGCGCTCTGCCGCAATTGCCGCCGCCGCCGCTACCACCGCTCCCAGTACTGCCAGCAACATTGTTGCACGCGTCTGCATCTTCATTATTGATGCTGAAATAAAAAATAAAGAAATACAAATACTTACTTATAATTATTAAGTCAACTAGAACCCTTAATAAAACCCTTTTAATGAAAGGTAAGGTACCTACCTACTTAGGTACTTGTTTTCGTGTATTTCCTGTAATGTGTTTCTTTTGTGTACAATAAAGTGTTTTTCTATTCTAAAGTACCTAACTAGGTAGGTACAAAATAGAACATTTTAGAAAACATACGAGCTACCAGTGATTTGAAAACATTGCTTAACTTCGAAGATCTATTTTATTACACTCCTACAACTACCTACCTATATAGGTAAGTAGGTAAGTAGGTCTAGGTACTACGGGTACTACATAGTTGTTTCTATTATTACTATTATCCTTTGAGGAAAGTCTTAGGTCATTGCTATTATCCCGCGACCATTTTCAACCGACTTCAAAAAAGGAGGTTCTCAATTCATCTGTATGTTTTTTTTTGTATCTTGTTACGCGATTGTTCCGCCATTTGATGACCGATTTGCAAAATTCTTTTTATGGTTGAATTGAAAGGGTATACTCCAGAGGTGGTCCCATATAAATTTTATTCCTGAGGGATTGATAGTTTCCCCGTAAAACTCTAAACAACTTCCCTCCTAGCTATGTTACAAATAGAAATCGAATCGACAGCTAAGGCTAAGACTCCACCTGCGTATAATGGCATTATTTTGCTAAAGTACAGAAAGTTACATCCCACCAAAAACTTTTCATGTAAATTGGTTGCCAAGACTCTACACACTACATTTCACTGGAAAAAAGTTATGAGATCTCTACTAGTAGAGCCAAGCCCCTAGCTGAGCTCCGGTTTGTGCTGCAGGTCTTAGCCCTCGGAGCTGTTATAGAGTCAGAGCTTAAAGGTAGATTACTCAGAGCTATAATATTGGCTTGGGATGGGCCCCTAGTGTGTAGAGTCTTGGCAACCAATTTACATGAAATGTTTTTGGTGGGATTTCATTTATTTTTGACAGGCACCCCAGAATTATGAATATAAGCTCATATAAACGCGATTACAAGTAAATCAATCCACAAAAATGGTCGCCGCTGACAGGGAGTAGTCAGAGGCACGTCCATTCCATACATTGCTAGTGGCACATTCATACTATACAGCAGATGGTTTTCATGACATAAGTCTGTATATTTTGAAATACCAATTCTGCAATTTTAATACCAAGGGGTAGTTAGAGGCACGTCCATTCATACATAAGCAACTATTGATACAATTAGGTACATACCTAGGTACATAGGTATAAAATTATAAAATTATTGTACATAGGTAGGTACATAGGTATTATAATTTTTTTCATATTTTTCATCATCATTAATTGAGTTTTTTGGTTTAGAACTACTTTTGCATACATTTCTGTACGTACAATTTGCACCCCCTATACATGGGGTTGCAGGGGGAAAGTTTCAATTTTTATAATTTTTCCTTTGTTTATAAGTAGCCCTTAGCTTACATACCAAATTTCAGCCTTGTAGGACTTCAGGAAGTACCCTAGAGGTTTTGATGACGCAAAATTATCAGTGAGTCAGTGAGTCAGTACCTAAATTCACGATTTTCAGAACTCAATAAATCTAAAACCATTTAAGCTACATTAATGATACTTGGTATATTTAGAGATCCTACAGAGGACACCTTATCCTGAAAGTTTCAGCTTTGTAGCAGCATTTGAACCGAAACTATGGCAGCTCAAAAATACGACGAAACGCTTCGAGAAAAGGGTGGTAGTGCCTCGCTCTTCTTACTAGTCTTGGCGGGGGCACTTCCGTGCCCCCAGATACATTTTATGTCAAGTACCTACCGCCGCACGTGATTTTGATTTCTTAGCATTAGGTAGGTAGGTACCTACCTATTTATGTGTCAAACTGACTGTGCTTAGATAGATGTGGTGTTTTATATTTAATTTAGTTCATACTAAATTAAATATAAAACACCACATCTATTATCAAATCTATGAAGATTTGATAAATGTCAGTAGTAAATTCGTACCCACGGATTTAAAGAAATGAGTTCGTACCACATCCTACTATTGAAGCGTTTTGGCGAAACAACCGACCAAATATTTTATGTAAGTAAATATAGGGTCTTTCATTTTATATTTAACTTAATTCAGGAATTGGGTTCAAAAAATATATTAAAAAATATTTATGAAATTTCTTTTTTTGTTTTGTTATGAAAATGCCGAGAAAATCGATAAAGACTATCCATTCAATTGATTGTTGCTTCTTGTATAACTTAGCCCATTCGTGATGTAACTGCGTTGCGATTGGTGGAACGTCTGTTCTCCTTGAAAATGTTTATGCAACAATTCTAAAAAATCAATAAATGATAAATTTTGAAGTGAAAACTTAAATGGGCTTGGGAATTAAATTGATACGGTCAAACGTCTATTTACAACCCAAAAATGAGGCCCTGTCAGTTTGTGTAGTTTAAAATGAAAGACCCTGTATACGTACGTCTTCCAATTTAATAATGGTTTTTTTATTTACTTGATTACAACATCTACAAACAGACGATTTACTATTGCCAGGAACTCACGTGCCGCGATTCTTGTTATTAAATGTACCTACCTACCTATGCAGTTTTGGTTATTATTATTATATAGTCTAAGCGTTATCTGAAGATTCGATTTATATGGTGGGCTTATCCTCACTTCTCTCATTTGAAAAAATTGGTGACTTATCAAGAAGAAAACCTAAACTATATGTAAGTATAATTAGGTAAGTATCTAAATTACACCCCTAACACTTGTGTTAAATTATGACACAAAAACTATGTATTGTTTTGAAACCTAATAAATATATTTTGTATTTGTACTTAGAAAACGACTAAGTAATCGTTTTCTAGATCTCGCTCGACTCAACATCATCTCAAAGTTGTGGTAGGTAGGTACTTGGTCAGTATCTCAGTGAATTTTATACCGGGCGGGACCCTTGGTAGGTATTTGTACCTTGCGGTAGGTACAACCTACCTACCTACTTACCTAGAGATTATGACAGGTCTACGAAAATCGAAAATGCTGTATGGAAGTAGGCATTTAGTAATCAATGCTGTAGGCTAGAGATTTTAAATTACTTGCACCACCGTCCATTGGTGGTGATAGTAGGTACCTATCTCTCGATCTCAATGGTGCCCAAGTTGGTAGATACCTCCTAAAGATTACTAGGTAAATGATAAGTACCTACCTATCACTTGGGTAGGTACCTAACCTACCTACTGTAACTTACCTATAAGCGCAATAGTCGGCGGAGGCGGCAATGGCAGCGGCGGCGCGACGCGACGCTTGCTGTTTTCCACATAAACTTAGATGGCGGCGCGGGCCAACATGGGGTCGTTCGAGGACGGACGTCGTTGGCGCGGCTCCGCGCCGCCTTCACCGCGAGTTGTGTGTGTATCGCGCGTGTTTATGTAAGCGCCACGCCCCGGAGCCACGCTCCGGCTGTTTGGGGCGCGGCGCGAAGTGCGAAAGCACCTCCAGACGCGCCGCTGAGCGTCGACTGACGCGCCCTTACCTCACCCCCAACGTCCTTGCGACACCGCGCTTGCGTCGACTACACTACCATTACGAGTAGTAGAGATAGGTATAGGTACCTACCTACATCTTGCTTCTACCTACCTAATAATGAGTAGCTACTAGCTAGGTATTTACAGCATCGTCTAACCCTCGTAGGTACCCAGTATTACATAGTAGAAGTAGGTAACTATACATATACGTAGGTACCTATATAAGCCATATAAAACGAAAAACTTATGAGACGTTTACCCGCGACTTCGTCAGCAAAATAACATAAGTAGATACTTGAAAACCTACGAATAAAAAAAAAGAATAGAAAAGTATAAGCAAAAATCCCCATGTTCTACAGGCGTACATACAGTGGTTTTTGAGATACACGATATTTCAAAACGTTACCCTAGTTGGAAAATCTAGAAATCGCAATATCTCGAAAACCTGAAGTTGCACATTTTTTTTTTGGCGCACAAATATAAGCTATCTCCCGATATACAATTCATCTCTCTCCGTACGATTTATAATTATTTAAAACGCGTTTATTTCAAAAACTACGCACAAAATTTTAATTAGGCGCACATTTATAGCTCACTAGGCACTAATTATTCGTCGTACTCTCATCACTCTAGGAGACACTTTCCAGCTAGGGCACACAAGTAAGTAATTAAGTGATTTCTTTCAAGTCAATCAAAAAAACATTGAATGATTCGTAAACAACTTAAAAAAGGACTAAAACCCACGGATTTCCTCTGGTCTGTGACTAAAACCAAACTAAAACAGACAGATCTAGTCGTTATTTCATTATTATGGTACTACGCTACCGATATCCAATGGTTTACGGTTACAGCAGAAGAATGTACCCGCCAAGTTTCAAGTTTTTAGGACTTATGGTTTCTATAGCAACTGTTACTCCCTCTTTCACCCCCTTAATAGGGTAGTTTTAAAAAAAACATACAAATATTACTTAGTACTCAGACCGAGTTTCAAGCGAATCGGCCTACGCATTCAAAAAACCCCATACAAACATCAACACCCCCTTCTAGGGGTAGTTTTGAAATTTTTGGAATGCAGACTTTCATTAAAACCGTTGAACTATCATAATTTTAATTGGAATGCAGACTTTCATTAAGCCCTTTTCACCCCCTTAGGGGATGAATTTCAAAAAAATCCCTTCTTAGTACACCCCAGATGGACATACCCTCAAAATTTCAAGTCTCTACGACCAGCGGTTTAGGCTGTGCGTTGTCTGTCAGTCATTCAGGACAGATTTATTAATAAGAGAATATTAATTAAACCTTTTGGGGTCGAGACCCTGGGTCCGTGGGGTTCCAGGGCCCATCGCGTACCTATCAAAAATATATTTTTTTTTACTTTACCTACTAAGCAATGACAGAGGCCATAGGGCGGCCTAAAAACTCTGTCACCATAGTTGGCCACTGACTCATACGAACTTACTAGGTATGGTTATGAGATAGATATACAGTCGTGGTCAACTAATTAGGGACACTCTTTGGTTAAACCGAATTGTGAATTTATTTTTTATTTTCCAACGAGTCTAAACCATATTCCATATCTCTTACATGTAAGTATAAAGTCATTTATGTGCCCGATTATACAAACAATAACAACTTCTTAAACAAAACCTCTTTACAGTATAGCTGATAAATTATCGTAGTGCTATTTGTTCAAATAATGCTGGCTGGCCATTTAATTAGGGACACTGAGATATTGCGTTCTATTTTCAAAATTTGAATCTCAATACTTTTTTACTTCTTCTCTTATTGTTTCGTGGTAGTTTTGGCGGCAATCCCGATATTTATTTTTAGTTTTGAAAAATATTTTGAAGAAAAATGGGTAAAAATAAAAGTTGCGATCCAACACAACGAAAAATTATCATGAAGTTTGTTGTCGAGCATGGTTGGCCATACCGAAGGATAGCTGAACATTTAAATTGTTCAAAAACTATGGTATACAATGCAGTGCAACATGTCAGACGCAATAACACAGATTTAAATGTGCCCAGAACAAAAAGATCGAGAATAATTACGTTTTTATACTAAAAAGAAAACCGACTTCAATGTTTGAAGTCGGTTGAAAACAACTCCGCAAGAAGATAGAATGATAACCAGGTTAGCTAAGAAAGATCCGTTTCTAGGCTCTATTTTAATTAAACACGAAGTGTTTGGGACAGACGAAAGAGCTGGTGTCTCAGCGAGGACCGTTCGACGACGTCTGGTAGAAGCAGGGTTGTTCGGAAGAGTGGCTCGCAAAGTACCGTTGTTGAAGAAAGAACATAGAAATGCTCGTTTGGCGTTTGCACGTAAATATGGACATAGGACCTACGCCCAATGGCAACATGTATTATTCTCTGACGAGACCAAGGTTAATTTGATTTCTTCAGATGGAAGGCAATACGTACGGCGTCCAGTAAAAGCGGAAATGAATCCAAGATTCACAAAAAAGCAGGTGATACATGGCGGTGGAAACATTAAAATGTGGGGTTCATTTTCTGGACGTGGAGTGGGACCTGTGAGGAAAGTTCAGGGTAACTTAGACCAACATAAATACAAGGCAATATTGGAGGAAACGATGCTTCCCTATGCTGAGGAGCATCTCCCTATTATATGGACGTTTCAGCATGATAACGACCCGAAACATACCGCCCGTTCAGTCAAGTCGTTTCTTACCAGTCAGTCAGTGTCGGTGCTAGATTGGCCAGCAAATAGCCCGGACCTTAACCCAATCGAGTATCTTTGGCACGAAATCAAGAAAAAAGTAGCCACTTATCGTACCACAACTTTAGATGAACTTAATGAAGCTTTTTGTGAGGCATGGGCAAACATTCCTGTCGAAACATGCCAGAAACTGATAATGTCTATGCCACATCGGTGTCAAGCGGTAATTACTAACAAATTCAAATTCAAATTCT
This sequence comes from Epirrhoe tristata, assembly GCA_951394285.1. NCBI lineage: Eukaryota > Metazoa > Arthropoda > Insecta > Lepidoptera > Geometridae > Epirrhoe > Epirrhoe tristata. Next base: position 6,233,354 of record OX596148.1, read on the forward strand.
GGACGTGGAGTGGGACCTGTGAGGAAAGTTCAGGGTAACTTAGACCAACATAAATACAAGGCAATATTGGAGGAAACGATGCTTCCCTATGCTTTTGCTAAGTACTGGGTACTGATTTTACACGTAATAAAATGGAGCTGTTAAAGATATTATAATACTGCAGATTATTAGTTTTGTTTAACTCTATTTTTCATTATAGTTTACTGTCCTTAATTAAATGTCCAGCTACAGAATTATACCTTAAAATTGAATACATGTTCAACCTTTGATATTAAATACTTTTTTCTATTTATTTATTCTTTTATTTACAGCCATTTAAAAGCATAATAATCGGACCAAATTATGCAAATAATAGTTACTGAGAAATCAATAGGGTTTTATATTTGTATGTACATAACCGGTTATTGTTCTTCACTATCTTGCATGTTAGTTGACCACGACTGTATAAGTACAACTAAGCGCTTCGGGCGGTGTCGTATTTCTCTCTATTTCCGAATACATCCAATCGACTTCAAGTAAGTAGTTATATCCCTTTACCTATCCTAGTATAATATTTTTTTAGATAATTACTATCTGTGTAGGTATTCGGAAATAGAGAAATACGAAACCGCCCGCCCGAAGCGCTTTATTATTCTAGTTAGATAATTAGTTGTATAGGATGTGGAGAAAATAAAACTTTATTCTATTCTAGTCGTACTGTACACTGTACAGCCTTGACAAACTCAGATAAAAAAAAACCGTGGCATTCCCGGTAGTGCCGAGAGAAGTGATAACTTGAACAAAAATAAACATTTAATATTTATTTATTTTCACTTTAGCTAAAAATTAGCTTTTAGAAATGTCAAAATATTGCCGTAAAAGTTTACTGAGTACATAAATAGATGGTGCTACTTCTCATCTGAAAAATGTCCAGCGCGCCTAAGAAGTTTTCACTTCAAAAATAGCCTAAAAACCATGTTTTTGGTATGGGAGCCCCCGTAAATTTTTATTATAAGCTGTTATAGCGGCAATAGGCACACTGTCTATCTCGCTTGCACAGTTCATTAAATAGAGCCACGATAGAGCCCTATTTACAGATGGACAGCGGATGCTAGTAATAGGGTTCCGTTTTCATCGTTTGGGTACGGAACCCTAAAAACATAGGTAATTATTTAGGTAGGTAGGTACGTACCAAGGAGTAGAGATTGTTAGCTAAAGACATAAGCATTAGGTACATAATATTATACTGAATAAAAAATTGGGTTTACTTTATAAATTCTAATACACCTAAGTTCGAAATATCTTTGGTCCACTTATATGCACATAATTGAAAAAATATCACAGATATTGTCTTCAAATACGAGGTGCTCATGCAGCTATGAATATGTCCGCAGTTCACTTTTGCTAAATGCATAAATAGATGTGAAAATATGTATAATAATTTTCAGGAGTTATCACTGCACCTAAATACCGCCTGTTCCACATAAACTTATTCCGAAACCCTGTGAGAAAAACCTTTGTCAGCATAATTTACTGTATAGCTGCTGTGATAGTCCAAACTCATTCCCTAACTCTTTTTCAAATGGTCCTTTTAAAATAGTCCTTTTAGAAGAGTTCATCACTACACACTCATTTTATATAAGAAAGTTCAAAGTTTATGCACAAACTTTTATTTTTCAATCATTATCAATACATTTGAGGTCACATAACTTAACGGCGATCACGGTATGACCTGTTTGAATCACGTTCACGGCTACGACCTCTGGAGCGTTCAGAAGTACGCCAAAGAAATTCATCCACTGATCTCTCATAAGACCTTTTGTCATAAACAAGTACTGGTCTGGGATACTCGGGTACTTCATAGTAGCGTGGAGGGGGAGGGGGTGGTGGAGGTGGCAGGCCATCGTAGCTTGAGAGTGTTCCGCTGTATCCTGGTGGAGGATAGGGCAATGGTGGCAGCTGATGATGCATAGAGCGCATATACTCTGCAACATAAGCTTCAGCTGCTGAGCTGGTACCATAATTGTCCCGGTTTCGAGTAAACCATGCTGGTAAGCGGTCTCTCATATTATATGGTGAAGGAGATCTACGTTTGAATGTGTTAGATGGTAATCTACTTCTGTTAAACATAAAAGGCTTGCGCCTACTCCTTGTTGAAGTGTTCAAACGGTTTCTGAAACCAGAGCCTCTGGATGACATTGGGGCACGGTATGTTTTATAATTGCCGCCACTTTTTGTGTATGATTTTTTAGATGCCTCCTTAGATTTCCGCAATATAGGTGTCATTTCAATGCCCTCATCTTCAGCAAACAATCTACACAATTCTTCTGCAACTTTAGGCTCTATTTCCTGACCATCTCTGCCAATTTTTACTGGTTTTCCCTCATTCCATGGATTGTACAAATGAAGTGTGCTACTAAATGATAAATCTTTGCGACAAATCCAATCTACCTTGAAAACACCATCGAGGACTTTAGCAGATAGTCCTGGTGGCAACACCCATGACACTGAGGGAACATCGCGACGAGACTCGCTGGCAAGTCTGGCAAACCCAGCAAATTTGCCACTTTCTTTTACTGAAAATATCAGAAGTACATTTCTTGATTCTCTGTAGGCCTGATTTAGGTTTGCCTCATTTTGAGGTAAGGTTGACCATACGCCCTTCGCTTTTGACAATGTTATGTTTTCAGCATTGTTCGATTTGATAAGGAAAAATCGTGTGTCTCGAAATAAGTAATTAAGTTTTGTCATGTAGTCGTACGTTTTTATCTTATTACTGGTACCAGTAACGCGTCTTCGTTTCTTGTGTGTAGGAGACTGACTTTCGGATTTGATACGCTTGCGATTGCCGCGTCTCTCCTTAGAATTCGTGCTCACTGAACTTATACTTGGATTCGTAGACTCGCTGGACGATGAACTTGACACTTCGCTGCGCGTATCAAAATCTTTTCCCTCTTCCAATTGTTTTAGCTCTTCGCCGATTTCTGCATCTACTTCACCGACGCCAAGATTCACAGCGTCAGTGTTGTTTGAAGACTCCATTTTTTGATCACTTAGAAACCAAACATGTGGTCAACATTTCAAACGTGAACAATTTTGATGGTCTCCATCGGAGTTTTAATTTCCTTTCCATGAAATTAACAGGCTCACACCAATATATTTACGAATTTACGAAAAACTTGGTACAAATTGCATAAATGCACGCAAATCGCAATGCAAAGAGAATATAGATAAGATACTACGATGCGATGCAATCACAAACTATAGGATGGATGCAATGCACAAACTCAAGTCTCAACAAGAAAAGTACCTACTCTGTGGTCTCAACTCAAACTCAAACACGGAGTACTTTTCTTTACTAACAAGGTAGGATGCTCATAATATCTCTATGGCTTCGAGCGGGTCGAGCGCATAGATATATATAGCTAGAGGAAATCATAGAGATGTCGAGCGAGGGCTTTATAAAGAAGAAGAAGAAACCAATAAGTGAAGTGAAACCATAAAGAATATGAAGACCTATATGATGAAGACCTAGACCTAGATGATGTTTATTACCGATTGGGCGATATAGTCGCTCAGCGACAAAGCCCTTTTTTTTGTGAATAAATAATAATAATAATAATATCTCTAATTCTCTATGGTCGAGGCGAGTTTGGTTAATTTAATGTTTGGTTTGAGGAATAAAGGGAGGAAGAAGGAATAACGAGAAGAAGATTAAGATAGAAGAATAAGATTTTTTTATCAACTCGTAATTATTTATTTATTTATTATGGTACACGTTGCAATGTGCATGCAATACAAATACCACCAAAACAATGATATTTAATAAACTATTTTTAAACATCATTGACGCAATACCAACCATCGCAATACTAGCTAGGGCAACTGAATGAACAAATAATTTGGTCAGCTGATTTTATTCGTTATGTTGGTACATGTTTTATTTGTGTTGAAACCGCGGGTTTGGTCAAAAGATCCGGTTCCTCACTAAACATAAGTTTCCTTTCGATGGGTTTCTTGTAAATGATTAGTATAGTGGTAGCCTAGTGGAAAACAAATTTCTAATATCTTCAAGATGTACTATGTACAGAAATACTTGGAAAAAGTGCCAACATTTAAAGCACAAGTGAAACAAACAAGTGAAACTAAGTGCAATGTATCTCTGTATTGCAATTACTACAGCTTTTATTCCCAGAAGGTAATACTTACCTAGGTATTTATACTTGCAAAAAATAAAAAAATAACCGAAAGTACCTACCTACCTTCTTATTTAGAATATATACCAAAAGGCTCTACTCTCTAGTTAGATATTTAATATGTAGGTAGTGGTAGGTACCTAAGGTACTCACTGAGCAAAAATGAAAAATAAAATAAATATCAATGTATTTTTATCTGTACTAAGTACCTACCTAAGGCTAAACCATAGAGATAGTCTAAACTTACCTATCACATTTTTTGCTCATTATTTTTTTAAGGTTCTGTAGGTAGGTCCTCAAAAGGAAAAAAATTGAACCCCTAACTTGCCCATGATAACTAAAGGATCACTGTGTTGTCCGTTTGTATCTGTCAAGACGTGTCGGGAGAGTCTAAACTTACCTATCACATTTTTTACTCATTATTTTTTAGGGTTCTGTAGGTAGGTCCTCAAAAGGAAAAAAATGGAACCCCTAACTTGCCTTAACCCATGATAACTAAAGGATCACTGTGTTGTCCGTTTGTATCTGTCAAGACGTGTCGGGAGCCCGTGGAGGTATATATAGGTACTAAGCACAACGGATCTTTAGCTCTCTGAAGTTAGGTGCAATAGACGATTACGCAGGTTTGGTAGAGTAAGCGACATAGCAGCACGATTTTAGGCGTCATCAACAATGGGTTCTGCGCAGCTACTTCAGAGAGCTAAAGAACGATTGTGCGTATTGTAATAATTTGAAATCATAGAGATAGGTTTGTTTCATTCACGCCTAAACCAGTGAACCGATTTGGATGAAACTTGGGATAGGCGTAGCCGTAGCATTGGCACCTGGAATAGCATTATAGGCTATTCAAAATGTTGGTAACACGCGAGTGAAACCGCGCGCAGTTCTCATATAATAAAGCTGAAAGTTGTGAGTTTGTTTAGATGTTTGTATATTTGACATATTTGTGTAAGGATCAGGCTCAAATGACGAAACATTTACAATGAAAAGTTTACAATGAAATTTGGTAAGGTGAAATAAATATGAATATAATAAGTAATACAAAAATATGGGTAAGGATATGAGCTATTAAATAAATAAAATAAAATAAAAATATTTGAAGCAAGTCTGGCACTGGCTCTATACACACTTTATTATAAATCACTTACCTAAGTAGTGCCTACCTCTTTTTGTTTGCAGGTGTTGATGGCACTTTATGAAAAAAATATTGATTTCGTACCATTAACCGTTGATATTACTCAAGGAGAACAATATTCCTCTTGGTTCCTTGAAATTAACCCAAGAGGCGAAATTCCAGTCCTCAAAGTGAAAGATGAGACCATACCGGACTCTACTAGAATACTAGATTATTTGGAGTTTTACCTAGATCCAGGTATTTATTATGATACTAACAATTGTTATACTCTTACTACTTAAGTAAACCTATCTAGAAATAAGTTGTTGTGCCCTCTTTTACGCATGTTGTGATACCCTATAATTATGGGAAAACTAGACCTAAGACATTTTGTTTTAACTCTTGTATGTAAGGTGTACACCGTGTTGGGTATCCTTAATAAATAAAATAAAATAAAAATAAAATAAAAATAAAATAAAAATAAAATAAAAATAAAATAAAAATAAAATAAAAATAAAATAAAAATAAAATAAAAATAAAATAAAAATAAAATAAAAATAAAATAAAATAAAAATAAAATAAAAATAAAAATAAAAATAAAATAAAAATAAAAATAAAAATAAAATAAAAATAAAAATAAAAATAAAATAAAAATAAGTAGGTACCTAGTCTAATAATGGCGATGATTCTGTTGTTCACAGACTAAACTTAGTTAAACTAAAACTTGAACGTTCTTATTTTGTTTTGAATAAAGACGAAAACGGCATATCACCAAAAGTGACATTACTAAAATTTAGTGATGGGCCGAATGTGGTTTTAACCGAATACGAACTTCGGCCGAACATTCGGTGAAAATGAAAAGTTCGGCCGAACTTCGGCCGAATTTCGGTAGGTACCTAGTTTCATTGTATTTTCTCGAAAGAAATACGTCAAATCTTGTTTACGCGATCGTTGAAGTTTTCTAGAGTAGATGTAGTGTGGTGCTTGTACTGCTTTTCGCTGTGTGACAAATATGGATGATTGGGTTGTCGTTACAACTACTTATTTTCACTTCTACGACTGTTCAGAAGGTACGTGTACGTACCTACGACGCATTTCACTATATTAATTGGCATAAATCGATAACACACACGGTTAACACTGTAAAACCGTCCGATTTAACGTTTTATAGTGTTAATTGTGTGTGTGACTTTAGTTGATCGAGTGAGCGAAGCGTCTCAGTTTCGAGATTGGCCAAAAAAATGCTTTTGTCTGTCATTCAGGTCGCATTATTTAACCGATTTTGATGTAAAGAACGTCGGTCGTCTCCATACAAACCGTGACCTGGCTCAAAAAATTATCGTTTCCAGAATTGATCTACAGCCTGATTTCTTGCTTACGAAGCCACTTACTGTATGCAATTCGTAATTTCTTATTATCAAGTCGAAAAATAATAATAACTATTTATTTACCCCTAAAATGTACTGAACTTGGTATATTTTTTATCTATGGAAAATTTGAGGTCCGATCTTGCCGTCCTTCTTTGAACATAAGTTCCGTAAGAAGTATAGTAAGATTTATATTTACTTTTGTCGATCGTGATGTTTGACTGGGGTGAAATGGGAGGGAAACGCGGGACTACACAGTCTTCTCCGCTTTCAATAGGCAAACCAGTGGACACCAGATTCTACCTATTAGTACCAAGGGAATGCGCGTAGTCTATTGAGAAAATTAAAACGTACTTAAACGTCAGAAAAGTCTACCTTAACTTTTGAAAAATTCAAGCACCTGAAATACAAATTAAATTCGGATCTTTTTTGGATGGGAGGTCTTCTGTTCTCACAGAATCACTAGTTTTATAGTGTTCTGTTTTTTTCTCACACTTAGGAATTATTGAGCTGTCACACAGAATGAAAAGCTGTTTATATAATGGTTGAAACTTTGTAAGAGTACTTATACTTAATGCACTTAATGTACTCCTACAAAGTTTCAATCATCACGTCGATTGCACATTTGCTCAGTTGGTAGAGCGTCACTGGTTTAGTTTTATTATTTTAGCCAAGCAGTTGTGTATTTGGAACGAAGTTCCTTTACGGACGGTATCGAAGAAAAACAGGCTAGAGCTGGAAGAAAAATTTCGTTCCATTTTACCGTCACGACCGCCACGTCACGAAATCGTCACATTGCGAAGCGCGCAGCCACGAACAGTCCATAGATTGTTACATTGTTAGTATGGAAGTACGTTTTATTTGAATTTGAAATTTTCAGTATAGAAAAGTACTCTTTGCTTCGTTCCAACCGAGTGTTCCACGACACTACGTACTTTTGATTACTATATTTTGTAGTACCGAACTTCAGCAGTTTGAACCGAATTTCGGCCGAATGCCGAACTTCGGTTCAAGCTGCCGAAGTTCGGTTTAACCGAATGTGAAACGAACTTCGGCCCATCCCTACTAAAATTATAATCAAAATGGCGTCTCTGAGCTTTTGTAACAGCTGATAGACACAGCAAGCTAAATGGTGTTGACTAATTTAACCCACAAATACTTGATTTTGACTAAAAATAAGTAATTTTAGAAATGTCACTGTAATAGTCATTCTATTATAGACTTTATCGTATACAAAATACGAATGAAGCATTTTAGTTTAGTTAATTTTAATCAGTGCACAACAGAATCGACGCCATTACCTACTTACCTAGGAATCGAGTACCTACCTACAAGTATTTATTGAATAAGAGTAGGTATCTACCTACTGAGGTAGTTAAGAAGGAATGTTGTGTCTATTTAGTTAATTACAGTCAGCAACGAAAGTAGATTAACAGTCTGATTTCTTAAAACGCTATTTGTTTTCGATTTCTAATAAAAAAAAAAACTTTTCCTTGGAAATTAACATGGGCTGATAGGTACCTAGGTACTTTGTTCTTCAAATATTGGTCATAATGTTAATTTTGGAAATATTGAGGTTTGTGAAATATCAAATGCTAAGCGTCTCTCGTTGCCACGGATTTAGAGAAATGTGGTTGCTGACTGTAGGTAAGTATTATTGCAATTCATTTCCAAAAAGGATCTGCTGATCGGAGATTAAAACATTTTGCAAAGCATTACAATATTATGAAATGGTAAGTAAACAAAGAGTTTGTAGGTCGCTTGTCATCTGAACAAAGTCTGGAGGCCACCACGCGTGCCGTGCTCCGTCACGTCTCAGCTCAGCGACTTTATACCTACCTACCTCTTTAGCGCCTAGCGGCCCTCATCGTCTAACTAAGGTAGGTAAGGTACTAGGGCTTCCAATTATTCGAATAATTCGTGTTTATTTCAGGAACTAGTCGTAACTATTTTTGTAAAATTACCATAAATATATAACTGAAACTCGGAAACACCCAGTAAAGTTAGTTTACACAAATAAAAAATAAAGAGATCTTATGTCGAGTCGAAAGAGAACCTAGTTCCTTTAACATACCGAAAAATGTAGTTTGGGCACTATTTTACATAAATGACGATAAAATGGTTAGGTATTATAAAATCCGATCGGTTAGAATTATTAGAAGATTATTATAATATTATTAGAAGAGCATGTTATTTAGCTTAAATAATTGTAAAGAATAATATCTCAAATGATATCAATTTTTAACATACTCTATGAGCTTTTCCAAGTCCTGCCAAAAATGTTGGCCACTCCGCGGGTGGTTTCGCCATTGTATTAAATAACGACAAAACAGTTACTTTGGTACACGCAAAACCATCAACCACCTGTAAAAACTACATAATGAATAATGAAATTCATTTCTTTGAGTGACCTTGAGAGTCTCTAAACTAAACTACTATCTTATAGAAATTTAAAAAAGTAGGTACCATACAATCCAAGTTATAAGGGGGCGCCCCCGAACATCAGTCTCTTCTACCTGTGTAGGTAGGTACCAAATGGTATGGGTTGGGAAATTAAAATAAATTAGGTACCTACCTAACCTACCTATTACTTATTAAAATAAAATAGGTTCTGGAATAAGTAAAGTAACATAAAAAGATCTGATATACTTAATGTCTACCGCACCTTGGGGATACAGTCGTGAACCTGTGTTTTGTATTAAAACACAAGCGGAAGCTTTGGTTCAGTCATGAAAACACCATAACTAAGGTATTATCTATGAACAATTTTTCATTTCCACAATTATTGTAATGAACGTAGTTTTAGTTTTCGGAAGTAGTTTTTTTTACACCCTTTATTAAATTGGTCAACCCATCACACGTAACTTCTTCAATAAAATTATTGTGATGAATCTGATGAAAGTAGTTTTAGTTTCGGAAGTAATTTTTTACACTATTTATTAAATTGGTCATCCCATCGCACGTAACTTCGTCAATATCTTATTTTATATTGTGTCATTATTAAGAATAGTTATTATTATGATACACCTACCTGCTAAGGTCTGTGCTATGGTACCTAATAGTAGGTACATATTTACTAAAATGTCCAGGGTTGTCTATTTCTTTAAATTTGTTTTTTCAGAATTGACTCCATTGTTGAATGTATCAAATGATAGTAAAGTTATACGTAAGATAAACAAGTTCAGGGAGTTGATAGAAGCATTGCCGGCTGGAGTGATCACAGTGGGCTCGTTCTTTCATCCTCATCTATGTGGAAGCCCTAAGCTGCCCTTCGTCTTGCCTGTTAGAGAAGTTTTAAAAAGTAAGCTTTTACTTTACCTACTTGATTTAATTAAAGTACCTATGACATGCATAATATATCCATTGATTGATTACTGTGATAATATTTAAGTAGGTAGGTACAGTCAGCGACGAAAGTCGATTAACAGTTCGACTTTTTAGAATGGTTTTTGTTTTGGAATACCGCTAAGAAGAAACTAAACTAAGAAAAAATTAACTTTTCTCGGGAAATTATTACGAACCAAGACTTTATCTTCAAATATTTGTAAAAATGTTGGTCAAGATGTTACGGATTTCGGAAATATTCAAATCTGTGCAACATCAAAATATTAATCAACTTTCGTTGCTGAATGTACCTACCTTACATAGCTAAGTAATATTAATATACCTACACCTAGTAGGTAAGTAGGTACTAACATAAATAAATTAGATACTATCACTATAGTATTTTTCACGTAGTATCCCTGACACAGAACTTTTACGTTTTACGCTGTACAACAATGAAAATTTTTGAAATAAATGAAATCTAGTGATAGTAGGTAAGGTACCTATCTAAAGACAGCAAATCCAAAAATGAATTCAGTGTTTTCATGGGTTGGATTGGAACAAGGTAGTTATATCTCTAAAGTTTGTATGACGCAACAATGCGCAGACGAAGTCGCGCCCGGGTCCACTAGTGTATAATACATGCATAATACCTATAGTCCCAGACAATGATATACATAGTAGAGAAACACTGATAATCAAAAGTAACCTAAACCGGCGAGCATGTATGAAGAATGTAATGAGAGTGAACGAGGCAAAAGTTGTGTGTCAGGATCGTAGCAAGTGGAGATCCGTGCTCTCTGCCTACCCCTTCGGGAAAGAGGCGTGATTTTATGTATGTATGTATGTACACTGATAATTTTAGAGGTTTGTAATGTGATGTCGTAAATCATCCTGATGACAATTTGCAAACAAGTACGATGGTCCCATCTTCGGGCACTGCTTTCGGGTCCTAATGAAATAGGTAGGTTTTATTCTTATTTTTAATTGAGCGTTCGACTAACCTAGGCTAGCTCTAAAATTTTAAATAACATATTATGGATCTTTGTTATCTGAACTGTTGTCGGTAGTATCCACAAGGTTGGTACCTAATAGGTAATTGCATGTTCCAGATGGAGATTTAGGCAGTTCCAGAAACTTGAGAAAACTAGCTGAGGAGAACCCAAAGGCTAAGAGTGTGCTGCTGTACAAAGCAGAAATTCAAGATCGGAAACATGAAATTCTTTCAAATGAAGAAGAATACCTTAAAATATTGAATGTTGTTGATCAAGTTTTGACACAAATTGAAGAACAACTTAAAACTCAACAGGAAGGTGAGTAGGTCCTTAAACTAATAGTACTATACTTACCTATCTATAACCGGTAATTAATGATGCGCGTGCGGTGGTGCACAAAGTAGCGCGCTATGACCGCAGCGTGCGCAAAGTTGTGCGTAAAGTGCTGCAAAAAATAAAATAGATGCGCAGAGTGCGAAAAGTGGTGCGCAAGGTGCGCAAAGTTGTTCGCAGTGCTGCACGTAATAAAATAGATGCGCTTTGCGATTGAGTTCTATGGTAGCAAAACATTTAACTTGCTTATTTATTAATTTATTTGAATAGTAAAATCCTACCTACAAATTATTTGTACCTACTTATTCAACTAAGATTAGTGGGTAATAGCATAGGTACTCTACTCTAAATCTATGTGACTAAATTTAGAATATATTCACATTTCACGTGACACTTTGAGCCGCTCAGACTCGGGTGCATTGCACAAACCAATATCTATCGACTGGGGCGAGACAAGACAAAAAACGTAAAAACAAGACAAGACAAGGGTGCACGAAACGAAGTGCAATCGAATTCTAAGCTTCCTGAGTAGTTTAATTTAAAAATTATTTACAGGAAGCTGGTTATGCTGTGAGAACTTCAGCATTGCAGACATCAACCTAGCCATACTCTTACAACGGCTGTGGGAGCTCGGTCTCGAAGACAGATACTGGAGCAACGGAAAACGACCTTTGTTGGAAGATTATTTCAACCGTGTACGGCAACGCGATTCTTTCAAGTTGACCATTCCTAACTTACCCTATCATGTTAAAATGATAATCATGTCGCAGCCACCGGCATATTTAGGAGCTGCCGGGTTTGTCTCTTTTGCCGCTGTGTTGGCTGTTGCATATGTTTTCAAAAAGATTATTTATTAGTTTTTTTTGTGTAGAACATACCTACGTAATATAAAGAAAGTAATTATTATGTACCTACTTAACCTTGCGTACCTACCTACTTTATGTGCAACGGTAGAATCTGATGTGACATTGTGATGCTTTTTTTGTGTACATAATTAAAATCTAATTGACTCTTATTTGATCATGCATTTAACAATTTTATTGATAATTACGTATTATCAATGAGATTTAATTACTTATCTTTAATAGGCCAAGTACCTACTTACCAACAATTCTACTTTTATGTAGGTAGGTAAGGTACTTTTAAGAATAGACAGTATTATTAGATTTGAGAAAATTTAGTATATAATTACTCATTGACTTGTTTTTGTGTTATCTTGAGTGAACTTTGCATAATATCTTATTTAAGCTGTTAGGATTTGGGTGATCGATCTGATATTGCCAATACATTTACTTCTACTTGCATACAATGAAATGAACAAAGATAAATGACTGATCATGACCATAAATTTATTTTTCATCAACAAAATTTTATTAAAAATGTGATGACAACAATTATTCAATGTAATGAAACAGATGTATAGATCTGAAAATAGACAACAAACATTGGTATGCATGTAAACATGTAAGTCTGGTAAGATGAATAAATAAAAATATACAATATTAACACAGCACCTTTTTATTTTAGTAAATATTATAACAAAAAAATCATAAAAAAACTACCTGTTTCCATAGATTAAAAGTTGACAACTTAATTGCTTATTCTATTTTGTATACCTTCTCAGCATTATCAGCAGAATACTTCTTATTTACATTGACCAAGTTCTATGTGTTTATAGAGTGAGTAAAATGGTAAACTTGAGTAAGACTCCACTATGCAACAGTTTTACACATTTAAGAGTGAAACTAGAAACCTCCCTTCAATTTTAAATTGATAATGCTGTCTGTACTGTGGTACTGTACAGTTGCTATATAGAATTAGGGCAAAGGTATGTTGACTTGTTTACTTAAACTTTGACTTGAACAAAATTTCCCACCCTTACACACTAAGATATTTACTACTCCAAAATACACACATACTTATCTTGTATCTTCAGCAGGTTCGATGTTGTCTTGACTCTTGCTGATGGGCATCCCCATGAAATGCTTACTCCCATTAGAGGAGCTCATTCTTTTTTTATAAACAGGTGTAGTCTGTACTGGTTTATCCTTATTATACTTAAATAATCCATCTCCAGGCAAACTGGGAAAAATATTTGGAATTGTATACCAAACCCTGTAGGTAACAAACCAGGTAAATATTGCTATTACTCCGCTGATAAACTTTTCAACCATTATGTGATAGTATAATATTGTAGATACCAGCATAACATCCCACAGGACTTGAAGAAATGCCATGGCTATAAATATTGCTCGTACATAGGGAGTATAATTCTCATACGATAATTTAAGAATATTGAGTTCTTCTGCCTTTATATTCTTAAGAGGATTCGTTCTCAGTGACTTATCATTCACACTACGAGCATATTTCTCATCTCTTATAAAATCTTTAATTCGCTCCCATCCATTTATAGCTCGAGCCTCTTCAATCAAAACCAAGCTTGAATAAATAAGTATAAAACAATGGCCAGATATGTCAAATCCATTCCAAAAGTGCCCATTTTTCAGACATGTTATTTTATCATTAATCAGTTTTTGGTTGCAGCGACCGTAGTTAGTTTCCACAACATTAAAAAGTGTTGTCCACATGTACCAGAAAAAAGTTGCAATAGAAAGCCTTAGCAGATGTGATGTGGCCATCATTCTCCGATTGCCGCAACATGTTGTGTATGATGTCAAAATAACATAGGGCACTGAAAGGAAAAGTGTCCAAAACCAACCAATTTTAACAAAATACTGGTTAAAAATATTGTCGCTTCTGGAGAAATATGATTTCGGAAATGTTAGAACATCTGCTATAAGAGAGAGCAGGAAGAGAGCTCCCAAATATACAGCTATTTTTAAATTGGTGTCAAAGAAAAGTATCTTCTTACAAATGTGCACAATCATCAGAGCGAATATTTCAAGAACTGAAGATGCTTCTCGAGTAGGTATTGTACCTTTCCCTTCTGGTTCATTTTGTATTTTAAAATTCATTCTATTTTTATTATTGAAACTTGCTCTGCTAGTCATGATTTTCAATTCAAGATTATTTTTGTAATGTTCTGCTGCCTGCACTTTGCGTTGAATCGAAAAAAACTGCTCTCGGTCTCGATTATGACGTAATCTGACAGAAGCTGAAAAAATGACAGTTGACAGTGCCAGCTGCGGCCAAGACAACCCAGAGGCATACCTAAATTATGCCAACCATATCTTTAAGAGCCAACCACATGCTGAGCGAGGCGAGCCAGTGACAAATAATAAAAATGGCCAGCGAGCTCTCGCTAGGCATCATCATCATTGGCAGCTGATCGCTATTATGCTCACATCATAGAGAGATGAATTAGCGTACATAAAGCGTTGCATAAAATCAGAGAATATTATTTTTTAATTTCATTGACTAGGTAGTAGCTAGTAGGTACCGAGTACAACATTGATTTTGAGAGAGTAACAAAGAGATCACTTTTTTAATATCTAGCGAGCTTATTGACTCATTTCTAAAAATAAAATAATGAATAAACTACTCAGAGGTACTTTAACCAGACTTTAACCGAATCTAACGTAGCATCGATAAAATCGATTACATCGAATATGGGAAGTGAAAGGACAACAAACACAGAGTAGTAATAGACAATAGAAAATAGTGTTCTGTGCACATCACTAACGACGCGCACCCACCTCGTACGTAAGCCAACCAAGCATTTTCCCTCCTTTTGCTGAAGATTGTGAAAATATTTGTTGATAAAGCAATCAAAAAATATTAGTATGCGAAAAATATCGAAAAGTCGTGCAGATGAGGATGTAATATCTTCAACAAACGGATCAATGTTAAACGATGGATCTGAAGCTCGTGCAGCAGGAACTAACGACGATGTTATGGCAGATTCCGATTTAGAAGAAAAAGACAACAACGAAGAAAATGATCGTGAGTCAGACGTTTCGTATGCCGAAGGAACTCCAAAGAAGACCAAGCCTAAGAAAAAGAACAAGAAAAAGAAGTCGGGAAAAGCTAAAGCTGCTCAGGAAGAGTATGAGGTGCGGAAGTGGCGCGAATTTTTAAATGACGGACGCGATCTATTCCCTGAACAAAGCTAAAGTTGTTAATTATTATATTTCAGGTGGAAAGAATAATTGATGCAAAGAAAATTAAAGGCAAATTGCACTATTTGATTCGCTGGAAAGGATACAGTGCAGACAGTGATACTTGGGAGCCTGAAAAAACGGTGTCTTGTCCAGAATTGATAAATAAGTACAAAGAAGAGGTATGGTTGCTTTCAAAAATCTATTTACCTATAAGTTTATTTAGAGATCATTTATTTATCTTTGCCACTACTTATTTTACAAGAAAATTTATATTCAGATAATTGTTCCATATTCACACTAGGGAGTAGGTACTTACTCTCAGAAGATATGATAGTTATGAAAGAATGTAGGTTTTATTCTAATCAATGCAGTAAATGTGTTGCTTGCATGATCTGATTATGTAAATAAAGTGTTGTTGTGAAGTTTCCATTTATATGTAAAACTCGTTAGATGATGTTGGATGATGAGATTTGACCATTCCCACAAGACAGACATGGCAAAAATTACATTGTTGCATATTATACAAAATATTGATGCACTGGCATTTAAACTGGCAACCTTTGCATTGAAAGTAAAGAGGACATACTCAAAACCAGAAGCAGCAGGCTCTCAGGCTCAGGGGAAATAATTATATTTCTCTTAGCTTTAGGTAGGTACTATACAAGTAAACAATGTAAAATTTCCCACAACAGAAAGAAAATGATCGTAAGACCAAAGCTGAGAAGAAACAAAGTGAGAAGAAAAGTAAGAAACGTAAATCAAAGGATATCAACAAGTCTCCTGCTAAAAAACCAAAGACTGATTGGGATAGCTCTAAAGATGAAGAAAATGCCGAGTATGAGGTAATTTTTAGGAAAAAAATGCTAAGGAAAAAGTGTTTCTTGATTTGTAAAATTGCATGATGAATGTATGTTATATTTTAAACATAATCCCTAGTTTAGTAACTTAAATTAAATTTATTTGTTACTTTGCTTGTTATCTTAGACAGAGTCTTGGGCCTTTGATGGGCGGGCATATGTATTAACACTAATGTAATTTATTTTATAGGTTGAACGTATAATGGAAGTTCACCACAAAAAAGATGGATCTCGCGAGTTTCTCATCCATTGGAAAGGGTGGTCTAACAAATTCGACTCCTGGGAACCTGAGAACAATTTAAACTGCTCTGACTTAATCAACAAGTTCATGGACAAGGTGCAGTAAACAATTGTCAACTTGTTTCATGATCTAGCATTTATTTTGTTGGTTCTTTTTTAGGGTGCCATTCCCAAAGGGTAAAACCGGAACCCTATTACTAAGACTTTGCTGTCTGTCTGACTGTCCGTATTGCTGTATCTCATGAACCGTGATATTTAGACATTTGAAATTTTCACAGATGATGTATTTCTGTTGCCGCTACAACAACAATACTAAAAAACAGAAAAAAAATATTTAAGGGGGCTCTCATATAACAAACGTATTGTTTCGTGCACAAGTCCGACTCGCACTTGACTGGTTTTTATTTTTATTTTGTGTTATTGTATTCAGGTAAATGATGCGCGTAAGACTCAGTCTCGGAGCCTGCGAGTTGCTCCAGAGTCAACAAACAGATTCACACTGCAAGATCCAACTACTGGTCGCAGGCTGAGCAAGAGACGCGGCCAGCGCCAAAGGTAATGCATTATCTAAATGCTCAATAAATCAAATAGTCCATGTCCAGCATTTATAAAATAAATAGTAACAAAATAATGCTGGACATTTCACACAAAACTAAGCAAAGCTTGTCAACGATAAACCACCATAAATTGGTTATATCATAGTCTACAAACTTGGAAATTTCTAAAAATAATTAAGAAATTTTCAACTAAATCCCTATATGTATAAAAATTATTAACCCAGAGATAGTGCTTTCTCAGATTCAGGTCATGGCACTTCATGCAAGGCCCAAGTTATTTGATCATAAGTGCTTTAATTTATGGCCCTTTGCTTTAAATTTTACTAATTTTTAACTAACTTCCCTCTGAGTATTATTTCGTTTCGAAGGATTTAAAAAAGTGAGCCCTCAATCTCCACAGGCCACATCTCACCACTAATATTGTTTTTTTTTTTTTCATTTCAGAGTTCGATATGATAATGCAGAATAAAGTAGTCTATTTTATGGTATGGTAGTACCAACATTTTAAATATTAGTATATTTACACTGAATAAGTACCTACATTTACTTACTTTTACTTTAGTACCTACATGTAAGTAAATGTACCCATAATTTTTTTTTTCAAATATGTATCCTATTTTATATAATCATCGAGGAACATTTTAAATGAAAGTCGTAAATGTGCACTTGAGCCTTGAAACTTTAGTTATTGATTGACATAGGCAAAACTATTTTGAGTATTATTGTGTGTACCTACACTTTTTTTATCCTGCATGTGGCTATGAAATCCCATAATAAGTGTCTTGCTATGGTGTTCCGGCAAGTTTTCAATACAGATCATTTAGATGTTTCTCGCTGATTGATTATACATCTAAGATTGCTTCTGGGAAATTTAAGTTATAGTTGGTCTTGGTTTGATTTCGCATAATATGTTTAACTAAGAAAAACCACATCCCTGTTATGTTTACACATTATAAATATCGACATTATGATAGTTAAAAAATTACATGTTTGTTTTTTACTAATAAAAATCGATAGCTGGCATGTCCAATTGTAATGATATGTTAATCGCTAAATGATTTGATGTATTGACACGGCTTCTGATAACTTCTTGTTCACGCTTTTATGGTATCTTTTTGTCATAGTATGTTGTTTCTTGTTAGATTTACGGCGGCTATCGATTCTAATAAAGCATAGATTTTGCGTGTGCTAAAATCAAATAGTCGCGAAAAAGTACATTGTAAGTAGCTAGAAGGTATACCTAGCATTTTTAACTCACTAAGTTTGTAATGCAAAGAGCTCCGACATCAAAATATAAACAACCTGGCATGAGGTAGTTTTGGGGGTTTCTGTCATATAGTTTTTTGTTCTAGGTAGAGTTACTTAATTTCGTTGACTAAATAGAATTGGTATCGATATTTAAAATGGCTCAAATAAAATGTGACTCCTACTTGATTTTGTTTTTTAGAAAAATATTATGTTCTATGTTAGTAGTTCTTGAGAGCCGGGATGAAAATTATTTAAAACGTGTTTTTTTCATAAGACTTAGCCTGGATTATGTTTAATATAAAATCACTCTTATATTATTTTTAATTCTTAGTTAATAAAACAAATGTTCTGCAATATACAAACTGATTTTTCTCGTGACACTAGTAGGCACATAAATATTCAAATAAGGCTATTGCATAAAATTTATGCAATAGCCTTATTTGAGCTTTGTTTTGAAGGTTTTTTTGTCGTTGGCATAAATAATACGTACTTTAATTTACGAAAATGTTATTATACTATACAATACATCTGAGATTTTATGCCCTGAGGTTGAGAACGACAACTTCCGAGAACGTCTATTCTAAACCCGTCAATTTCCTAATATGAATTTTATGTGTAACGCATATCCTACTAGTAATAATTGCAGATTGCCGGTAACATGTATGTAATTCACAAGTAAATAAGAATAAGAATAATAAAGTTTTATTTTTAACCGATTTCAAAAAAAGGTTATATGTTCGGCTGTATGTATGTTTTTTTTTAATGTATGTTCATCGATATTTCCGTCAGTTGTGGACCGATTTCCAAAATTTTTATTTTGTTTGAAAGGTTGGTAGGTCTCGAGGTTGTCCCATATAAGTTTTATTCCTGAGGGATTGATAGTTTCCCCGTAAAACTAAAAAAATCACTGATCTTTAAGAAAATGGTGGACTGATTTCCAAAAATTTTTTTTTTTAGAAAGAGGTATACTCTCGAGGTGGCGCCATAAATTTTTTTTTCCTGAGGGATTGACAGTTTTCCCGTAACATTCAAAAAACCTCATTCTCACTACACAACACACCCTGACTCACAATCTGAGTCAAACATTAAATAGTTTGAAAGGGTATATTATACCCGAGGTGGTCCAAAATAATTTTTTTCCCGAGGGATTGATAGTTTTCCCCCTTGCTGAACTCCGGTGTGTCCTTTAGTAGGCCTGCCCATGACTTATCTTATCCTTTCCTACTTAAGCTACGATAAACAGGGCTTAATGTAGCTTACTATATTATTTAGACTTACACTTTTATTTACACAGTATTTATTTACTTAAACTAAAAAGTGAGTAATAAAAATTAAAAAAAAACAAAATGAACCGACTTCACAGAACACAAACAGACGAACCTTCTACACACTAAAAAGAGAAAAATAAGAATATAATTTGAAGTCGGTACCAAGTGAATGGCAAAAAAAAAGAAATCAAGCGATATCGTACCAGGATATTTTGAATTTCTTAGATGTAAATGAATAGTTAGCACCGAGTTCAAATTATAAATCTAGAAATTGTAGATCACTTCATTTACCTGGGTTCTAGTATTAGCAATAACGGCTCCTGTGAAAGCGAGATCCGCAGACGTATTGGAATGGCCAAAAACGCCATGTCTCAGCTTGAAAGAATATGGAAAGACCGTTACATAAGCAATAAGACAAAAACTACATTAGTCAACACGCTAAGTTTTCTCTATATTTCTATACGGAGCTGAGACGTGGACTCTGAAAGCAAGAGACCGCCAACGTGTGGATGCTTTCGAGATGTGGTGCTGGAGGAAAATGTTGCGCATCCCTTGGACTGCGCACAGAACCAACCTATCGGTGCTCAAGGAACTCAAGTTGGATAAAAAGCCACGCCTGTCATCTGTGTGCCTTCGCAGGATCCTCAAGTTCTTTGGCCATATAGCCCGTAAACAATATTCAGAAGCTCATAGTCACGGGTAAAGTCGAGGGAAAGCGGCCAAGAGGCAGGAGCCCGATGCGTTGGTCAGACCAGATCCGCATCACACTTGACCTCAACATGCCGGAAGCTGTGCATGCTGCTGAAAACCGAAACAAATGGCGCTACATCGTACGGGAGAAGATACTTCCGTGATGGGTCACGACCCCCAGCACTGGGGAAACGACGCAAGAAGGAGGAGTATTTTAACACTCATGGAAATCAAAATTCATAGGGTACTTCCCGTTGACCTATAACTATGAAATATGGCAAGTATCGTCTTAGACTACAAGTACGTACAAAAATCTGAAAACCGTATATTTTTAGTTAAATCACAAATCACCCAGCAGTGGGATATTCTTGGCTGCGGATGATGATGATGATGAAATAAAAAAAACACGGCCGAATGCAAGGAATGGGGATCGAAATTTTGAAGTGAGTTAACCGTGTCACGCATGTGGGGTATCGTATTATAGGGCTTCATTAGCATAAACAAATCCATACTTATGCTAATACCGTCCGAAAAGGAACTTCGTGGCAAAAAATATTTTATGCCCTCTGTCGGCCTAAAGTTACCTGCGTGAAAAACCCGGTCTTGTGACTTACCGTAATTTCTGTAGGTAGGTACTCAAACTTCTCGAGACTATTTTGATTGCAGTAAGAAATAGGATTGATAGATCGGTTCAAAACGGTCTTGGATGGGTGACCGCCAGTGACATTTTCATCTGAGCGCTTCCGTGCTTCGGAGGGCACGTTCAATTGTCGGTCCCGGTTATTTAAGTCGTTGTATCTTTTAGTATTATCACTAGATTTCATTTATTTCAAAATTATTCATTGTTGTACAGCGTAAAACGTAAAAGTTCTATGTACAGTAAAGTAAAGTAGAATTTATTGCAAGAAATACATGTTATTTTTCACAGTATGTTCATTGTATTCTGCCATGTTATGGCGTGCAATATTTAATTTAAATACATGGATTAATGATGCATTATATAAAATAGCATGTCACTTTATTAATTAATTGTCATTTAAGATTCTAATTAGATTATTATATTACCTAGTTTAATTGTAGAAGATTTTATCTTCGAATAATAACATTTAGCTTCTAGTATCGATTTCAACTTCCTCTGAAACAGCGAACGTGGTAGCTCTCTTAATTGTTTAGGTAGCTTGTTGTAAATAGAAGGAGCCATGCAGAAGATACTTCTGCGCATCAACTCAATCTTTGATTTTATAACACATACTTTACTTTGATCTCGATCGATGTGTGGGGGATGTGTTCCTTCGTGAAAAATACTATAGTATCATTGACCTACACCATCATGTTATACATCCATGCCTATCTATGATGAGATACAGCTGTAACTGATAGCCAAAGCATTTATCATAATATGTCACGATAATAATGATTACCATACCATACAAGTGCTTGGTCCAAGCAAAAAGTCGTGCACTGATGTTTTATTATGCTCTGGCTAATTGTCATTGGCCATTATTACAAAAAAGTTAAACCTTAGTTGAATACCATGTTGACACATGTCAAAACTGTTACCACAAAAAAGCGTTCTATGTAATCAGTGCTTCGCTAAACTCGGTTCATATTTTTTGCAATAAGATGAAATGTGTTTAAAGATTTGATTTCTTATCATCAAATTCGCGTAGCCATTAGTGGTACCAACAGTATAGGTAGGTACTTTTTATTTTAGAGTTGATGTGTTTTCATTTTAATGTAAGTAAATAAATAAAGTTATTACAATACATCAAGTATTTTTTATTTCCACATTTTATCGTAGGAACCTTTTGTCGCCGCCAAAAACCTAAGGTAGGTTTGTTGTAAATAATTAAAATTGGCGAATTTAGGTGCATTACAAATAGGTTTACAATTACAGTTGGTCGTTGCGACTTCATTATTATAAAGCCACTTAAAAGTATATTTATCAAGGCAGGTCTGTCAAAACCACGGAATAATAAGTGAAGTATAGTGGAATTGGAACTCGACGCAATGCCATATGGAAACGTGCATGTGAGTCACTTTGCTGAAAACGCGTAATACTCGTACTATGCTTAGGGTTTGGTGAGTGTTATAACTAAAACATTCATGAAACCCTAATTATTTTTTTTCATGCGAGTTTTTTTGTAAATCATCTAGTCGTACGGGTCACACGACGCCTTCAAGGTCGGGTCTCGGCGGCGCCACCAGAGCGAGCTCAAAATCTTGCGGCGCCTCCTCCGCGCGGCGCATACGCGGCGGCAGCGGCACCGCGAGCTCCGGCGCGCGCCGCCCGCACGCGCCGCACGCCGCCGCCGCCGCCTCGCCCGCGCACGCCGCGTGCAGCGCGCGCGCGCAGTGCGTCGTGCGCGCCGCGCCGCCCCCGCCCGCAAGCGCGCCGCCGCACCGCACGCACGCGCCACGCACTGCCAGCGCCCGCCCCGCCGCGCTAAGCGCGCGCGCCAGCCCCTCGTGCGCCTCTCGCCGCGTCAGCCGCGCCGCGCACGTCCACAGCCGAGCGCCGCGCGCCGCCGCCGCCGCCAGAGCGAGCGCTACGTCGCGCGACACGCCCGCGTCGCGCAGCGCCTCCTCCACCGGCAGGTACGCGAGCGCCTCCAGCAGCAGCGCCGCCGGCGGCCGCGCCGAGCTCACCAGCCGCGCCCACAGCCGCGCCGCCTCCTCCGGCGGCACGGTGAGCGCGACGCGCGCGCACAGCTCACCCGCTTCCTCCGTTCGGCCGAGTCGCAGTAGCGCGTCGAGCGCCGCCGCCGGCTCGCCGGCCGCCTCCAGGCAGGCCGGCTCCGCGTCCGGCGGGCCGAGCTCGCGCACCGCGCGCAGCGCCTCTTCGGGCCGCACGCGCCCCGGCCGCTCCGCAAGGAAGGCGCGCACGGCGGCCGGCCGGTGCGCGCACAGCAGCCGCAGGTGCTGCGCGGCCGCCTCGCCGCGCAGCTCGCCCGCCTCGCGCAGCGCCTCGCCGAGCTCGAGCGCGCGCGGCGGCGCGGCGGCCCTCAGTGCGGCGGCGGCCGCGAGCTCGCGGCGCGCAGCCGGCAGCGCGGCAGCGGCGCGCGGTCGCAGCTCCGCCAGCGCGCCGAGGTGCGGCGCTAGCTCGTCGGGCGGCTCGTGCGCGCGCAGGAACTCGAACAGCTCGTCGAGGTCCGTCTCCGAGGGCTCAGGGATCTCGCGGAAGCGGTCGAGCGCGGCGGCCAGGCGGCCGCGCGCCGCCTCGAGCCGCCACAGGACGCGCGCGCGCGGCGGCGGCGAGGGGGCGCGCGGGCCGGCACGCGCCTGCAGCGCGAGCCAGGCCCGGTCGGCGCGTTCGCCGTTCGTGTTCGCCGCGAGCGCGAACAGCTCGTCGAGCAGCGCCCGCTCGGGCGGGAGCGCGCCCGAGCGCAGCTGACCGGTGAGGAACTCTAAGATTTCGATGCGATCGTGATCGTCCTAGAGATGAGAAAGAAGGTAAGGTGACCGATATCATTCGATTGCTCCGTCGAGTTGGGCGATTCGAGTGAGTTGCGTGTGCAGCGTACTGACCGGCGGCAGTGCGGCCAGCAGCGCGCGCGCCACGCGCAGCCGGTTGTGCTTGGCGAGCGGGCCGGCGAAGGGCGGGTCGCGCGCGCACTGCTCCAGCAGACGCGCCGCCGCGGCCGCGCCGTGCCGCACCAGCGCGCGCAGCGGGGACGCCCCGCCCGCGCCCTGCAACACACGCCGGCGCCGCACTCATGTACACAAACAACATTTATCTAATACTCATACATCTATGTGTGCCTGTGCTTACATATTTGTCGAAATACATGCACAAAGGAAGACCTGAACGCAGCCATGTATAAAAGAATAGTCAGTCGGCCAGTTTTGAGAACTTAATAAAAAAAAGCTGTAGATAAGAGTAAAAAAAAAGGCGGATAAAATTTGAGTTTGAAGAGACGCACAGCATGTCTGACTCTGAAGATTTTTCTATGGCTCGGCTCCCCTCTCAAATTGCACTAAAGTTTGAAGTAATTTTTGCATTTTTTATTATTTATGTTATCAACGAGGTGGAGCTGGTAATATCTAAAGTTCTCTCGCTTGCGCACCAGTGTACCTCGTCGAGTATCGCGTGCAGCGCGTCGTGCCGCGCGGAAGGACGGCGGTGGTCGGGCAGCGCGCGGCCGGCCAGCGCCTCCGCGGCCGCCAGCACCAGCGCGGGGCCGGCGCACGTGCAGTCGCCGCCGTCGCTGCAAGACTCCGACACGTGGGACGTCAGCACGCGTAATGCGTGCGGCCAACCACCTGACACAGTACATCTTGATAACTTCTGATAGACTGGTGTTCTAAGTTTCACGTATGCATTTTTGATAACACACCTCCCAAACGGATGAATCAATTTTGATTATGTTTTTGAAAGATCACTTGAACGAGAAAGTTCTTATCTTAGCCAGAATTCTAGATTCCTCTTCAGCGATAGGTATGTCGGGTCGGGGGTTTTGAAAATAAATAAAATGCATTTCTATCAAACTGCGTCAGGAGAGTTTCGTGTTTCTATTGTAGGTATTAGTGCAGGTAGGTAGGCACTTATATTTATTTTCCTCGACATAGAGCTGATGAGGATTACAAAGAAAAATTAGCATTGCTTTAAATCAGTCACTCGATGAATCCACTATTACAGAAAGCAGTTTTTCTCACCAATCGCAGCTGCTATGGCTCCGACGCCACGCCACAGTTTCTTGTCGCGAGTGAAGACGCTTGCCCGATGCGGGTCCAGCGACGTTAGCGGCACTGAGGCTACGACCCGTTCTACAAGAGTCGGCTCGAAGTCTGCTAAACTCTCGATCAATGCCTGTTAAACAAGAATGGTCAAGTACGAGTCAACTAGAGTACCTATCTTTAAGGTTCTCTACGAGTACGTGGATACACATGAGAAAACATTACAATATGAATCAAGTAGGTAAGTACTGAGAATCTGAGAAAGCGTCACTTACCTGAGTAGAGTCAGGTGACGGCGGCATATTCACGAGCTCGCCGCGAACCAAAGCATCGCCCAGAGCTTCCACAAACGCCCTTTCTCGGGAGCACTGTTCCCACAACGTGTTCCATAATTCTTCACTGAAATGAAACATTATAATAATAATACATTTATGTATTTTTCGAATAAAAAGGATCCTTTTTATATCTTAAACATATGGTTCGATTCTGGGTCATTAGCAAAATAACTTACCCAAGGCTGTGTTTGATGCATAATCTCACTACTTGATCAGCAACATTGTTATTGCTCATAAGGTGGGGACGCTCTGAAATATTTACAATCAGCCTAGCAGTCAATGCTTTGGCATCGGGGCCATTTGTAGTGCTGAGTAGTCTGAGCGCTTGCAGATGGCGGCCTGCGGAGAAGAAGGCCTGAGCCCTGGCGAGGAGGTCTCTGGGCCGGACTCGGAGCACGCCGCGCCGTCCCAGCAAGGACAGTGCTCCGTCGGCCACACACGCGCCCGCTAGCGCACTGCCGCCCGCGACGCACATGGCGCGGGACACACGCCCGTCCGTCCAATGCCCCTATCATACAAACATCGCGTCACAAAAGAAAACCTCTAAAAGTGGCTATTGTATTTTTTTGTAATGGTTTTTAATTTTTGTAAAAACAAACCTTAAAAAAAGCGGATGCATAAACTGGTTCAATATCAGACAAGTCTAATGGTTTATCATAATCATCACCCCAGAGCCGTAAATTCTCATCCCTGTCGAATATCGCCAAAGAACCTCCAAGCCAGCCCATCCAAAGAGGTATTGTTTTTAGTTCTGCTTGTTTGATTGGCTTAATGGTTATGCAGGATCCGGTGATGGTCAAGGATAGCCACTGAAGAGTAGTAGCTCGTGCGCAAACCAGAACTCTTTCATCGGTTTCACTCCACTGGAGTAGTGGTAATGTCTCGGGTGGACCGGTGAGCCGCAAGCCGGCTGCGCGCCCGCCCGCCACCACGATAACCCGAGTGAGTGTCGCCAGCGCCAGCACTCGAGCGCAACGAGCGGACATTGTCACCACCTCTCCTCTAGCCCCAGAAAACAGACAGGAACTCCTGGCAGAGCGCACTCCAAGAGGCCGCGAAAATTTTATCAGCCAAACGGAACCGCCTGTATCCAGTGCAAGCCCTGAGGTAGCTGCCCATGTTACTCTCAAAATCCCCCACAATTCCCCACCTAGTGTGATGCGTCTCAGTATGGTTCCTTGTGAGCTCTCATACTGGCATATAAGCCCTCTAGCATAGCCTGCCAGAAGTCTTGAGCTATCTTTATTGTATGCTAATGATGCAACAGCACCACTAGAGTCAATGTTGGAATTGCATACCCATCGCAGGGTTTGGTCAAAGAATGTTAAGAGTTGTCCCTGGGCAGTGCCCACAGTGATTTTTCCATCAGTACCCACATCCAAAGCTGTGGCAGCACCTGCAGATGATCTCTGCTGAAAACATATTATACATTGTTATATTATGAGAATCATCTGAGAGTTCTACAGTCTCATTGGAATTCTGAAAAGATTTTAGAGATAAAACAAAACCTGACTATAGGCTCATAACTGCATAGGCATGGAGGGTAGCAATCTACGTAGATTAAGAGCGCTTGCCCATGGCCACTTTTTGTAGTCATGCTGTCGCGATGCTGACGTGCGTTCGTTGTAATTTTTTAGTTCTAGTAGCGATGCCGCCGCGCGTTTGCAAATCGTGCGACAGCATCGCTACAAAAAGTCGCCGTGGGCGAGCACTCTTAATCTACGTAGATTTCTAAACTTCTACAGGGTTAGCCAACCAACATTTAAAACTTTTCGACAAGTAAAAAAACCTGTAGGTAACTTATTTCAGGAATGCTAAGGCTAACTTGGGCAAACCTTTTCGAAGCAACTTGCAAAATAAGGGCACAACACAAGCATGTATTTGGATTGGACATGCCTCTAAAAACCCATTGAGACATCATATAGGAATTAGAACTGCTTCTAGATTTAAGAGAAGGTACCATTAGAACATTCACCTGTGCTTGCTTGATTTGCTGCGATATTGCTAGCAGGAAATCAACTTGGAGTGCAGAACAAGTGGGGGGCTCTTCTTCATATTTAATTTGTTCATTTTCTGTGCCCTCTTTTTCTGTAGATAACACTTCCTCCAATGTTGGAGCCTCACTTGCAGGAAGTGCATATTCTACTTCATCTAGCTACAAATAATAATTTTAAGATAAATACTTTGTTGGCAAAATCGAAATTATCATGCAGTGTAAAGGGGCGTTTCTTACCTCTTCAATATCAAGATAATGAAGACTACCAACAGATTCTAAGTCTGAGTCTAACAATGATTGCACTGATGGAGTTTTTAACAATTCCATTTTGGTAGAACTTGGATTAGCGTACTGGGAGCACAGCAGAATAAATCTGGGAGCGGGAGATTTGGAATTGAGTGAAGCGAGAAGTTAAGAATACATAAAAGATCATCCATCTTCGACAACACAACCACCACCAAAACAACTACCACCTACTACAAAAAGAAAGAGACAGACAGCCAGACACGCCAGACAGCAGCAGTCACAGCTGATTGATTTGACTTTGACTTTGACTGACAAGTGCTCGCTCCGCTCCTGTCCGCCATTCATTCATTTAATTCATTCCATTGATTGTCTGTCACTGTCAGCGAATTCAGCGATAAGAGAATAAATATAAATTGGTTTGTGTCAGTCAGTTTGATCTCTACTACCTAATCTGTGGTTTGTGTGTCAGCGACAGCGATTGTGTTTCTTTCTAGTAGTATGATTATGAATGTGATATTTTCCCGGAATTTATTGAATTTCTTGCTCAACACACGTATTCTGAGATTTCTACTACCTATCTAATTTTAGTGATAGTGTGATTTAAGTTTCTGTGTATAATCCCAAAGTCGGACAAAGCTCTCGTTTATGTAGAGGTAGCCATTTTGTTGTGAAACTTGAAAAGGTCATCGTAAGTAGGTAGCCTGACTTCTACCACCTACTGTAGAAATGTCCGAGAACAATTCCAAGGATCCTCCTTTACAAACAATGAACGGCATGCCGCCAAATCACAACCCATGGATGTACGGCATGTACAACCCATACAATGGATATCATGGTGTTTATCCGCCGCAATATAACCATTACTTCAATCACATGGGTAATGCAGGATTCCCAAACGGCCATCATCAATTTCAACAAAATCAAGACCATGGACATCCTCAATTTTCGAAGCCTCCCCCGAGTCCTCTGCTGGGAATGTCTCCTCTTGATACAAATCGACCTTTTTATAATCAAGCACCTATTAGATTTAATCTAAACAGTGCTAAAAAGCCTTCTCCTTTATTAAATGAAAATCCTCTCAACAGTAATAATCCAAAAAAGAAACGCAAAAAAAATAACAATTGCCAACAAAATGATAATCCTGTATCATTTTCAAATGATATAGCTCCGCCTCTGCCTGATCAGCCTCCCCCGTTGCCCCCCCTGCCACCTCCTGATGCTCCCCAGCCACCTCCGCCGCCGCCGCCTCTAGAAGTCCCTTTGCCTCCGCCGATTGCCACTGAGGACATCCCTGAGCCACCAGCAGAGCCTGTTAACAATTGTGATCAAACTAAAGAGACAGATGATGACAGTAACAAGACTCATCATCTGAATATTCTGAACTCACAATTTACTAGTTCAGCAGGCTTATGGCCAGACAGCCTTGAGAGATACATCAAAAGATGTTATGTTAAATGCAAGTCTAGTTTTGATCGTGATCAAATTGATATATGTTTGCGGGGACGAATTACAGCAGCAAGTGCTAAGGATGAATTATGGACCAGGAATTGGGATAATGAGCCAATACCTAGTGTCCATAGTGAGCGTAATAACTTGGCTGTAAAACCCAATAATTTGAGCGTTAAGCCTGTTCGTGGCACCTTGAGTTTATATCAGAAATGTGAAAACATTGCTGATTCAAATAAAAGTAGACCTGGTAGGAATTTTAATGGACATAAAAGTTCTCCTCAAAGGAGACGCAGATTATATTCTAGGAGTAGATCCAGGAGCCCTCCCAGGAAAAGGTTAAGGTAACTATTTGTCCAACATTCTTGTCAGCCAATTTAAGTAGACAGAAATTATAATAATTGTTTTGTTTCAGTAATTCTTCTACATCAGGAGATGAAATTGAGGAAAGAAAACCAGCCAAAGGTAAAGGACGCTTGAAGGTAAAAGACAGGTTATCATTAGATCAAAAGAAACCAGAAAAATACAATAACAAAAATGCTAAGAAGAAGCAATATAATCAGTTCATTGTGGAGGACATTCAGGGTAATGCTGAAAGACTCCAGAAAAGAGCTGAAAGATTTAATGGTTCTCCTAATGTTCCCTCCATAGCAAGCTCTGTTCAAGGAGGCAATAAGAGATCTGAACTGTCAGTCAGAAAACCTGTCTTACAAGATATTGACGGTGATTACGAGTTGAACAACATGCACATAGTTGGCACATGCTTAGATTTGGAGAAATCTTTTCTGAGGTTAACAAAAGCACCTGAAGCATGTGAAGTTAGACCAGTCCATGTGCTCATTAATTCACTCAAAAATGTCAAAGAAAAGTGGATTGAAAAACAAGATTATAGATATGCATGTGATCAGTTGAAATCAATAAGACAGGATTTGACGGTATGTATGATTTTTTCTATTTTCTATAAGAAAATAAACCTCGCCAATCTGAACACTTTAGACGCAATGTTATGAATACTTTTTATTTACTGTATCTGAAACCTTGTGTATTTTATGTACAGTCAGTATCACCAATTGGTTACTACGGGAGTAAGGTGGTTTGTACTGCAGGGTGGTTACCAGTTGTGAAGCTGGACCGTACCTACCTCATTTTAAATGTATCTCATTTGTTTATTAGGTTCAAGGTATAAGAGACAACTTTACTGTTGTGGTATATGAAACGCATGCAAGAATTGCCCTTGAAAAGGGAGACCATGAGGAGTTCAATCAATGTCAAACTCAACTGAAAATGTTATACAGTGAACTACCAGAGAGTAGGTCTAATGCTGCAGAGTTTACTGCTTACAGAATTTTGTACTACATTTTCACAAAAAATACTCTGGGTGAGTTATATTTTTTTATTAATTCACAGATTCAAAACATTTAATAAAAACCAATCAGGTTTTCAAAAATCCTTGATTCATTGTACCATTTTCATTACTTTATTTCAGATTTATCAACAATTTTCCAATTTTTATCTAAGGAGGACAGAGAACATGAATGCATAAAACATGCTCTTGAAACAAGAGGTGCATGGGCTACTGGGAACCTACACAAGTTTTTCTTATTATACAAGACTGCTCCACTTATGGCTGCATACCTCATGGACTGGTTTGTCGACAGAGAAAGGAAGCTCTACCTCAAATACATCATAAAGTCGTACGTCTTTCTATTATTATATTTTTCTTTGCTAGGAGCTGTGTTTTGGGTTAGCATATCGACTTTTGCTTTCTTTTAAAGTAGTGGGTTGGGAACACATAATTATACTATCCGTTTTGGTTAAATATGAAATAACACACGCTCTAAATAATGAAGGAGAACATTCTAAGGAAATCTGTTGGCAGTCATGTATAATGACCAAATCTTTCCTGTGAAAAACTGAATAAGCTAAGAGGATGGTATAGGTGCTCGGAACACCTTTTAAGAACATTTTCTTGGACACTATAGTATACTTGTGTGAAATTGAAAGTGGCTATAAAAACAACTAACAAATGTCACGACAGTGAGAACATCAATGGATCTTCAAATGTACTAAGACTCATTGGTGCACTATTTTTACTGTTGTGACAAAAACGGCTACATTGTAGCCGCTTTCTATTTCACAAGTAAATCCCTAGAGTTAAGTGAGTAATAGCTTTTCTAGTCAATTAACCTAAAACACATTTAGTTTTTATTTCATCATTCTAGGCTATTCCCAAATGCCACTTATTTTGGAGATGGTTAGAACCAATTCAAAATTATTTATTCAGAGCAAAATACTTATGGTACACTAATTATGAAAGGTAACTGCAAGTTTTAAAAACTTTATAGTTATCCCACCTTCTTCACAACTTAGTTCTGAAATAAAATAGTTACTAAGTACCACCTATACCTATATAACACATTATGCTCCAGGGATGCACAGGAATCAAATTGAAGTAATATTGTTAATTTGTGGCATTTGGAAAAAGTCAGCAGACAATCATCCAGTCAACATTAGAAACTACCACTGCTTCACTTGTGGCATGTGTTTAGTAGTTATAGACACATCAATCTCAATGGTATTCTCTATTGCAGAATAATTATATTAGAATCAATTCTGTATTTATTTTAACCGGCATTGCTGGTCGTGTTTAATTAACAACATTTTCTATGTACAGCTACAGACAGAATGTTCCTGTGGACTTCATCATTCGAGAATTGGCGTTCGAGTCGAGTTCTAAGGCTATTGAGTTCTTAAATAAGTTTCCTCTGTCGTATGCTGGCGGCGATCAAACTCTGATCGATTGCAAAGCCAGTACTCCAGCTTTAGCGAATATTTAACATTTTCTGTTATGCAGTCATCCTGTTACAGCATACTCCTGTGTAGTGATGTAATTGCTGTACACAACAGGAGACACCACTTTAGCGGAGCCGTGTTGTCGTTGCGTCCCGTCTTATGCTCACCTCATTCTAATCAGCTTTAATAGGATTAAGTTGGCAGAAAATCTTCAGCTGATAAAGATGTGCTCCGAGGAAGAAGACCAATTGCATTAAGAGGAAATATACACACGACTAATGTTGAAGCTGGGTACAAGTGCAGTGCAGAATGAACTGTCATGGACTTAAAGTGCAAAGACTTTCGTTAATGTTTTAGTTTTTAAAGTATTTTGTTAATTGTATACATAATTGTCTAAACTCATTACGATTAAGTTTTAAGTATATCATTAAGAATGTATGTACATAAATGATTAATTATATTAAAGTACCTAATTTATGATTTTTTTGTGCGACTTTCATTCATATCATAATTCCTATGCTCTATTTAAGTTTTGTGTAGGAAACTTAGGGAAACAAATTCTAGGCAAAACACAATTTGGATCTAAACAACCAACTTGTGCCTGAACTTTTGTTACATCATTTTACATTCACATGCATAATTTGAGTTTAATGAAATAATATAATAATGTAATAACAGCAAAGAATCCAAAACAAATAGGATATAATAATCTTATCAGGGTGCACGCACATCCTGTAAATTGTAAGGGATGAGATTCCATATTAATATTTCTATTTCAGAAATGCGGGAGACATACTTTTCCAGCAAATAACTCTGAAATGACTGTGATCCAAAGTGACAATACAAATAAAATGTAAGATATTCCCACTTGGTGACTGTTAGGTAGCTGGTAGGGCTGTCCTCCAATTTCGTCAACATGAAAGCCCATAGGGAAAATTACAGCAGCTAGGCAAAACACCACCACTGTAAGTAAATAAATAATATAAGTACCTTAGAAAAATTACATGTAGCAATGATAGAAATAAGAACAAACAATAGAGCAGAGTAAGTTGAGAAGGTCATTGTGAAACAACTGGTCATTAGTCAAATGATCTTGCAAATGTTCTAAGATGAATGTACAGTCAGCAACAGAAAGTCGATTAACAGTTTAATTAATTAATATTTCTAAAAATGTAATTTGTTTTCGATTTCAAAGAAAAAGCTAACTTTTCCTGGGTAATTATAATGGGCTAATGCGGCAGCTTCAAATATTTTTAAAGATTTTGGCTATGATGCTATTTTTTTATCTATTTTAATTTAGGGACCTTGATTATCGAACATGCCGGTCCCATAGGTCTCTCATTTACAAAACTATTCCTCCAATATCCTGAGGGTCTGTCGGTAGAGCATGATAGCCGCATCAGATGTCCGAGCTATGGATGATGATGGTATGGATTTCAAAAATATTCAGCTTTGTAAAACTTTAAATGTAAATCGACTTTCGTTGCTGACTGTACCTATTACAAATGAACAGTTATTTATATGTTCCACAGAGTTGAAATGTACTTACTTGCAGCAAATCCAACCCATCGTGCATATGGAATTACATTTCGATCAAAATGACTTGATGCCAATAAAATTACAGTAGTAGTGATACATATGCATCCTATAAAAATAAATATTGATGCAAGTAGCCACTCGGGTTGTAAATCTGGAGTGAAACACACTTGAGGTCTGTTGTACAGGGTTATACAGGACCACATCAATCCCAATCTCGTATCACCTGAAAATGACCACAAGATAAATTATTACACAGGATCTGAGCTAATGTATATTTCTTTAGTTTCCGTAGCGGTCAATGGTCTGTGTGTAGTTTATTTTATTACCTCCTACGTCTGTAATGATCCAATCAGGCATAGCAAGGCTCACTATAGCAAAAACATCTGCAGCCATGAACAAAGTTCCTGAAATCACTGTTAGCTTATCCATTCTGTTGGTTTTCTTTTATTTCATATTGTGAACTAAACCACAAATGTCCGGAAACTTTTATATTAGAAAATAAAGTGTAGGTACAATACTTCCTTCGTATGTATTTATTTGTTTATTTTATTTTATTGATTAGTGCCCCTTGATCACAGAACGAACACTATTACTCCTAGATTCATTAATTTCATTCATCATCATGATTGATTGAGCTCACTCACTCAACCAACCAACTTCAAAGTGAATTTATTCACTCACTCACTACATTTATTGAGCTATTCATCCGTGTTTTGTTTTTATTCTGAGGTTGGCAATGACAAGAAAGGTGGTTGATCGTCGTAAGCATAGATTTAGCATGGTACCTTTTAGATTTAGCATGGTACCTTTTTGGTACAGAGTCGTAAGGCTATGGTTGAAGGTTTTTTTTTTTTTTTTACAAAGAAACGGTCTCGGACTACCCGTTGTACTACGTAAAGCCACGTCGGCCGCCCGAAGTTAGTTCACAGAAAATTCCGTGCGATAAGGCCAAAAATATTCTTGGAGATCCAGATGACGATATCACTCGAGCGAACGCCGAGGATACTCCGTCATCTAGCCGCGTCACGTAGGTACACTCCACAGTAACTCGCACCGACCCCGCCGGGCGCGCTCGATGTAGTAGTTGTCCTTTGGTTTCCTCGCCCCCGGGCGGGAAAACCATTCGACTTTTTCTCCGGCAACAGCCCAAGCCGAGGTTCGTACCCGCTAGGGGTGCCCTTGAGCATGTTGCCTTTCACTCTCTCTCTCGGTGCCGTCGCCTTCTGCGCTGCGCACACCAAAGTCCGGTAAAGCTGACAGAGGCCCATAAGGCCATCAGCATCTAGGCCATCCGAAAAAAAAATATACCTATTTATTTATTTATTTTTATTTAACAATAAAAGAAAAGGGCTTTGTCGCTGAGCGACTATACCTACCGCCCAATCAGTAACATCTTAGCTTAGTCTTCTTCTTCTTCTCTCTCACTTCGCTTCAAATCTTTCTTCAAATAATTATTATTATGTCACGTCAATTTGAGTCAATTGAAAAAACATGGCGGCTTGTCCTTTTAAAACTCCAATGGAAATCTTTCGTCAAATGAGAAATCTTCTTGAATACTCCCCCATTCCATTTGCCAAATCTCCTGTTACGTACCTATCCAAAGCTTCAATAGTAAAATGCCACCGAAATTACATAATAAAACCTAGTAAAATGAAAATGAATGAGTGGCCGATGCGAGTGTGACCGAAAATTCAATTGGTAATTTTGTAGCGTAGCGTCCAAGTAGTGAATAAACCAGCTAAAAAGTAAAAAGGCGATGATAACTAAGCATTGCTAATTGCAGACCAAGAGCTAAGCTATGATAGTTTAGCTTTTAAGTAAGTATAGCTTATTCTTAGCGTACCTACATACATAGCTGAAGCAGCTAATCATATATATTGTGTGCTGTGCTCACTCCAACCTAACTATTTACGTAGCTTGTACACGACGTACGCAGGACAGTGAGGGCAGCAACAATAGGGCGGCAGCAAACAGCAAGCTGCCTTATAATAGCATGATGGACTTCTTTCGCCATTTTTGAAGGAGCTAGGCTCTGCTATTTTATTTAGTTTTCTCGTGTTTTACTAGGTTTTATTATGTAATTTCGGTGTCATTTTACTAATGAAGCCTTGGATACGTAACAGGAGATATGGCAAATGGAATGGGGGAGTAGGTATTCAAGAAGATTTCTCATTTGACGAAAGATTTCCGTTGGAGTTTTGAAATGACAAGCCGCCATGTATTTTCAAAATCAAACTGACGCGACATGAATACATATTTGAAGTGGAATGAAACAGTTGCCATTATTAACAAGAAGAAGAAGGAATTAAAAGATGAAGAAGAAGAAACCAAGAAGTGAAGTGAAACGAGTTTAGATGTTACTGATTGGGCGGTATAGTCGCTCAGCGACAAAGCCCTTTTCTTTTTTGTTCATGCAAATAAAAAATAATAAAAAAATAATAGCATGATGTTTGCTGCTGTCCTCACTATCCTGCCCTCGTGTGCAAGCAGCATTACACAAAGTATGAAAAGCTGCGTCAGCTGAAATAACTTGGCCTCTTCCGGCCGGCAGTCTCCTACCCACATCCTAATAGTTTGTGCTCCTACCTAAGTAGGTACAAGTTGGTTTAATTTTGTTATTTTGAGAAAGTCTATGAAAAAAACAGGAGCGAGTGTAGGTACAGTCAACAACGAAAGTCGATTAACAGTTGTACTTTTTAAAATGGCTTTTGTTTTCGAAAACCAAGAAAAAATAAACTTTTCTTGGGAAATTATTATGAACCAAGACTTTTATCTTCAAATATTAGTAAAAATGTTTGGTCATGATGTTACGGATTTTGGAAATATTCAGATTTGTGAAACATAAAATGTTAACCGACTTTCGTTGCCTACTGTACCTATGTAGGTACCTAAGTTAATAAGCTAACATCCTTGCCTCGCAATTCAATCCCCGTTGGTACATAAACACAGAAACAGGGTCTGGGACCCTAGATTTGCAGATCATACAAACATTTATCCCGCGGCGGGGATCGAACTCGCAACCTTCTGCGTCCCAAGCCGGCTTTCACCCACTGCGCCACAGAGGTCGTCTTAGTATAACAGAAGGGTAAATGAATGGAGCGGTAATGCCTAAGAAAAGAAAGGAATTACCTATAATGAGTGTAGGTCACAGACATCATATCCGTGGTTTAGGTAGGTGAATTGCTTTAGGACACATCCGCCAGATTCCACATTCGTCAGATTATTTATTTATTCCACATTCGTCAGATTTTTTTACCTCTGACGAAACGATGATTCCTCTTTCGTCAGATTCCATTATTCTACATTTCTGGCTAACCTAACCAAATGGGTCGTTGGTTAGGTTATGTTAGGATAGTGAAAAAACCATGCGCAAGGCGAGCGAGCGAAGCGAGTGTGCCGCGGCAGCGGCCGCCGAAGCGCCAGAAATAAATAAATCTGACGAAAGGGTCATTAGAAGTTATCCACATCCGTCATTCATGACGAAACTGAACTGAAATTATACAAAAAACTACTTCTGACGAAAGTGGAATCTGACGGATGTGTTCTAAATCGGTGAATTTAACCACAATTAACTTCATAACATCATTATGATTGCTTTATTTAAATATACTTGGTTATTATAATTTTCTATTACGTTTCTGAATCATTTCCATTAAACATGCCGAGTTGTCATTAGCGATCTACTTATCTAGTTTAACTTGCACTAAAATAGTTCTAGGTGTGACGAGGTAGGTAATAATGTTCCGTTCAGGAAGGAAGGAACCTAATTTAGGTTTAATAATAATAAGTAGTGGCTGTTCTCATCTCAAGCATCTGAAATTTAAACCGTTGCTATGTGCCCATGCCACACATTATGCAGGTAACATGAGAGCCATTGGTCTGACGGGCCATTGGATATGATCAAGGTCGGCATTGAAAAGAAGATGAATCTAGTTTGCTGGGAGAACATTTTTCTAAGCCGCAGCTGTTGGTGCAGCACTGCTGTTGACAGTGTTGCTCGTTGCCGTAGAACTGGAGTCATCGGGCTCGTCTATTTGAAGCCAAGGCATACGTTTTTGTAGTTCTTGTCTGAAAACAGAAGAATGAGAAAATTTGTGATATATACAGGGCGTCCCACGGCTATGCCACATGGAGGGAAAGTACCTTAAATATTGTAGATGGAACATTTTACTGAAAGAAGACATTATTTTTATTTAAAAAACAATTTAAACTGCATTCACAGATATTTAAATAATTAGATGGTTGAACCGGAAATCGAACCCGTTACATGAGAAAAATAATCATCCTGTAGCTTTATCATACCGATCGATAGGCTTCATCATAAGGATTATTTTTTGCTAAATAACATAGTGTCACAAATAAAAGGAAGGCCATGAACTTTAACATTTGTGTTCAGAAAAATAAATACTTAGCTGACATTGCTGTAAGCACATACAACTGACATTATCATAAGTACGTATCACTAGTAAATGTACCCACTTGAGAAGTATAACCAGTGTGAAAGTGTCCACGAGCTACAAGCAGAACTTAGACGTGTTATTCGAAATATCCACCACAACAAGATCAAAAAGTCGACAGGGAGCGAAATAATCAAAAGAGTTCGACTTTGTATTCAACAGGAAGGGAATCATTTTGAGCATTTGATAAATTGATAAATTTTGTATTAAAAATGTTAAAGTTCATGGCCTTCCTTTTATTTGTGACACTATGTTATTCAGCAAAAAATAATCCTTATGATGAAGCCTTTCGATCGGTATGATAAAGCTACAGGATGATTATTTTTCTCATGTAACGGGTTCGATTTCCGGTTCAAACATGTAATTATTTAAATATCTGTGAATGCAGTTTAAGTTGTTTTTTAAATAAAAATAATGTCTTCTTTCAGTAAAATGTTCCATCTACAATATTTAAGGTACTTTCCCTCCATGTGGCATAGCCGTGGGACACCCTGTATATAGCAGATACAAAGTAAAGAAACATACATAGATGTCTTAAAATAGAGTAAACTATGCTTAGGTACCTAATAATTTAGGTAGGTAAGTACTTAATTATGAAAGAAAGAAACGGTCACGTGAGGATCAACAGCAAATTCCAGATTGTTATCTACTGGTAGGTATCTACTTATGTAGGTATTATGTACCCTTAATGTTTCCACACTCTTTTCTTACCAAGAGATGCATGCTAACCTGTATTTTGGGTGACTGATTGCGTAGACCCAAGGATCAATACACGCCACTGCTTTACAAGCCACTGCGGGAATCATTGTTACCTGAAAAAAATAAGGCTATTTATGAATGCTCAACATTTCAAGATAATCTCTAGCAGAACGGTTGGTTAGTTGTTTGCTTGTACCTACCTATAATCACAATCAAGGAATATAAGAATATAAAGTAGGTACCTAGAAAGGGAAAACGTACAAGTAAAAATTATTAAGAAGTCTTTCGAGCAACTCCAATCCAACCATTTTATTGGTACCAGGTTATTTGATGGTTAAATAATAACAATTTGTTGAAGTTGTACGTAAGTACGAAGTTGTAAGTAGTTGTACGTTGAATTTTTGTTTGATGATTTCTAGATTGTGGAGTTCTTTTAGTTCATTTTTCTTATTGCCGTACGAAACTCCATGGTACGAGTTTACGGAATGTCTATTTACATGTCACTTACACCAGGAGTGAGTAGCTGCTGGTCTCCGAAGGCTCCAATGAGTGCCATCACACCGTAGGGCGTCCACGATGCCACGAACAGGAAGCACACGGTGAGCGCCGCCTTGGCTATCCGGATTTCGGCAGACTCTGCACCCGCTTGTTGGTTAGCGCGCAAGGACTCAACATTCATCTTTTTCGCTTGCTCTCTGTAAAAAAAATGTGAGGAGTACCTACGCATATGGATATGGATATATATGGATTTTAACATAAGAAAAATAGAAATACTCCGTTATGCAAAACATTTAAGTACCAAGAAGAATAATATAAAAGAAACATTACCTAAGAGCAGCTTCGTGAGCAAACACCTGCTTCACGATGCCGCTGTAGAAGTAAATGATCATTGACATGGGGAATACGTAGCTGCACGAGAATATACAAGCAACGAACAGCTTTGTATCGAACGTGTTGGTTAAGTAGTCAAATGAACATGATGTTAGGTATCCCTCTAGAACAAAATAAGTGTACTTAATTTTTGAAGTAAATACTGTTAATTATACCTGATGTAGGTATTTAAAATTCTTAAACTTTTACTACCTGGAACATATCGGCCCCAGATTTTAAAAAGAGGCAGAAGAGCCCATGGCGTCGCGTAAATCCAGATGAAGGCTATCATCAGCAAGACTTTACCTCTGGATAGCCTGCCGTCCAATGGTCTTGTTATCGTAGAGTGCCTAAGAATAATAATAAGTAGTAAATAATGTGTATAGGTACAGTCAGCATCACCAACTGGTAGCCCCCCGTTCGAGGCTCGCAGGAACAAACTGTCTAAGGGGGGTTACCAGTTGGTGACATAACGTAGGACCTTTTCTACGTTATGTTATCGAGCGCGTTGAAGTCTTTTTCATGAAAGTTTTAGTTCGTAGGTATTAGGCAGATTACACATGGCACGCGGCACCGCTACCGCCGCGGTGCCGCTGTATTAGTCACGCTTGGATTTGTATAAATCCTTACACACGGCGCCGCGGCGGCTCCTGCTCCTGCGATACCGCGGCGGCGAAAAACGCTGCCGCTGCGGCGTAATGTGTAATCTGCCTTACATACGCTTTTTACTTTATTTTTGTATTCGTTCTTAAATGTACAAGCGATACAAGTTACACTTACCTGTCATAAGCGATACAAGCGTTGGTCATCCCAGCCCCGATCCCGCTATATGCGCCCATCAGGGCAAAGACTTGGCAGCCGATATTCCCTAGCGCAAAACCTTTCATAGCACTGTTGTAAATGAATATGGGTGCTTTTGCCATCATAATAAAGTCTAAAATAGCTAGTTGTAGGATAAGGAGATTACTTGATGTTCGTAAGCTTTTCGTTCTGCAACAAATAACAAGAACATTACCAAGGGAATGTTTAACTTTTACAAAATATAGCTACCTAAGTAAGATTTTTTTGTCGTGAATTAAACTATTCATAGGACTAAAATAATGCATTTAAAAATACTTAGGTCCTACCTAAGTAAGATTGTATGAACTAGTGCTTCATGATTGATAGGCTTTGATGCCGAACCGTGAATTTATCGTGCCCTATAAAAGGGAAACATGGCTCGGCTGTTAGTGGCAGTACCGCGCCGAGGCTATTGTTTATTTAAGATGTTTTTCAAGATCATATTACCTAGCTACACTTTGAATCTCGTTCGTTAAAACATAGTTACCTAGAGGAGAGAAACAACATTGGAAAATACTTACGTGGAAAATATAAAAATAACCAGTCCATTGCCGACGAGTGCAGCAGCCGTGAAGAATATGTATAGCAGCGCAAGGGCCGTGTGTGCGGAGGCAGGTGGAGCCGGGTACGAAAGCCAGTGCTCGGGCACCGCAGCTAGGTCGTCTCCGGTGAGCCCAGCGCCCAGCAACTCGATGTCCCCAGGGCCACCTGACCTGTGTAACAAAAAAGTTTAGCTTATACCACAACTCTTATCTACTACGCAGTACCTATATATTATGATTTGTGCTATTACTGAAAAGCGAAGACTAGGTAAATATCTACCTCCTACAGACCAGGAAGATTGACTTTTTTATGTACTAATCTATTTTTTTTTGTGCAATAAAGAATCTATCTATCTATATTAATAAATCTCTGTCCTGACTGACTGACTGACTGACAGACAACGCACAGCCTAAACGGCTGGTCGTAGAAACTTGAAATTTTGCGGATAGGTCCGTCTTGGTGCGTAGGGGTGTACTAAGAAGGGATTTTTTGAAATTCAACCCCTAAGGGCTAAAACGCTTGTATGAAAAATCGTATTCCTGGCACTTAGAGACATGAAATTTTGAATTATGATAGTTCAACAGTTTTAATGAAAGTCTGCATTCAAAAACTTTCAAAAAACCCCTAGAAGGGGTTGTAGGGGGTGTTAATGTTTGTATGGGGTTTTTTGAATGCGTGGTCTGATTCGCTTGAAACTCGGTGAGTATTAAGTATAATAATTAAAAAATGTATGCATTCAAAAAAAGTCAAAACTACCCCTAGAAGGGGGTTTAGGGGGGTGTTGATGTTTGTATGGGTTTTTTTGAATGCGTGGTCCGATTCGCTTGAAACTCGGTATGAGTATTAGGTAGTGTAATTACAAAATATATAATGTAAAATTCAAAACTAGGAGAGAAGGGGGAGTAGGGGGTGTAAATGTTTGTATGGGGTTTTTTGAATGCGTGCTCCGATTCGCTTGAAACTCGGTATGAGTATTAAGTAAATAAATGAAATTATATGGTTTAATTACTGCAACACTTGTTTTTGGGTAGGTAGGTACCTACCGATTCGGTTGGAATTATCGAGTATCATTAGTATCCTTGTATAATAGTCATGGAGAAAATTATGCATTTAGGGACGTGAAATTATTTTGAACAGAGGAAATGTTCTCAAAAAGTAGAACCTTTACTGAAATGTACCTACTACCATTAAAAATACCACTGATCATTCGAGATAGGTAATACAAAAGTTCGTTTCGTAGTTAGTTAAAATACTTACTTGAGTGCTGAGAAATGGGCGCCATAATAGTAACCTTCTGTATGGTTCTCCATATTGTGGCTTGGTTGTGAGCAGTCCTCGGCGGTAGTGCGTCCACTCCCCTGACTGACTGCTGGCTTAAGCTTGGAACTCTCCAGTTTTATATCAGTTATTAACTAACAAGATTCAACGGATAATCCCCCCTGACGCCCTTTATAGGATTAGCTGAGGTTTTGGCTCGCACACTGACACAGATTTATGTTTATTGAGGCACATTCCATACACGTAGATGTGAGATATCATAGCATTCAGGAAACCATACAATACGAGTTTTAGTTGTTTGTTTAGTACCTACCTACTCTCATAGTAGCTCCAAAAACTCAGTTTGTTGTGTTCTGTTTAACCAGAATGATAAAAAGTATTAGTTTCAACTTATTTAGAAAACTGTTGATTGTAAGTGTTTGCATGTTCTACTCGTATTATCAATAAACTGACAGAATCTTTTGCTGCTTGAAGAAATGCTACTCAATAAAAATTACCTCTCCATCGTTAACAAATTTTAATAGACATCACAACAACCATTTTTGGATTGAGTAGGTACACATTGCTAATTGCTAGTTTTATAAAATTACAAGTAGGTACTCTAAAAGGGTGGCTATAAATTACAATTTTAAAAAGAAAACAGTTCTGTAATAAGTAGTACTTCATAATTATCATAGTGCCCTGCAATTTAGTTTTAAGTGTGGAAAATGTTTTTTGTATTATTGAGGGTGGGTAGGTACTTAAATTGGGCTAGTACCAAAGTTAAGCCTTAAACTAAGTTAAGCATTCCGTGTTCTGTTTAAAAAGGTTGTATACGTTTAGGCCGGCCGTGCTTATTTACTTAACATACTTAGAATACGATTCATACAAATGCTTACTTACTGTTCATACAATGTACATGAGCGTTTGTAAAATAGTCAGCTACATAAAATAATATGGTTATGTAAAGTAAACAAAGTTTTCAGAAATATATTGAAAAAATATACCACTTATACGAGTATTGATTAATACCCATAGTAATGTACCCATAAATAACTGGACGAATCATACGTGTACGAATAAATATTTACAGCAAATTTTAAATTAATAGGAAGCATTTTTGAAATTAAAGTGTATTTGGTAGTTAATTAAGTTCCATCCTAAAACATTTTTCATTCAATTCACCATATAATTTGGTAAATTTAGGTCTTATATAATGGTATCCAGATGGCTAACAAATGGGAATTTTATACTTACAGCAAAAAATAAGGGACACAAAAATATAGAGTGTGCGAGTCAGTTATATCACACTGTCATTACTTACATAATTTTGATCACATTAAAAACGGCTCAGCCGTGTAGATCAAGTTTTAGTTAGACAAAAAATTATTTAACAATCATTTTCATACCTTGGTTTTAGGTAGTTAAGTATACCTATTTGGTAAATTCTAGTATCCATAAGAAATGTAGTTTATGCTTGTTCTTTCATCGTTTACACTTCGCATTAACGTAGGTACCTACTTTTAAAATTAATTCCGTTTTAAATTGTGCGAGAACAAATTGATTTATTTTTAATTACCGAATTTTATCTACTTTACATCAATATGTTATTGTTTTATTTGTCATTTAAGAATTATGATGTTTTATTAAAATTCGCTTTATTCAGTCTTTTTAAAATACTAAATGATGATACTATTGTTTATAATCAATTCATTGTTGCATTTGTAATCAAAATAGCTAGTTAGTTAGTGTTAGGCAGTCCTAACAGGAGGTCTATACAGTTTTAGAATAATGAAGTGTTATAATGTGTCTAGTCTAATATCTCGTTTTACCAAATTAGACTATTCAAAAATACTTAAATAGCTCTGCTTACTAGACACCAGTGCGCTACGAGGGTACGAATGCTACGGCGCGTAGCTATCGTAACACCCATGAGAAACTTTACCAGACAAGTCATCATTTTACTTAAAATATTTGGCACTTACGAGCTTCAACATGGGGTTTTGGGTGATTATAACGTGAAATACAAATATTGCTCATACGCTAAACCACATTCATAATTATTTATATAACAGTGTTTCTAAAAAATAGGTAAGTATAACCGTCGTCGTTTTTACAAAGACACATCGAAAGTTTACAAGTGAGTATATACCAATACTTACCAAAGTATACTGTAAACTGTACCAAGACATTGTAAATTTATACAAAATTCAACAAGAGTCGGTCGCCTCGTCCGAGCGAGACGGGAGCTGCCCTCATACGTCGGAAGGAGTCACTCGCCCGTGTTCCACGTCTTCATTCAAATTACTTTCAGTCACTTCATCAGATCTATATTCAGTCCTTTCTTCAGTTTCTTCTTTCATTTCTACTGGTTCTACCACATTTGTTTCTTCAGATATGCACGTCATATTTTCAGATGCTGTAGCGTTTTCAGATAGGATTTCTACGATTTCTTCCAACTCCCTTTCTAGCGCTTCATTAGACTGTCTCTCCATTGCTTCGTAAGATTGTGTGGCCCTAGCTTCTTCATATCCTGTCGCAGTTGCTTCTTCAGATTCTCTATTAGTGGGTCCTACATAATGTATATGTGATCCTCGAACATACATATGATTTTCTTCTAATGGATTAAAATTATAAGTGAAAGCTAAACGTGAAATAATATCGATATCTAACTCTTCTTGTAACCTTTCTAAGGTGAATTC
Source organism: Epirrhoe tristata (assembly GCA_951394285.1). Classification (NCBI taxonomy): domain Eukaryota; kingdom Metazoa; phylum Arthropoda; class Insecta; order Lepidoptera; family Geometridae; genus Epirrhoe; species Epirrhoe tristata. The sequence goes on from OX596148.1 coordinate 6,277,983, forward strand.
ATGTCCTGTATTTAAGTCAAAAAGTGACGGATATCCCGTAACTTCCACAACCTCACCGAGACGTCGGGCCAAAGCAATGTCTTCTTCAGAAACGACTGGTTCGGCGTTTTGTGTCTCTCTTTGTCCATCCACTGTCTCAGAGTACTCTTCTTCCACACCTTCAGCGTCCTCGGCCTGGATGTCCTCCGCCTGAGCCATTGCCACAATTATTTGTAGCTCTATTTGTCTTTCTATCTCTTCGTCTGCTATTCTGTCTCTATTCTCGTGAAGCGCCACAAGTTCGTCCACATCCATATTCAGTACAACTTCTCTCGGTAATACCTTGATTTCATCTTCTGTTTTACCTCTGAGTGCGTCAGTTTGTTTTTCCATTTCTTCCTTTGGTTTTTCTAAGCATTCCGGAAGTTGTATGGTGATCCGAGTGTCTGTTTGCGAAGAGGGCAGGGAGGGGGAGATGCGGCTCGGCGGCGGCGCGCTGCTTGCACGCATCTCGCCTTCCACGGACAGGAAGGTGCTATCTATAGTAACAGTTGAATCCTGACCGGGCGTTCTGTAATAATAACGAGTTCTATCACAAACATATTAACGGTTTAATTATTGGTTTGTGTAGGAACCCAAGTAGCACAGACGGCTGCATAGTTGCTGGACTATAGAATATTTGAAAACATATAGGTACCTATGGTTATAAATGGTCTCTTATTAAATGTTAATCTTATTAAAAAAAATGTATTATAGCAACTCCATCGTAGTCTACCAGCCTACTCTAATGATCAACTTACTTTGCAGCTTCCTCCGCGTTATTAATGTTGGCTGTGCTGCCTCGAGGGGTTGCTGGAAAAAAGATAAACATTTTATATACATATATAAGTAGGTACTTAACACTGATTGTATTCTTTTCTTCTTTTTATGATTAGAAGAAAGTTCACTTATCTTATAAATCGTATGTTTGTATGAGATAGTGGCAAAACAACTTGAGGGTTGTATACTTCAATCAACAAGTGGCCGGATAATTTAACGTGTTTCGAAGCACGAAAGCGCTCAGTTTTGTTGCAATTAACTAATGATTGTATAGAAATACGTGGCACGAGGATAATAAATCCGTGATCTCGCTCGTACAGAACTGTATTCTGTACCCTTACCTAGGAGGGTGTCATCGCGTAAGCGCTGTTGTCGCGCGAGCGGGCGTCGCCGCGTGTTGTCGCGCACGCGCAGTGTGACGCCCGCGCACGCGCCGCTCGCGTGCAGGTCTAAAGCCAGCGACGACTGCGACCCACACTCGGATTCTGCTGCGCTGGCGCTGTGTACAATAAGTTTTATTTGCGAAACCCATTCCAAATTACAAAGTTAGGTTAGACATGTAAAACCTTGTTTTTAATTAAATGGATTGAATATGTGTAGTTATAAAATTGGTATCCTTTTTAGAATCGAATTAAAAGGCCAAACATAATGCCAGATATTTAAATTCGGTTTATTATAGTACGTACACATCATTTTAATAATTTATACTCTTATTGATATCATAAACAACTTTTTAACATATTTTCCATACATTTTTAACAAGTTAGAGTTAAATTTTAGAGAGTTAATTTTAATTTACAAAATATAAAAAATTGTACCTATCCATCTAAAGACCGTGGCATAAACGTGCTATTGTGTTGCTGCCAGTCAAAAGCGTGTTGTAGAAGTTACTAGCTGTATTTCTAGGCTAGAGATGCCGATATTACTTACCTGAACAAAATAGTGTCTGGTCAGGTTGATTGTCCTGAGTTGCTCGGTAGGCTTCGGTTCTATGTCCCTAACAGGTCTCGCAGGAATATTCCTACTTTCAGTCTTGAAATAGCATCTACTAATTACCGTTGCAATTCTTATCTTTGGCGTGTGTGCGATAGCTACAACAATGATTATGCTAGCTTGTTTGACATATTCAACTGTAGCATTACAGGAATGAGGCGCTTGATGAGTTCCAAGTTTTTTAATTAAGTACTTTATAATACTTAGTGTACGGAACCGTACGTGATTAGAGTGGGATGGATGCTGAATTGATACGAACTTGTAAATTAGATAAACTTGCTGTATTCAAGAACTTTACGTTACGCTAATGATTATGATGATTTATGCTGCTAATGAGTGCGAACCGATAGCAGTCCGAAAGTGCACTGACTAGGTAAACCGTGCGATGCACCTCGTGCGACCTACTTAGTCAAATCTGCTTGCTAAGGTGTTCGTGTATCGAACATGCTCCCGAGGGGAGGAGATGAGATGAAATGAGATGCTACAATTATTGGGGTTAGTTAATACATCGATGAACCAGTATTTTGCTTATGCTAAATGTTTGTTAGAACAGTGCTAGGTGAAATTAAAATTATACTCGTACGTTGAATCGAGTTGCTACACACTAAACATATTAATCGCTATCTATGGTAACGACCGATTGTCTTTTATTAATGGGTGAAGTCGAACTGTCTTTTTTGGGACGCCAATTACGCAAACTAGACCACCGTTTGGTCATGTGTCCGTCTTCACCTTGCTCGGGCAAAGGTTGCTCTCGCGCACTCACACTTTGCTCTGGCTCGAGCCTGGGCAAATGATTGGCACTTGCACTAACACTATTGATTGGCTGGGCGGGCGCGGACAAGCTGACTGCTGGTCTGCCTCGCCTCCACAGGAACCACAGGAACGCTGCGACGGCTACTGCTAGTAGCACATATGATATCGCATAGTGGTGTATATCATGATAGCTAATGTTGACGTCTTGCTGAGCTGCTTCCTTCATAGCGGTGATCTGTTCACCGAGATGTTTTAATGAGCTGTTCAGTAGAGCGCTGTCTTCTTCAGAGTTGAAATGAGGAAGCGTAATATTGACCAAAGGATGACGTAATGGAGCTATGTTAAAAGAAACTACGTCTGGTTTGAGATTGAGCGTATTTTTTTGCTGATACGAATATAGAGTTAGGTCACGTCCCTTTACAATACATTGTTTAGAGAGTTGAATGAGCCCGGCCTTGCTGACTCGGACGTCTCGTATTTCTTCGTCGCATATGATTCTCAAAGAGTATGAATCACATACGTAGTAAAAATAGACAGATGGGTCATGCAATTGAATCCATCTATTTTTGCAGTTTTCTTTAGTAAAAGCGCAATCTCCTTTGTTTTTTATTTCACAAAACCTTTCTTCGGTATCTAGATGATTGATAGGCCCTTGAAGCTGACAAAGGTAAATTTCATCTTGATACTCGCAGCTTTTAAGGTCCTCGTTGCTCGCTGTTAAATAGGAGTCTCTTCTTAAGTTAATGGCTAAGTAGTCTGCCACTGTCTTGACGTGGAGCATGTTGGTATTTATTTGAGCTGGTACAGGTATTAAGTGGTACAACTGGAAATTATCTCTGCTAATCAATGGTAATGTTATCTCAAATATAAAGTACTCTGTAGTCATTTTTGCTTTTATCTTCAATAGCTTGTAGATTTGATATAAAGTGGACTGTATGCTGTCGATGGGTAACGTGAGCTCGTTCGATATTTGACTTGAAACGATCTGGAGTTCTTTGCTAAGTTGTTTCGGGTTCAACAGATGCATGTTTATCTTCCCATGATAAATATCTGTCAATGTGTCCATTAATGAGTCCTGGACCCGCTTTAAATTCTGTACCATATTTGTGGTAGCTATCGCTGCTAATGAAAATTCTTGAAGAATAGATATACTTTCCAGTTCCTTTTGTATAGTCTTGGTTGCTTGATCTAAATAGTTTATATGTTTATTTAATAATTTATGTTGAGTTTCAATGATCCTTTCTGTACGCTTTAATATGTTATATTCTGCTTCTACAACTGATGTTTGATTTTTCCATAGCTGTAATAAATGCTTTTGATTGCTGTTTACAAGTTCAATGTCATGCTTATATTTTTCTGCGAAGCTGTCGTCTAATACTCCGAACAATGTATTTGCTATGGAGCCGACCGCATTGATAAGACCGCGTCGGGTTCTTGACGCTGCGCTAAAATGCTGATTTAGCAACAGTTGGTTACAATAATCAAGCTCGCTCTGTTCATGCTGAATTTGCATTAAAATCATATGACAATGGCTGGGTTCTTTCACCTTATCACATGTTTGCTCTAAGTGTTTCGTAAACGTATTTACTGCTTTATTTGCTTGCCAATAAGGTTGCATATTATAATAAACGACGATTTTCCATTGATCTCGAATTAAATGCATTTTTCCTATGGGGTCAAAGTACACCGATTGATTATTGGGAAGCTGAGTGAAGTTGTAAGATGCTTCGCTGGACCATATGACGCTCATAAAGAATATAAATGCTAGTGCTACATTGACCAATTTCGGATACTTTCTTGTGCTTGCTTGCTTTCTTTTTGTCTCAATTTCTTTGCTTTGCTTGCTTTGCTGAATTAACTTTTCATCTTGCTTTGCTTGTTCTACCGGTAAAATGGATAATCTTATGACTGGACGCTTTATATACCCATTTTTTGTTTTTAGAGTTACTACTCTGACTAACCCATCGTTCCCTTTATGAACTTCTACTACTCTTCCAACTGGGAACTTCCCCGCTAAATTGTTATCGTCATGAATAGTTACCATATCCCCGATCTCGATATTTCTTTTCGCCTTCAACCACTTGCTGCGTACTGATAACTGGGTAAGATATTCGGTTTTCCACCTTTTCCATATATCTTGAACGATTTTGTTTGCTAGATGCCATCTGGTTCTGCCATCATCGGCGGTTTCTATGACCGACAGACCTGCTCTGCTAGTTAGGAAATGAGCTGGTGTCAGGAAATCGATGTCATCAATGTCGTCTGATATTGGACACAATGGCCTCGAGTTCAGATTCGCTTCTATTTGAGCTAACACGGTGCTGTACTCTTCGAAGGTCAGAGCTTGATCACCTACGACCCTCTTGAGATGCTGTTTTAGACTTCTGATTGATCGCTCCCAGATCCCTCCCGCACTCGGCCAAGAAGGACAATTCCAGTGCCATTCTATATTCATTTCTACAACCTCCTTGTGGAATGAATCACTGAAAACTCTCTCTAGCTGTTGAAACTCTTCTTGCAGAATTTTATTCGCTCCGACAAAGTTAGTCCCATTGTCTGAGTAGATGTGCTTTGGCGCGCCTCTTCGTGCTGCCATCCTCCGTAACGCTGCTATAAAGGAGGCACTACTCAAGTCCGAAACTAGTTCCAAATGAACTGCTTTTGTGACCATGCAAATAAACAGCGCAATGTAACCTTTAGAGGTTTTTATACCCCTACCTTTGCTGGCTTTTACTCGAACAAACCCTGTAAAATCTACTCCAGTGTGATAAAATGCTGGAGCTGGGTTTATTCTGTAGTTTGGTAGGTCACCCATGATCTGATCTAGTTTCTTAGGTTCTTGTTTTTTGCATGTCACGCATCTCAAAAGCTGTTTTTTCACTGCTCGATTACCTTTGACTATCCAGTACTGTTGCCTGAGTAAGGACAAAGTTAGTCTGGCTCCACCATGGAACGTAAGTTCGTGCGCTTGCTCTATCAGAAGTTCTGTTAACCGCCCACTGTATGGGATAATGATCGGATATTTCATATCGCTGCTTATGTTAGCGTTTTTCAACCGCCCTCCAACTCTCAAAATCCCATCTTGATCTATTTTTGGATTTAAGTTTAATATTTTGCTACTTGCTTTTAGCTTGTCCTGACTCAGTAAATTTTCAATATCTTCGTTGAATTCTTTGCGCTGAATGTGTTTTATTATAATTGATTTTGCAGTTCTAAGCTCTTGTAACGTGAGATATCTTTGTTTACTGCTCGGATTCAATGCCCTTCGTATCCATGCCAATATTCTTGCGACTTTTATGAATGAGCTATAACGTTCTAATAAACAATCGATGATGTTGTTATCTTTGACGCTGGATTGAGCTACGTTTACTTTTATTTTTACTTCCTCATCAGTTTTAAACTCCGCTTCTAGCTGTTTTGGATTGAACTCATTGGAGGATAACCATGTGGGCCCTTTCCACCACAATGAAAATTCTTTAAGTTGGCTTGCTGATAATCCTCGACTTGCTGAATCTGCTGGATTTTCTTTTGTGTTTACGTAATGCCACATTTTTGATGGCATTGTGCTAACAATTTTCTTCACTCGATTAGCTACAAAGGGCTTCCAACGCTCTGGAGAACCCTGTATCCAGCTGAGAGTAACTTGCGAATCACTCCAACCGTATACTTCAACACGGAAGCTGTTAATGTTAATGACTATCTTCGTCATTAATTTCGCTAAAAGTTCTGCTGCGCATAGCTCCAGTCTAGGTAAAGATACGGCCTTGCTATTAGGCACTAGACGGGTTTTCGCTGCGACAAGTACTACTGAAGGTATGCCCTTAGTTTTGATTCTCGCATATACTACACATGCGTACGCTTTGATAGATGAGTCACAGAACCCGTGCAGTTCTATGACGTCTTCTACTTTGCTTTGCAACCACCGAGGTATTTTGAACTGACTAATGCACTCCAGATTTCTTTTTTCTTGAATCCACTCTTCTTTTATGTTAATCGGAACTTCATCATTCCATTGCATTTTAGAATTTTGCCAGAGTTTCTGAAATAACAGTTTCATTTTTGTCGTTAAGGGAGCTAACCAACCTAAAGGATCGAATATTTTTGAAATTTCTGATAAAAGTATCCTTTTGGTTAGTTTTGTCGTTTCTGAACTCGCTATATTGCTCTGAAAAGTGAATTCGTCGTCAGTACAATTCCATTGAATGCCCAAGGTTTTGGATGCGTTTTCTGATTTGAATGTAAACAATGTTTTTTCTGTGTTCTTAGCTTGCTCGAGAGTAGTTAATAATTGTTTATCATTCGCGGACCACTTTCGTAAAGTAAATCCTCCGCTGCTAAGACAGGCATTTACTTCCGCTATGCATTTTTTCCCTTCTTCTATGCTATGGGATCCTGACACCCAGTCATCCATATAAAATTGCTCTCTGATGCTTTTTGCTGCATAAGGAAAATTATGCTGTTCATCGTCTGCCAACCGGCGAAGAGTCATTAATGCTAAGAACGGTGCCGATTTGGTTCCGTATGTGATAGTTGCTAGCTGATAAGTTTTGATGGGCATTTCCGGGTTTTCTCTCCATACAATTTGCTGAAGTTTTTGGTCTATTTCATTGACTAAAATCATACGATAACATTTCTCAATATCGGCCGTGTATGCGTAACGATATTGCCTCCACTTCAGTATGAGCCCTTGTAGATCTTGTTGCAAGTTAGGGCCCTTGTACATGAGGTCATTGACGCTGTAGCCGGAAGTAGTCCTGGCTGACGCGTTAAACACTACCCGGAGTTTTGTTGTGCTAGATTCGGCTCTTTGAACCGCATGATGAGGTAGAAAACATTCTATTCCGCACCTCTGTTTGCTGCTAGATGATTCTTTCATATGATTCATTTGCTTATATTCGCTAATAAACTGCTTATACTGCTTTGCTAGGCTTTCTTGTCTTGTAAATTTTCGCTCTAGATTTTTAAATTGCGCTATCGCTATCTCCTTCGAAGATCCTAATTTTTCTTTAAATTCCTGCTTCATGGGTATTCTCACTTCATAACGGCCGCTTTCTAACCGCTTTGTTGTGGCTTTATAGTAGTCGACACATTCCTGATCTTCGACTGACATCTCACTTTGCTCTTGTATATCCTCTATTTTCCAAAACTGTTGTAGACTTTCAATATCATTCAAAATAACGTTGCAGTGGAATGAAGCCTGGACACTTCCGCATAGTAACCATCCTAGCTTGGTATGCTGAGCTAGAGGTTCCGATTGAAATTCACCTCTAATTAATCCTTCTAATATGATGATAGAATAAATATCTGCCCCCAGTAGCAGATCCACAGGACGACTGATGTTATAATCTGGATCTGCTAAACAGAGGAGCGCTATATGTTGCCAAGATGGTTTATCGAAGGTCTTGTTCGGCAAGTTTTTAATAACATTTTTCATTATTAAAACCTCAGTGTTAAACTTGTAATCTATGTAAGTCGATTGACATGTGATTTTTAGCTTTCCTTTGCAGTTATTTTCTTGCTCTCCTACTCCAACAATCACGCCCTTACATTGCTCACGCTTCAATCCCAATTGCTGTGCTGCTCTTTCGCTAATTACCGATACCTGGGAGCCCTGATCAATAAGGGCTCGCATAACATGCTGTGAATTATCTGCTGCTGTCACCTTAACTAATGCTGTTTGTAATAAAATCTGTGACGTCACTCCCCTTTCATGCTGGGTTGCGTGCACGCCGTTACTGCTCATGCTCTGTTCCTCTTGCTGATAATCTTCTTCTTGCTCTTGCTCCTGTTGCTGATGATGATTATTGTTTCTACGTTTCATAAGGCTGGATGTGCTATTGGAGTTTTGCTGATTAATAAAACAATCGTGTAATAAAGTATGATGATTATCAAAGCATTTTCGACATCTTTTTGTTGAGTAGCATTTAAATCCATTGTGATCATGAATGCAATTTATGCAATAATTCAGTTGTTTAATAATTTTTAATTTCATTTCATTCGGAGAATTGTTGAATTTTTTGCAATAATGTAAACTATGTTCGCCGAAGCAATGAGGACACCTACTTGCTGACGGTGCTGACACGTGCATTGCTTTCGAAATATCATTTTTCATGTTATTTTTCCAATCGAGGCTTGATTTAAAATTATTTCTTTTATTTTGATAGGGTGCTGCTTGATGATTTGCTTGCTGAGATGAGTGTGCCTTAGAGGTCACATCCTGACGACGACGAGCTGCTTCTAGAGTCGTGAACTTGTTCTCTAGAAAATCGATAAAATCCTGTAGTACAGGTAGTTCCCGTGAGTTCTTTAGCGACTCTATGTACTCAGAATAAGACTCATTGTCCAATTTTTGTGCTAAAAGGTGTACAAGTAGAGGGTCCCATGTATTAATATCTACACCAAGCTTCTTTATGGCGTAAAGACTCTCTAGCGTGACATCATGTAGTCGTTTGATAGCTAGATACGACTGCTGCTGAATGTTCGGAAGGTTGAGAAACATGCTGACGTGTGAAGTAAAGATTTGTTTTATATTATTGAAACGATGATTTAATATTTCCCAACAAATGCTATAATTCTCCGCGCTAATCGGGAGATGCTGGATCAAACGCTCTGCTTCACCTTTTACTTTGCTCTTCAAAAATTGCATTTTCTGAGCTTTTGATAGCGCTGGATTGTTATGGATCGCTTCGTCGAACAGATCCTTAAATGATACCCATTGATTGAAGTTACCTGCAAATACTGGTAGGTCCATTTGAGGAGTCGACTTGTCCCGATACGAAGTTGACCACATTTTTGAGCTCAAAGCTTTTCTCATGCTGCTGTACGTACGCTCATGTTTATTATAAATAGCTTCGTACGCTTCATCTTCTTCCAAATCAACCATGATTTCCCAATGGGAATTATCTACCGACGTCCAGCGAGTTTGTAAGACCTTCAGGGCGTCTTCAAACTCCCATTTTTCATGGAATGACTCGATGTCTATGCTCTCCACTGCTCTCACGAATGCTTTAAAATTGACGGACTGCTTGCGTAGCATATCGTCTAACTTGCTATTGCTCCCTCTAGCCACTACGGAGGGTGTTGCTGGTGCTCTGGGTCGCGACGGGCGCTCTTCTGTCGACGGACCTGCCTGCTCTGGATTAGGAGTTTCTTTGGCCTTAGATATTGACCGCTCCTTCAGGAGTAACTCATCATGGCTCTCACTAATTAACCTATCCGCTACTAAATAGATCTTTTTAATACGCTCAAACTCATTATTGACAAAGTACGCATGATTCGTAGTTTCATACGGAAGAAGTTTTTCATGATTCTTCTCATACTCTCTCCAATACGATTCTAAGAGGTCATATTTCTTTTGACAAGACTCAATAGTCCTACGCTCTCTACTTTCCTTTTTAAAATTAATTAAAAGTTTCTCGATGGTCTCTCCTAGCTCAAACTGACGCTTGTAAAGAGCTTCCATCTCGCTGTAGCTAGTTATATTGAAAATAGAACGCTCTTACTTGAAAGCCGCTTGGCCTACGGCTAAAGTTGTCCTGTCGCGGGTTGCTCCCCACGGCGCTGCTGCTAGCTGATGCTGAGGTCGCGAGCTGGCTCGCTGCTGACGGTTTGTCGCGGGTAGTTCCCCACGACGCTGCTGCTGGCTGATGCTGAAGTCGCGAGCTGGCTCGTTGCTGACGGTTTGTCGCGGGTAGTTCCCCACGGCGCTGCTGCTGGCTGATGCTGATGTCGCGAGCTGGTTCGCTGCTGACGATGCTTTGACGTGGGTAGCTCCCCACGGCAAATCGCTGATAATCCACACTCTTAGCTCTCTGGTAAGCTAGAGGACACTGCAATCCACGGCTGCTAGTTCTGAACGAAGCACTTCACTTGGCAATAGATTACACCTCGCGAATACTTCTAGGCTCGAAGGACCAAAATGTACGGAACCGTACGTGATTAGAGTGGGATGGATGCTGAATTGATACGAACTTGTAAATTAGATAAACTTGCTGTATTCAAGAACTTTACGTTACGCTAATGATTATGATGATTTATGCTGCTAATGAGTGCGAACCGATAGCAGTCCGAAAGTGCACTGACTAGGTAAACCGTGCGATGCACCTCGTGCGACCTACTTAGTCAAATCTGCTTGCTAAGGTGTTCGTGTATCGAACACTTAGTTTGATACTTAAATCTTAAATTAAGTTGTTATCTTAGTTCTTAAACCTCGTCAGAAGGAATGTGTGCTGTAAAACAAATATTTTTCTTTTTTTTATTATTTTGTTGTTGGCTAGCTTGCACCAACTTTTCTTTGTGCTCAATATTTGCTTACACTAGTTCTAACTGTGAAAACTTATTATTAGCCTTCTGTTACTAACAACTCTCTTGTTTATTATGTTTTTATGTGCTGTTAGTTTTCCATAAGTAAATAAATAAATAAAAAAATAGACGAGACGAAGACCAAAAAGCACTAGTTAGTAGATCTATTTTCAAATACTCCTCAAGATGTTTATAGAGAAAATCTAGAAAAAGTAGAAACATTTTAGTTCCTAAAAAACCCAGAAAGACGGGTCCAATTACAAATGCAGTTGAAAGCAGTTCACTGATACCGTGATACGTAATACAAGGCGCTTACCATCATAATCGTATTGTCTGTTACTGAGTTGTTTTAGCGCAAAGATCTTCGAAGCCGTGAAAATAATATAGGTTGGTAATAAAGTAGGTACCTATATCTAAGAGCACGCCTAGGTCTATAATTTGATTAGTTAGCATTAGGATAGAAAATAGAGATAAAAATAAGAACTACTGCTAAGGACTATATTAAGAAAAAATGTGTGAATACGTAAATGTCGTGCAAGCATCCAGGGTCCCAATTCTACTAAGATAAGTTGACTTAAATTGCTTCGACAAAACGACTCAAACAAAATATCGACAAGTATTAACTTCTTCAAAATCAAAAGATAAAGTCACCTAGCATTTTTGATAAAATTCATATACTGGCTCACTCTCAATTTCGGATACTGACGTTCCATACATATTTTTTTTTATCTAGATTGCTAAAAATTTATAAAATCTGAGATAGTGGTTTACTAAGACCGATAGATTGAGTTATTTGTTTGCAATCTAAATCAACTTTATTAGTACATAGTAGAATTGACCTCCTGTACCTGACTGCTGATGGGGGCTGCTCGTCTACGGAGAGAGCGTAGCGTCGTAGCGGGCGGCGTAGCGCTGCTACAGGCAGCGTAGCGCGGCCGCCGCTGCTACGCAAGTCAGGCGCGGAGCCGAAGCGGCCTTTCCCCTTCACCCTCTCTTCATTTCTGTGCCACACACACTCACAGTCTATGCCTCAAAAAGCCTGTGATCCACAAACATACTACTTGGCTTCTGTTTTCGCCGAAGCGAAGGAGCGATTCCGAGGCATGAAATGGTGATACTGAGAAAGCGTTACGTTTATAACTTACGTCAAGTTTCATAGTTTCACGAAACAAGTATACGTTCGGCAATCTCTACTCGTTGTTTTAAAAGGGAAACGGATATTTGGATATATATTACTGGACTGGAGAACAGGGCGTCTATCTAATAAAAGTGCAAGAATATCGGGAGGTTCAAAGACTATACAAAACATTACAGTAATCTGTTGTATCCATAATAATCCATATCGTATTCTGTGAGGCAAAATAACTTTGAATGTCAGATAAAACTGTAAATCGATTAATAATAAAAAAATATATGTTCCTGAAAAATATGTTCTAATTATGTATTGTTTGCTGGACTTTTAACAAATCCTATTTCAAAGCGCAAAACGCAACGATAAGTTAAGTTCTGTGTCACTAGTACTTAATTTAAAATACCCATAAAGTTTTACATTACCCGAGGCTTATTTTTTCTTGTCATGTTGGCGTTGGAACGATAGTCCAGTATGAGAGCGTCCGATCTTTGTCATTCAAAGGAAGTTAAATTCAAAAGTTGTTGCTGACCTAACTTGCACTGGTCGATGTCTATGCAGCGGCACAAGCGGCAGAGCGTGCGGCAGCGGCAGCGCGTGCGGCAGGCGGTACACGCCGAGCGTGTCGAGTCGCGCGGCGCACGGCGGGCCACGGCGCGGCAGTGGACGCGGCAACGCGCTCGGCCGCGCCGGCGTCACCTTGGCTGCACTGTCGCGGGCCTCGAACGTCATCACGCATGCTGCTACTACTATGAAACCTGGAAACACAAACACGTTAATTCAATTTAAAACTACGAAACTTGCACGACAAGGTGACGATTAAACGATTGGTGCCAGACTGCACTCCGGGTATCGGACTGCTCACGGACGGCTATGATTTTTCATACAAAAGGACTCAGCAGTTCGGTACCAATTACATTCGAAAGAGCCCTTATTAGTTATTCATGAATGTTGTTGTTGTTTTGAGCTTTTTCTATCCCTCTGCTGGGCAAAGGCCTCTCCTCGAATTTTCCATGCTTCCCGTATAACGCCATTGCCTGCCGCTGATAGTAGCTTAAGGGCCCTCAATGATTATTAATAAAAAAATTGCTTGTCCTTTCCGGGAATGCAATCTACGAGTAGGTATTTCTTTCTTTAGCTTTGTAAGGACTACGGATCTTTTCAGGTAATAACAGTACCTTTTCAGGTCAGTTCGCCTTGCCTGCGGTTTTTATTTTCTATATTAGTAATTCTATATCAGTCCTTAAAATACACACGAGAATAAGATATCTACCTCCAAATCCCATGACGATAGGCCCCACATACGACAGGTTGTTCAGATGGAAGCCGCGTGCCTCATCCTTCACCGAGACCGTGGCGTTTCCGCGGATCTCCTGGTCCACTGACAGGAAATCTGCATAGTAACCTGGAACACCATACATAGTACATTAATAAAATATAGCATCTTAATATCCCATACACTTACTAATTGTAGAAAGTTGTACCCCTAGTCACTATGGTGGGCTAAGAGTTGGTTTAACTTTCTTGTGTGGTTTTGGAAATGGTTATAGAAAAGCCGTGATTTGCGATGGTAAAAATGTATAATAATCACACAAATTCTCTTAGACTATAGAACAAACGTAACTAGATTTTATAGACTAAATGGTAAAATGTTGATAATAAAATGGTTAATGGCTGGACGCAAGTTCAGCAGTAAATTTCAAAATTATTTACGTTCTTGGGTATTTTTTTGTGTAAAATTAATAAAAAAAATACCCGTGTACCTTTTTGTTCTAATAAAAAAATATTAAAGTTTACTAAGCTAAGGACCGTTTGTGATCTACGATAGGCAAAATACGAGTTCATACCAATAAACTTTGGCAATGAAATAAAAAATAGATCCACCAATGTTCAAGCAATAAAAAAGCTCACACGCAACATGCGAACACAATATCAGTCCAACGAGTAGGCCGGAGCCGGAGGCTTAGCCGGAAGTGTCAGCGCAGTAACATTCGCTCTGAAGCCGGAAGCGGGTGGCCGGCCGACAACCGTCACATACCTACTACTTGTATCGAAATGTTGCTTTCATGGCTATCACGAATGTATAAACCCAGTTACAATATACTATACCGAGTATGTATTTTATGGTATTACCGGCGGATCTACGATCTCTGGGCGGATATCTCAAAATATTATTTTTAATTAAGTTTAAGTTATTTTTGACTCCAGGCACAGCTCCAGGCTTTAAACAAATCTATTTTTTTATGTGGTAAAAGGATTAAAAGTGCACTTAATATTACACTAAATATTCTGGTTCAAAATATGATTTGTGATAAGATATTCCTTACCGATAACCGCCATCGCAGCTCCCAGAAGCATCAGCAGCAGACCAGCGGAGAGTGCTCGACAAGCATGCCACAGACATTGCGAGCTCATTTTGCCCCGCACCACCTGAAAAGAAATAATAACTTCGATAAGATCAGGCAAAAAATAATGTGCTCAACAATTATTATACTATTGTATACAATTGCAGAATTGCACAACCAAAATAAAGCTTTCTGTGTTTCTGTGTCGCGCCGTCTACCCTCGTGCTAAAAAAAACTTACCTTCATTTACAACATATTTGTACTAACACCGGAAACCCATAAGTTTTAGTCGTATTGACAGCAGAATTAGTGACTAAGTAACAAATTATCTAATCTAAGTAACACAATTGATTTAATAATGATCTTTTACATAGTTTTCGGTTAGTAACCTTACATAATTTAGATACTTAGACAAAGAAAAAACAAATAGGAGAAAACTCTAAATTGAATAAAATTCAGTATCGGCTGGCGGACTGGCTCAATTCAATTGTCTGTGGAATACTCTTCTATATTCTTACTCCCCTACTCGTAGATACGTTAGTTTTAATGTATTCAAGGATTGTAGTCATTCATGCAACAAGTCTTTAGGCAACTGTTGAGTTCTTGCTTTTATCCTTAGCCCACAATTATTGTCTCAAAATACTCCTATGACGTTAAATTAAACGAGACTTGCCCATGTTACCTTGTACTGGTACATCTTTGTTATAATTATCCAAATGGATAGGTACACAAAATGTTACCACCCCAATGCCCCAAGTAACAATATCATCGTTAGATTATAACAAGATTGTTAAACTCTATGTTTGATAAAAACATTATACATAAGTACCTAAAACATTTCAATAACATTTGGTATTAAAACAAAATGGACTCCAAAATAATAATGCATCCAATGCACGTCATTGATCGATCGTTGAATTAAATGATAGATACGTGTGTTGGATAGTTGTAAGAGTGTTGATGTGTGAGTAGTGTAAGGTACCTGGACGTTCCAGGTGGCCCCGGAGGCAGGGTGCGCGCGGCGCAGCGGGCCGGTGACGCTCCTGGCTCGCCGCATGCTACTGCCGCGCCGAGGGCAGCCTCCGGGTGCCGCGCATGCGCACCAACACACATCCCCCGCCAACGAGAGTATAGTTTTCCCATTTCACAAAAGCGGGTTGGTCTTAAATTGGGTGTGTAGATGCACATGCACGTTCCTTCTGTGTGGGTAAGCGTTGGAACACTCCATGGACGAATGAGCGTTCAGTATCGCTTACGCATACAGAAACAAATCTACACACACAATGAAGGCCAAACCGCTTTTGTGAGATAGAACAACTAATACTTGCCTGAGTGCCTTCAATCTGTTAACATTATTGCAAAGCTCAAGAACGGGATCCGTAACTCAATGGTCTTTAATGTATGCCAGTTAAAAATGTTAAGACTTGCAAACTTGGTTTGTTTGTTTTTCTAGAAAGATGACGTTAAATTGTCGGTCGCACGTCGTCGTCAAACGCACGTATCTATCATCTCTATATATAATAAAAAAAATTGAAAAAAAATTGAACCGACTTCACAGAACACAAACAGACGAAGCTTCTACACACAAAAAAGAGAAAAATAAGAATATAATTTGAAGTCGGTGCCAACTATTCAAATACATCTAAGAAATTCAAAAGAACTTGGTGCAAAATTGTATCGGTACGCTATCGCTCGATTTCTTTTTTTTATAAGTAGGTACCTAATCGTATTCACTTGGCACCGACTTCAAATTATATTCTTATTTTTCTCTTTTTAGTGTGTAGAAGCTTCGTCTGTTTGTGTTCTGTGAAGTCGGTTCAATTTTTTTTTCTAAAATTTTTATTTTTCACTTTTTAGTGTAAGTAAATAAAAGTGTAAGTGTAAATAATATAGTAAGCTACATTAAGACCCTGCTTAGGATAAGAGAAGTCATGGGCAGGCCTACTAAAGGACACATCGGAGTTCAGCAAGGGGGAAAACTATCAATCCCTCAGGAAAAAAAATATTTTTGACCACCTCGGGTGTAATCTCTTTCAAACTATTTAATGTTTGACTCAGATTGTGAGTCAGGGAGTGTTGTGTAGTGAGAATGAGGATTTTTGAATGTTACGGGAAAACTATCAATCCCTCAGAAATAAAATTTATATGGGACCACCTCGAAAGTATACCCTTTCAAACAAAAAAAAAATTTTGGAAATTGGTCCACAATTGACGGAAATATCGCTGTACATACATTAAAAAAAAAAACATACATACCGAATAGCCGAACATAGAACCTCCTTCTTTTTTGAAGTCCGTTAAAAACTAGCTGTCCGCCCCCGCTTCGCACGGGTTTATTATCGGTATTTAACAAAAATTTAATAACAACATGGCGGTCCCGGAGCGGGATGTATGATCCTTTAAAGTTTAGAGGTTAATATGTAGGTAAGGTCTAAGGTAGGTAGGGGAGTATTGGGCAGTACGGCAGGTTTGGACACCACCGGCAAATCACCGTGTTATGCCGGCCATACACCATCATGCCAATCCACCAATCCACCCCCATACATGGTAAATTCTAACTGATCAAATTCCGATAGGCATGATGGTTTATGGCCGACATGACACAGGGGTGTCCAAACCTCCCTACTGCCCAATGCTCCCCTACCTCCCATATATATTTCATTGATATATTATTACCACTCCCCTCTCCCATTCCATAGTTCCCAGACACTTTTTAAACTATCATGGTTTTCAACATTTTTAACACAGTTAACGGGATATTTACCTCGATTTCATGTTTTTTTGAGTTTCCCGATATTTCGGCGCAGTTGCATACGCCATGATCAATAGTATCTATGGTATTAATCATGGTAAATATCCCGTTACCTGTGTTAAAAATCCCAGACACTTGTCCTACCGTACTAACTGATATTTATTTTGTGGTTGCGATGTATCTTACATTTTTAAACTCATGATAACTTTTGAATAAAATGTCCGATTTCAATCATTCAAAAAGTAATCGACGGGTACTGAAACAGCCTTTACTACGAAGGAATTTATTTGGATAAGAATAAATACCAAAATAAGAATAACGTGGTCTGCTTTTGGTCGGCATTTTTATTCACTTTTTAAATTATAAAAGTTGTTATTCTGACACAACCACAATAGTTGGACATATGCTATTGCTGACTTTTTTGTAGATATTGATACGTTCTTTAATATTGTAGAACATTTTTTTGTTCTATCATCAATAGTTTTCGCAGCGTACGCGATATGAAGAATTTTATGTTCAAAATTTTTACACCTTTAGTTACATTATTGCGATTTTCATAAGGATTTCTAATTTTTTTGAAAATAATTTATAGCCTATGTTCATCAGAGATAATGTAGGATTCTAATGGTGAAAGAATTTTTGAAATCGGTCTAGTAGTTTCGGAGCCTATTCAATTCAAACAAACAAACAAACAAACAAATGTTTCCTCAGAATAATAATCAGAATAATCATTTATTTAGTTGTTTCATGAATAACACGTCAAGGAAATTAACAATAATCTTAATAGGTAGGTATGTAGTTAACTAAATTGTCAAGAATACCTATAATAAAATAATTTAAATAATAAGTACTAATTTCTAATTTAAATACCCAATTTGGTACATTCATTCGCTAAATTACTTTACAGGCTAAGAACTCCTCGTAACTGTAAAAGCAGTTGTCAACTAACCAGTGCTTCAGCCTAATCTTAAAAGATGTCAGGGTTTTTGCGTTCGTGATAATTTCAGGAAGACTGTTATACACCGTCGGTCCCATTATGCGCGTTAACTTCCCAGACTTCGCGAGGGCGCTAGGCAGGGTGGTGAGCTTGTCCGCTCGCCGAGTGTTGTACTTGTGAATGTCACTATTTCTCGTGAACAATTCCAAGTTAGTCCTCACGTACACAGCCACCTGGAATATGACTATGCATGGAAGTGTCAGAATTTCCAGTTCTCTGAAGTGAGGCTTTGCAGAGACGTCTTGTGGGATCTTCACAATTGCACGTATGGCGCGCTTCTGCATGCGGAAGGCGCGGTGCCAGTCGGCCGCCCTCCCCCACAACTCAGCTCCATACTGCAGCAGTGAGTGGACAGTGGCGTAGTAGCAGGAGCGCACTACGTGTCTTGGCAGGAACCTAGCTAGGCGACTTAGGGCGTAGCACGCACCTCCAAGCTTTTTGCACACTCCATCTATATGGTACTCCCATGTGAGGCTCCTGTCAAGCTCAAACCCTAAGAATTTGGTCTGCGCAACCTGTTCCACTAGCGTCCCACCAGCTAAAACCGATAGGTCTCTGTGAAGGCGTCCGGACAGACAGACGTGCAGAAAGTGCGTCTTTGAGATGTTCAAGACGAGTCCGTTAGCTTTGAACCACTCCGCCAGCCTGCACGCGGTGAGATTCAGTTTCAGCTCTAGGTTCTCTAATGTTGCACCAGAGACGACTGCGACCACATCATCCGCGTACATAAACACCTCCGCAGTGCTCACCGCTTCTGGAAGGTCATTTAGTAGCAGGGAAAATAATATATTAGAGACTGCAGACCCCTGAGCAACCCCCATAGTTGTAGTACGAGGGAGGGATCTGATTTTTCCATTGTCACCTACGACCACCTGCGACCTAGAGCTAAGCATGTTAGATAGTAGTTTAAGCGCGGAGCCTCGTACTCCGTAGTGATCGAGCTTGGCCGCGAGTACTGTGTGATCGGCAACATCGAACGCCTTAGAGAGGTCGCAGCAGATTATAGATACCTGCTGTTTCCTCTCTCTGGCCTCTAAGACGTTTCGCACAACCTCTCGAGCTAACGATGTAGTCGATCGGCCCCCACGATACGCGTACTGCCTGCTCGATAGCGCTTCAGTTTCAGCTAGGTAAGTTGTTAGCCGCGAGCTTATACCATTCTCCATAACTTTAGCTATCGCAGGTATTATGGATACTGGTCTGTACGAGTCTATGCTAGTCCTATTTCCCTTTCCCTTATAAATCGGCGATACCTTGCTTAACTTAAGGCATGCTGGGAATTCACCAGTGCGCAGGCACTCATTGAAGAGGCTAGCCAAGATCAGCGCCAGTGGATCAGCCACCATAGTCATTAGTTTCATTGAGATGCCATAGGCATCCTTAGAGGGCTTCGGATGTATCCGTTTCATAATAATTTGATGTACTTCACCTGCAGTGAACGGGACAAACCGTAGTGATCGGTCGGCCGGTGGGCGCGATGCCTGCAAAGCCGCCTGCACACTACGAATATCAGCAGCGGGGGCCCCACACGCCGTGGCTGCGCTTATAAATCTCGCATTCATAAAGTCCACCGCCTGCTGCTTCGACTGAATTTTTTTTCCATCAGGATTAATAATAATGTCTGTAAAATCGATACTACATCCATTATGTTTCCCCCTCTCAGAGTTTACTACTCGCCACATAGACTTACATCTATTTTTACTATTTAATATTATATTTGAATAGTAGTCATGTTTTGTAGATCCAATTAAATCATCATATTTCATATTTAAGTCATTTAATAATATTTGTAAGTATAGAATCATTTTTATTAAATTTATTGCAAATGTCAATCAAGTCAAATAATAATATCCTAAAATCATTAATTTCATCCGTAACCCACGATTGGGTAGTCAAATAGTTAAATTTCTTTATTGGAAAGCAAATGTCATGTTGATTGGTAATAACATTCACTATAGACATAGCAAAGGATTCCATTGTTTGGTTGCGACACCTTATCATTTCCCAGTCTACACTCAATATCGATGATACAAAATTATCTCGGTTCCTGGCTGAATAATCCCTTATTAGCTTTACGCCTTTCTTGGGATTACTCTTGCCACAGTGTATCTTAGCGCGCACTGCCAAGTGGTCACTAAGGTTAGTGTTCACCGGAGTTGTTGTCACTATCTCGGGCGATAAGTTTGTATACAGATGGTCAAGGCTAGTCGATGTGTATTTTGTTATTCGAGTTGGAAAGCCAACGGCATTGGACATGCCATGGGACGTTAGTATATCAGACAGTCGTTTCTATTAGTATTTTAAAAACTAAAAAGAAAACCGACTTCAATGTTTGACTCAGGACGCGGCGTGACTCAGGGCGTCGAGTGAGGATAAGCCCACCCTATAAATCGAAATAGAAAAGAAATCGAATCGACATAGCGCTTAGACTCCACCTATGCACCTGCGACTAATGGCATTATTTGAAAATTATAGACTCTCTGATCGGAAGGAAACGCGGCACGACGATTTACTACTGTGACTCGTCAGTTTGACATAAGTTATGCTAGGTTATTTCCGTTAGTTTTTTCGTTCGTTTGATGAATATTCGGATGTTCGGATTCGGATGTAAATTGTCAGTACAAATATGTAACATGGCTAGGAGCGAAGGTAGATAGTTTTACGGGACACTATCAATCCTCGGAAGGACCACCCTTTCAAACAAGAAAATAATTTTGGAAATCAGTCAATAAATGGCAGAGCTATCGCGTAACAAGATACAAAAAAAACATACAGACGAATTGAGAACCTCCTTTTTTGAAGTCGGTTGAAAAGAGATTTTGAATAGGAAGACGTAAAGATTTATTCTAACTGAAAGCAAACTGCTGCTGATCTGAAAGTATTTACATAGGTGCCTATAAATATAAAAGTAATTTAATGCATTCGATTTTGAATCATCTCCTTTAACAAAAATAGAGGGTATATCAACTATAAAATGTGCTCTCATTAGTACCCAAAAGGCGTCATATTTTCTGCTTCTAGTATTTCTGAAACCTAACCACAACGACTATTGGATATTATAATGCAAGTGCGACAATAGGAAATAAGTTTCGTTTAATCAGCAATCAAATACCCGGCAGTTGTAGGGCGACGATTGTGCATCTGAAAGATGTGTCCGGCGGCAGCAGGCGAGCAGTGGGAGCGCGGGGGAGGGTGTCGGGGGGACGGGGAGCGACGGGCCACGTGAGCTCGGGGCGCCGGCGCGGCCGGGTCGCCCGGGCTCGAGCCCGCGGCCCGGGCAAGCCACGCGCGGCATTCCCCAGCCGGCTGCCTCACGATGCACGCCGCCACGCGACAATCCGCGCGCGCCGCGGCTCGCTGCTCCCCGGCCACGGTCCGGACCCGTCTCGAGGGCCGCATCGGCGGCGCCGAGCCGCGCTAACAGACGATTTTTATGGTGGAGCGAACCGGGCGGAGTGCGGGGAGGCAGGTGGCGTCGCGCAGGTGCGGCCCGCGCCCGGCCCGGGGCCGAATACGGAGGCGCGGGCACGCCGCAGCGCGCGCCCGCCCGCCTCGTCGCGTCTATGGAGCCGCCGTGGGAGCTCGAGCTCGAGCTGCGGCGGCACATCGAGACTTGCGCGTGCACCTGCGACCACATGGGCTACGGGAACTATATGGACTATCAGGTGGCGCCCGCGGCGCACGCCTGTATGTGCCGCGCGATCACCTCGCCACACGCCCACGTACGTGTTCGACGCGCCTCCGCCTCACCTCCGCATGACCCCTCACTGTCACCGCCGCACTCGCTGGTCCGTTAGGGGCTCTCCTCATGCTGACTTGTTGTTACTGTTCGTGTCATTCCACTTTGGTTTTTAATTTCGAATGTAAATGTTTACCTATATAATATGATTGTGTCTCCACATGTCATGTGCCTCTATCCACAGCAATTTGAAGGCTGTGTTAGAACACTTATTTGTGTCATAAGTTGGCTCATGGCTAACCAATACTATATTGCTTTCTGTAGCTCATTTATCGTATTATGATTTTGTACTAAAAAATAAAAATACATCGCTAATAAGGTAATAAGACCAAAGTTTTAAATTGAAGGGGATCATGATAGCTAATTCTTTATCGATAAATATTAAATAAAACACGCTGTAGCTGCAAGAATCGAAAACAATTTCACTGAGCATCTGTCCACTCGACTGAAAACCTTCTGTTCGTTCCCATACCTACGTCCATTAGCAAAAACAACGATAAATTGTACCTCTCTCGTTCCTTTAGTTTATAGTGCTACCTACGTTCATCACCTTCCTAACCATAGTATAGTTGGGAACTTGCAACAGAGTGATAAACTACCTAGCTACTTTAGGTATTTCAGGCGAAGCCACAGTTATTTTTTATAAAAATCCTACAATTTAGAAATTTTCCCCAACAGATCTTGCTACGTCAAAGTCATCCCACCCGAAGACTCATGTCGAGACTGAGTTCATATTGCGTTCACTAGCCAAGGCCCTAAATGAGGTTCGGTTTATGCTAGCCCAGATAATATACTAAAGTGAGTTTTGTCGAGCACCCTCTGAGAAGAAAATCTAAACGGCTATAGTTATGGAAAAAAAATAAAAATATCTGTAAGTACATAATCATAATTTATAGTGAATAAATAACTGAGTAAATAAATAACTGAGTTGTGAGGAGTTAACGGGCTCGAATTTGATAAAATTACGAACTTCATTTATTATATATTTTTGGTATTTTATTTTTTTGCATTTTAATATGCTTTGTCTACATTTTAGTTTGCCTATAAAATGTATCGTTTGCCTTGATATAAAATTACCTACTAGTAGGAAACAAGGGCCATTCTCTGCCCACTCAACTGAAAATCCTTTATTCATTTCCGTACATCCATTAGCAAAAACAACGATAAATTCTACCTTTCCTCCCAAACTTCGCTGCAGTAGACGAACTCAAGTCATAATCACTTGTTGGTTGTCTGTGTAGCGGACACCGTATTTCTACTTCCGTAATTAACAAAATGTACTACTAGGTATTAGAACCAACTTCGTCGTAATAGAATCTAGCGTCTCAACTTTAAATCTGAAGGGTTGAAGTTCAAATCCTAGATGTACATCAATGGATATTTTTTTGGAAAACGGAACTAGGTACTCGTACCTACCAAACTGCTGTTTTTTCTCCTTTTGTATACGTATTCCACCACCATTTTCTCGTTTCTTACCAATTGGCTTATTTTAAGTACCTAGGATCGTTTTAGGTATAGCATCTACGTCTTATTATTATTAGCAGCCTTAAAAATTGGTAAATTGTCATTCTAACGAAAACTTCTAAGATTCGTTATAAATTATTTGGTAACTACCGTTATAAGTTACTATTTTTTTCAAAGAAAGGAGACTATTAAAACTTTACTCGCATTTTTCTTTCTGGTAGACAGATATTGTGCTTAAAATCATAAAAAATAAAAATCCGAATCCACGTTGTACGACGTGTGCGGTCTAGAGACTCGTGAAATGTGTTTACTGGCGGGCGACTGTCGTCATGTCTGTTCGGGAGAGAGGCTCGCCACGTGCCTTGCACACTTATTTCCAAACATTTCGGTTTCTAAAAGTTTTATATAATTTTATAGCACAATTAAATGTTCAAAGTTTGAATATTTAATTGTGCTTCAAACACACACTGAAAGGTTTCATACTTAGTTAACAAGAAGTGGTATGCTTTCGTGGATAACGCATGCTCATAGTCCCATATTACAGCCCCATAATTACAGCTATATCTCTGACTCCTTGTTTCCATGGAAGTTGCATTGAGCGCAGAAGTTGATTACTTAGATAGTAAGTTTATAAAAACACGGTACACATCTTTAAATGTATGCACCTACGAGCTAACAAACATAGGCATATATTTTTTCCTCTTTCAAAAAGTAACTCTACCTAAGCAATTAATGTAAGTATCGATTTGGCCATCAAACGTGTCCAGGGGCACGTTGTGATTTTCGGCAAGCTACTGATGTCATTTCCCTTGGGTTCACACACACGTTGAAAGTACCACAGAATAATTATAAGTAGTTCAGTAGTGCAGGAGCCGAGGTTAACCTCTGTAGGAGTGCACATGGGAGTAATCAGCGAATTCACCACGAGAGTTCGTGAGGTTTACTAATTTTAATAACAAGGATTTAATTTATATTTTGGCAAGGCAGTACGTATACCTAGTCCGTTTTTAAAATTATCCTCGACTTTATCACTAGCTTACTTAAAACTAGCTATTGATATGTAGTTATGTCAATTTGAAAAGTCACTGGGATTGACGGATACAAATGAAAATTTAAGCGGATGCCTCTTTGTCCTTGGAGGTACCTACAGTTGTGTTAAAATTTTTAAGAAACATTTTGATCAGTAAACTTTTAAGTATATGAATTATTATATATAGAATACAATTGCCAATGTGATAGTTCAATTCTTTTAAGGGTGTGCTTAATAAAATGAGGCCATAACAGTACCTTGATATAGACGCCCGGATATCTGTGTTATATTATTACCTTGAAATAGCGGCTGTAACTTTTTAGTAAGCTTAACAGGACGCAGGTGTACCCGGTTTAAAAGGAAGGAAAATATTACACATCTCTTCCGTGAACAGCGTATCCCGGTTCACATTTTTTAATATTTTCTTAAAACTTAGCATAAAGTAGCAGGTGTAAGCTAGCATTAACGCATCCTTGTTTTTATTAAGTTATTATCCCCTCATTTACTTCATCACCATCGTGTTAAGCTTTAACTATATTGTAAACGGGAAAGTGTATTACTTACAGCTGATCTGTTTCTAATATCGGTATGAGGGCTGGTTCAGATAATTATTGATACGAGTACCTACCCTAAAACATAGTCGTTGCTAATACCTATAACTTAAAAATATACCTAACATACTTACTCGATTGGATATTAATGTACAAACCTACTTAATTTATTACAATCGTATCTGATTCTCCAATCTCTGAACCCCTTCATTCACTTTACACATAAAGTTTAAAAAAAAATACTGATCTTTATCGGTAGGTAGAGAGTACATCGATCATTTGTTGAGCTTACGTGAGGTGTGGTGTGAGCCCATTTGGGCAGCATTAGCCCCATATTTATAGAGCTGACCTAAAAACCATCTGAAGTATTTTTATAGATGCTTATATTCAGCACATGCTTCCAGTTTTGCATGAGTTATAGGCATAAGCGTTTGTGATACATTTATGTTACGTGTTCACTATACAAATTAGTTACTCAGCTTTGCCCAGAACTGCCAAATAGATGATAGTTAATTACCTTCAGTTTGATAAACTTATACCTATTATAATAGCCAATTGCTACAAAATACATGTAAAGCTGAATAATGTGATCTTGGTGTCTTCATTATAAAATAGATGTATCATAAGAGCCATTGCATGAATCTCACGAAGTAGAAGTTTTACAGCTGTTTTTTAAAGTTCTATATCCGTTTTCATACATTGCGCTTCTTTCCCCCTTTCATCTTAGTTAGTGACAAGTTAGACGAAGACGCAGGAATTTACATTACACATCCGATTACGCTTCGGACCATGAAACCTCCCACTGCTATTTATTCTGTGAGGGGTCCGAGTAGAGTAGGTAGGCATAACAGCGCAAGTGCGCTCGGCTAGCTCCCGTAGGTAAGGTAACAATGGGAGCGCAAATTTTACGCAACATTATGTAGGAGGGCTATGCCCCGTGAACCATGAGCCTGCCGTGTCGATGAGTCGGTTATGTAACAAATAATATACCACTTATTTATGGAAAGGGCGAGAAAATAAACCAAAATGTAGGCACTTTTAAATATAAATTAGTTCACTCCAAACTGAGATACTAAATGATGCCGCATTAAATAAAAATAATACAAATCTGTTCCGCCCGGTGTACCTACAGTACAATTCGGTCAAGCATATGTGATTGATGGCTCTTGTGCATGCACGATATGCATCGTGCGTATCAAAGCAAGCAATCTGAGCAATCACAATGTAATAAAGCAAACAAAGCCAACTAACATCCTCGCGGAATCAAGGAACCGGTACCTAGGTATAGGTACCATTATACCTTCCTTGGTATAAACGTAAATTTCAAATTTGAGGTCTTTATAATTACCAAAAAATTACTATTGAAAAGATCTAAGCGCGCTCCACGATTAGCAATTACGACGTAACTATTTGATTTTGGTGCTGATTATGATTAAGCAAATTGGTAGCAAAACACACAGGGTAGTATATCCACGCAGATCCCAGATTATTCGTAGGAATTTCGAAGGCATTTCGTAGTTCTTTCGTAGGCATTCTGTAGTCTTTTTCGTAGGAATTTTAGTCTTTTTCGTAGGCATTTCGTAGATCTTTCGTAGGCATTTCGTAGTCTTTTTCGTAGGCATTTTGTAGTCTTTTTCGTAGGAGTTTCAGTCTTTTTCGTAGGCATTTCATAGTCTTTATCGTAGGCATTTCGTAGATCTTTCGTGGGTGATGATAAAGTAATACAATAGAAGGTATTATTTAAAGCAGAGCGATAGTAATAATCGGCTAGGATTCGAAGTCTCGACCTTGAGTTTAGCATTCGGCACTACCCAACAGTCCAGTTTGCTCTCTAAAAAAGTTTTTGGAGCAAGAACACCGGACTGCTGTATAGACTCGGCGACATTTACAGACAGCATTATCTTCATTTTTTGCATCATTCACCGATTTTTCGTCGAGAGCGAGCTAAATAATGCGCTTGTCATATCTCAGAGGGTCCTTTTATTACAGAGAACTCAAAAGTTAACTTGCTTATGATTGTATTACATTAATTAACTTTTCGTGTTGGTTCAATTTGAGGGAAAATTTGAAGTGAAAGGGTCTACCCAAAACGCGGTCTCAAGTTTCGTATTAATTTCTCTAAACCATTTTTGTTCTATAGGTAGGTATCAGCGGTATCAGGTTATCAGCGAGGTTACAGCTTTATGTAAGTTTGTTATTAGTATGTACTAGAAATAAATATTCCACGGAATATTGGAATCTGTGTGATGACTGGATGAAGCTGTTTAATTTACCTAACTTACCTTGTTGCGAAATTGTTGTTGAAAAAAGTTTGCTTTATCAGCTTTGTATGGATATCGCAGTGTGACATTAGCACGCGGGACCGCCAGACTCAAATCTAGATTTGTAGTTGTACGAGTTCATATAGGGAAATAAAATAGGTGAAATCGAATTTATTGTACCTAAGTTTACAACTTTTGAATTATCAATGAAAGTTAAATCTTCATTCTTTATTGAGAATGAAGTATTCATTATCATATACTTGGATGATCTAAGTTAGATCCATTTCGGTAAAGTAAGTATTTACCAAGCTTTATATTACCTGTCATTAGCTGGTAAATGGTATTGCCATTATATCCTGGTCTCTCCCTCTCGAAATTATAGATCCCGTGGCGTGGCTCGATGACAGTAAAATAACCTAATAACCTTGACCTGATGCTGCAGCAGGCGTGCCGGTGCCGTTACATCAGGGAATATATCTGCAGCTCTTAGAAAATGGTCTGGGGTTATACTAAGTATAGGGAGTAGATCTTTAGCTCTCTGAAGTTAGGTGCAATAGACCATTGCGCAGGTTTGGTAGAGTAAGATAGCACGATTTTAGGCGTCATTAAAAATGGGTTCTGCGCTGCTACTTCAGAGAGCTAAAGAACGATTGTGCGTATTGTACTAATGTTTATAAAATCTGACTAGCCTGTTTAGTTTACCTTCTTAGTTACAAAATAAAGACGGCCTCAGTGTGAAGGGAGAAAACTCGTGAGAGACGCAAGAGGTGCTTGTTCGATTCTCACAAAGAAAAAATATATTTCATGCTCTGTAATTGTTACAGTGTAGGTATAGGTACGTTATTTACCCATTACCTAACTTACCTAACTAGGTAATAAATAAACCTACAAAGCCTACCAACTAACCTACTTTAACTTACGATACCTGCAGTGCTAATGTGTCGCACGCGACCTTTATTAACAGCAAGTTACATTAAAACAAATGAGTGTGAAAATATGAGCAACGTAATTTGAACGAAGGTTTTTAGCGGAGAGCACAGAATAATAGCAGTACTGTACTACTGAGACTAAAATCCCGGCGACGGGAGGCCTTCGCGCCAGTTCCCTGTAAATGGGTCAGAGGCTATTCAGCCTCCCCGTCCCTCCTCGCCCCTACCTAACAGTGTGTGCCCCTTGCATAATTGAACACGCGGCAAATTATTGTCTCGCCTGAATCACCACATTACCAACTAACATTTGCACTGGCCCACCCTGGCACTCTATTTGCTAGATGATCCATGCGTTATTGTACAGTTTTTTGACAAAGTACATTTTATCTAGTTTAGGTTGTCAGTAGAACGTAGTCTTCATAATTATCAAATACGCTTTAAGTCAAAGCAAAAAGAAAGAGGAATCTCATCTCATTATTAAATAGTGACAAGCAAAGGTTACCTATTATTATAAATATCGTTTTATATATACATCTATACCTATTCATAATTGTGAAAGCAATTGATAGGTGTTTGTAATAGAAATACAACTATGAACAGAAGTACCTTCTTAAGAAATAGGTACTAAAAGAAGGTTTTGTTTCAGGCGGCCGTGCCGGAGGGCATGACGTTCCCCGGGCCGCTGCCGGACGTGGCGGAGCGGTGCGGGCGCTGGGCGGCCGACTCGCTATCGGCGTCGGCGTCGGGCAGCTCGGACGAGAAGCCGACGCCACGACGGCCCCGCTGGCGCATCGCGCTGGCGGGTCTGCTCGTGCTGACCGCCCTCGGAGCCGCGCTCGCACTGCCCCTCGCGCTCGGCGGAGGTGGCCGTGCCACTCCTGAGCAGAGACTTACTACCATAAAGCGCATGTTACGCGATTCGCCTCTCGTGGACGGCCACAATGATCTAGCCTGGAACGTACGAAAGTTTCTTCACAATAAAATCGGCGAGTTCAATCTAAGCGCCAGCCTCAACGGACTCGAGCCGTGGGTGCATTCGCGCTGGTCGCAAACGGACATTCCACGGATGAGAGTCGGTTTAGTCGGTGCTCAGTTTTGGTCGGCTTACGTGCCGTGCGGTGCTCAGGATCGTGACGCTGTACAACTCGCCCTCGAGCAGATCGATGTCATCCAAAGAATAGTGGATATGAACGCGGCCCATCTTGTCCTAGTGACTGATGCCGCAGAGCTCCTGGAAGCACATCGCAATGGTCAGATAGCATCACTCATCGGCGTGGAGGGCGGACACGCTCTCGGGGACTCGCTGGCGGTGCTGCGCGCCTTTTACCAGCTGGGTGCGCGCTACCTCACCGTCACGCACACGTGCGACAATCGGTGGGCTCGCACAGCCGGCACGCCAGGGGGCCTTACCGAGTTCGGCAAAGCCGTCGTGCGGGAGATGAATCGTCTCGGGATGATCGTAGATCTGTCGCACGCCAGCGAAGAAACCGTGCGGGACGCTTTAGAGACTTCTCAGGCGCCGGTTATCTTTTCGCACTCCGGTGCGGCGGCGGTGTGCAACGCGACCAGGAACGTCCCGGACGATCTACTCCGCATGGTGGCCTCGAAGGGCGGCGTGTTTATGATAAATTTTTATGCGAAATTAGTATCATGCAGCGACAGCGCGACGATGGAGGACGTGGTGGCGCACATAAAGCACGTGCGGCGCGTGGCAGGCGTGGAGCACGTGGGGCTGGGCGCGGGGTACGATGGCATCGATCGGCCGCCCGCCGGGCTGGAGGACGTGTCGCGCTACCCACACCTGCTCGCTGAGCTGCTGCGCGACCCCGCCTGGAGCGAGGAGGACGTGCGCAAGCTGGCCGGCATGAACGTGGTGCGCGTGCTGCAGCAGGTGGAGCGCGTGCGTGACCAGTGGCGCCGCGCCGCCGTGCTGCCCGGCGAGGAGTCGGCCGGCGCACGCCGCGGCGACTGCGTTTACCCCGCCGCGTGACCTCGGCCTGCCGCTGCGCCCCGCAGCCACCCTCCTACTGCTCAATATTGACACTTGTTGAAAGTAGTTATACATGTATATTAGTGTCCAAATGTGATTTAGAATTTAAAAGTAACCTCTATGAATATAGCACGAACATTTTATGAAGGAACGCGCTGGGCGCTCTGTGGCGCCGGCGGCGTCGTGGCCTCGCGACCCGGCGCCGCCGTCGTCTCGGCAGGACTATTCTCCATCCATGCACTCGACTTCGTTGACGAAAGCCATGTTATTCACGATGTACAGTCAGCGACAAAATATATATCAACGCACAAACAGTAATTTATTTTTAGTAGGTAATAAACTCAGTTTCTCAAACGCTGAATCACTAACATCAAAGTGTTTAAGTAGACTTTACGGTGAGTTAACAGTGGGTACCTAATCGACACCGCTCTGGTATGTTTTTCGAGAGACGGAGAAATCTTACTAAGTAGGTAGGTACCTACTTACACACAGAATACCCTCTCTGCCAACCTGTAGATCAGTTTTTCAAATGATCAGCGTTTGACTAAGTGTTCATTTATACTAAATACCTACTATCTTCTAAGTCTAGTTAGCTAGTAATAACATCGTTGAAAACTTAATTTCCTACCAACCTAGAGGTTTTTTTTGGTCTCGGGAGAAATACACTTTGTACCAACTTAGGTCGTAGGTAACACATTGTTTTTAAATATTTTTCTCAATTCAATGCAAGCAGAAATTTGGGATTTAGGTAAGAAAGAATTGTCTTACCCCTAAAAGCGGGATCATTACGTTTTTAAGAAAAATATCTGTAGTAATCTAAAAGCGAAATTATTTAGGATTGAAGTATACTTACTTACCTACCTAAGTTTTTTCCTTTTCTATAGGAATTAGGACTTGTAGTTTGTGCGAGTCGCGTTCGTCGTTGACCGGTTTTGTTTCTCAATAATACAACATTACCTACCATAATAGAAATTAATAGTAAAAAAAATATTAAAACACTAGAAATGCTCATAGGGCAATACAACGGGCGGCCTTATCGCTGAGAGCGAGCTTTTCGAAGCGGCTTCAAATGCAGAATTTTTCTATGTAAATATATTTTTATCAACAAAATACCTACCTACCTACATGCCTGTCCTTAATTGCAAAAAGTTTATTGGGTATGTATTTGGATACGTCCCTACCTACCGTTAGCACACGTTAGGTTAAATATTACGAATATGGCCTTGACCACAACCAGCTGGATTCTGGTAAAGCAGGTCAATGGATGCAGTGTACAAACTGTATACCTACATAGATACAGTGTGCCAAACATGTGCCAAATCAATAGGTAGGCGCCGCCGTAGGCTACTGCCTACGGCGACCTATCTGACTTTTTAGGTGAGACAGCTAACTATATACCTACCTAAGTTCTAGACAAAAAGTTTTATTTTGATCTTAGTACCTACCTACCTAGATCTAATTAGGTAATACTTACTCTACATACCTAGTACCTACTTACATATTTTTGAATTTAAGTACCTAGGTAATTTCTCGATCTATTAAATTCTTAAGAAATGTAGATTGTCCTTAATTTTTGTAACAATTATTATGGAACTCGTTAATACCTAGTTAACATTTTTGTCTCTGACTGTACCTACCTAACAAAGTTGTGGCGCAAATTATTATGAAAAAATGTGGTTATAGAAAAGTAAATTCTTTATTTAT
Source organism: Epirrhoe tristata (assembly GCA_951394285.1). Lineage (NCBI taxonomy): Eukaryota > Metazoa > Arthropoda > Insecta > Lepidoptera > Geometridae > Epirrhoe > Epirrhoe tristata. Next base: position 6,309,722 of record OX596148.1, read on the forward strand.
ACATTATTGAATTTTATTCATATTCTTGCTTGTAAGTGATTTTTATGTTTATCACATGAGTGAACAAAGATGTAGATAAGTACCTACTACAGTACCTTTTCAATAAAAAGATTTTCTGATGGTGTATATTTTATTGAAACCAATCCTCGAATAAATCGGTAGGTAGGTAGGTGCTAATAATCCTAGGTCTTATTTACTAATTTTTTAGGTACATTCTAGGATAAAATTCACACTGGAAATGTACTAGGGTACTAATAAAAATAAAAATAAATAAATAAAAAGCCTTTATTGCTAAATACGCCTTTACTACCTTAATTCTATTTTACATTTAACTTACAATAATGTTGCTTACCTACTTCATAATAGGTTACTAAATAATGCTATAAAATGTTGGGTACTTAATTATATCTATTCGCTATCGGTAGAAGTCGCCTCATCGGCGGCGTAGGCCTCCCCCAATAACCTCCACTGGTCCCATCACGCGCCTTCCTCATACAATCAGGTCTACACATAGTGGTGAAAACGTCCCGCTATCTCTTTTTTGGTCTTCCTGGTTTCCTCTTACCATTGAGTGGTATCCATTCCGTCTTCCACCCATCCATCTTTGTCCACCTGTCGTTTCCCATTCAACGAACTACTAGGGTACTAGTAAGATATATATCCCAATAAAGAACTTGAAATTGAAAAAATAAAATATTAATACTTATGTAGGTACCTAAGTAGATTATATTAGGTTGTACTCGTATGCATGCAACTTATGACTTGTGAGTCCGCGCCACGACTGAAGTCCTTTCGGTGTGGCGCTAGTATCTATGTGATGATGTCTAAGATGAATGTGATGTGTCAAGATGAATATAAATAGCATAGATTTAGCATGGTACCTTTTTGGTACTCCTATATACAGTGGTGGCCATATAGTTGAGAACGATCTGAAATTCCAGATTTTTTTTATCTAAATCATGTCATGTGTGGTTATGTGTTCCTTCTTAGAAGTGACTATTAATGTTATGAAATAGCCACACGAATAGAGCAAACGGGACTAGGAATATAAAATAAAATCGCGGACTATTTTCATAACAAACATTTATTTTCTGTATTATCAAAATCAAATAGTAATGAAGCTGGACCAATAATTAAGAACGATTTATTAAACTGTTCGAGAAATACTTTTTATGAAACTGAGATTGAATAAATCACACTAGCGTGAAGCGCGTAAGAAAAATTACCAATTTAATACATTTTAAACTAAAATTAATACTTAGTAGAATGTCCACGGCTTTTAATTACGGCTTTACACCGGCGAGGCATTGACTCTACCAATTTTTGACATTTCGCAAGAGAAATAGAGTTCCATTCTTCTAAAAAAACGTCGTACAGCTCTCTTAGATTGCCACACTGCCAATTAGAAACATTTTTTTTTGACTTCGCACGAAAGATTTTCTATCGGGTTGAGATGGACTGTTAGCTGGCCAGTCTAAAACGGAGACTGATTGCGTTATTAGAAATTCCTTTACGGATCATGCAGTGTGTTTCGGATCATTATCGTGCTGAAATGTCCAAATAACCGGAAGCACGTCTTCGGCATAAGGTAACATTGTTTCTTCCAGTATATTTTTGTATTGGTATTGATCCATATTTCCTTCAATCAACTTTACAGCTTTCCAACACCATGTCCTGAAAAGCACCCCCAAATTTTCACGTTTCCTCCACCATGCTTTAATGTCACCTTTGTGTATTTTGGGTCGAATTCTTTATTCGGAGGGCGTCGGACATATCGTTTTCCATCAGAACAAACCCTGTTTATTTTTGTCTCGTCAGAAAAAAGAACATTTTTCCACTGTCTAGATGTCCAGTTTTCATACCTTCTTGCAAAGATCGTAGTACTCAAGTTGATGTCATATACCTTGATTTCCAAAAAGCATTCGACCATGTTGACAATGATGTTCTATTGAGAAAGTTAAGTAGGTTCGGGTTTGCTCCTTATCTTTTAAGACTTTTTGCTGATTATTTACGAGATCGCAAGCAGTTCGTAAGACTTGGTTGTTTTGATTCACCAGCTTATCACACTAGATCAGGAATCAGTCAAGGTTCATCCTTAGGCCCTCTATTATTTACCTTGATGGTTGACGATCTAGCGAAAACCCTCACAACTGCGAAGTGCCTACTTTATGCTGATGACCTCAAATTGTACTGCCCTATAAAGAACACAGATGACAGTTATTCCTTACAGCGTGATTTAGAGTCTGTAAGTGCATGGAGCAAGGAGAATAGGCTGTATTTAAATATCTCGAAATGTCAGGTCATGACCTTTTCTAGATCTACTTCTCCAATTATCATGCCCTATAGTATAAATGGGGATTTACTGACAAGACCACCTACAGTTAAGGATTTAGGTATAATATTCGAACCAGAACTCACATTTCATGATCACATTAAAAAACTCACAATAGACAGTTTTAAGAAACTAGGTTTTGTCACAAGAAATAGCAAAGATTTTTCAAATATAGACGCAATCAAAATTTTATATACATCCCTTATTAGGTCTAAGCTGGAGTCTAGCGCCTGCGTATGGAATCCATATGAGGTAACGTATACCCTGATGGTGGAGAAAGTCCAGAAACGCTTTCTGCGTTTCCTATACAAAAAGGTACACGGTTACTATCCATATATGTTCCCAACTAAATACCTACAAGGTATGCTAAGCTTCAATTCACTTGAAACACGAAGGCTCTGCAACCAAATGCTCATTATGGTTAGAATTCTACGCGGTATGTTTAATTGTCCGGCCTTACTAGCTGAAGTGAGTAGAATGTATGTCCCGGAGCATCGAGCCAGGTTCCGCCCAGGGCGAGTACCGCTGTTTGCACCGAGGCCTGCAAGAACAGTAGCCCGTCAGCAATCGCCTGTATGCCGAGCACAACGACACCTCAATGCTCTGTCCACATCCAATGCAGAATGTGATATCTTTGCCGATAGGTGGCCGGTGCTCGAGAGAGAGTGTCTGAGTTATAGCGAAGAGCCTAGCTCTTTGATGCCATGGTAGCCTTGTTAAATCTAACATAATAATATAAATCTAACCTACCTTCTTGAATGTGTACTAGTTTTTTTTATTATTTTTATTTTTAAAAAGTGTGTTATTTTTCTACTGTACCTATTTATTTGTTATTAATAATATTGTTTTTTTTTTTTTTTTTAATTTGATCTCACTAGGTTAACGCCTTAGATAATAGTTCAATCTGTAATGTTAGCCTAAGTTGTAAATAAATAAATGTCTAAATGTCTAAATGCAAATGCAAGTCGGGCTTGCCTATGCGACCTTTTCAACATGGGCACCTTCCTTGCTATCCTTCCGTGCAACTTTGCTTCTACCAAACGCCTTCGAATAGTGCGTGCTGAGATTGCTAAGGGGTTGTTTTCACCAAAATATTCTTTTCTCAGCTTATTAGACCCTTTAAAAGGATTTTGTTTTGCCAAACGAACGATATTTCGATCATCACCACGAGATGACTTTCTCTGTTTAGGTACACGCAGTACCTACATTTGAAGTAGTTTGATACATGGCAAAATGCTTCACAGCGTTGAAAACCATCGTTTTTGAACATTGCAGATGGTCGGCTATCTTTTTAAACGACCAATTCTTCTGGCGAAGTTTTATTATTACTGCTCTGGTAGGCTTATCACAACTTTTATTTTTCCCCATTGTTTTATTATAAAGCAATCACTCCTAAGACTTTTACAGCATTAAATGGCGCCAAAATTATACGAATATTGACAAAGAACCACAGTGTTTTGTAAGTAGTAATACTAGGTCGAGATCTAAGGTATAGAGTATATCGATAATTTTTTTGCCAATCATGTGTATCAACGAATGTAAGACTAGTATGGAAAAGTTATGCGATACTGGGAGAAATAAAAAAAAATACGTGCAATTAGTTTTACTTGTTACTTTGAAAAAAATCTTCCCTTTCATTAAGCGTTCCTAATTGTATGGATGGCCACAACTGTATATGATAAATAGCGTTTTTGTTAGTTCTGCTAAATTCCGTAAGACTTCAGTTCAGTCGTGGCGAGTACTCTAGGTACCTTACCTACGTAGGTACCACTAGGCAACTTGGGCATGTCTACTGTACCAATACCTACTGACCACTCCTTTTATAGTAATGTTAGGACCGCACTGTTCTAAGGAATTTAGCAGAAACTATTTTACACCGTAGAACAGAACTGGCGCTGGTGGCGCCCGTGCCCCGCGCCTCTGCTTTTATTTAGATTGATTTAGATCAAGTTTGAGTGAGATTATAGATCTTCGTACGAATAATTGGATCTAATTCATGCTAGGAATGTTCTCTATTCTCTATTTGCTGTCATCTTCCTGTCATCAGTCATGTCATACATTACAAATCAGTGTCATTTTCAAGTAAGTCATGTGTCATAAATAAAGTGAGTTTTTCTCAGCTGTTATTAATCTTTCTATTCTCAATTTCATAAAAATAATGTGACAACTCTAAATTAACAACTAAAGTAAAAGAAAGCGCGTTCGTATATGACTTAGAAGTTAATAGGTAACTAATCGGCGCGCACGGCATTGATTGTGTGATATTATTATAATCCAACAAATAATGGCTTCCACGAGTGCCTGATTTAGCACCACTAAATAGTTCTTTTTACGTATTCCTTCTGTAATTAAAACAAAAGAAGGCTACCGTTAGTGGAACCTTGCCAAAGTTTTCGCTGAAGTTACCTACTCCCAGTTTATGCAATTTCAGTGCAGTGGGGATATATTGTTCCTATTTTGTGTGTTGATTCTTTCCAGTGCAGTGGAGAGAAAGTGATCGAAAAAAACCTTTAAATAAGCAAACATACGTACCTAACAATCTTGTAAGGTGAGACTATTTATCAATTTACATATTTATTTTAGATACCTACTTACTTATTACTTACGTTATTGATGGAACTGCAATTTGTTACGCAAATCGGTTCTGTTGCACGCTCATCTCATGTTATCCTTTGATATTGCATGCAGCGTTACCTTGAACTGGAGATGGATCCCTCACCAGGTTGGTTCCACCAACAGACACACCTAAAATCTGTCAAGATCAGCACAATTTTGATCAAAAATAGATGTTTTCATGATGGAAAAACAACAAAAACAATTATAGAGTTCAAACTACGGGTTGACCATGGTTCTTTTAAAAAGGACTAGAAGCACTTAATTTTTTTTGTGTGATGTAAATTCTTCCTGCTGGATTCAAAACATGCTAATTCCAACCAAGTTGTTAATCTATTTTATCGTAGTTATGTTTGACTTTGAAAGTGTCTTGGAGAATACATTAACATTTTTGTGGAAGAAGGAACAAACATTATATATTTGTTGTTATAAACAAATTTTACTTCTTTAGACGTCATTCTTGCCGGTGTAAGTTTCAAGGTCAAGAGCCGACCCATTCATCATAAAAAAAAGAACAACATAAATAACTAACAATACACTCAAACAAAAAATCTTACATGTACATTTTAAAGGGTCTTGCAATTGCTTTTTATCAGCCGGACCTGGTGATATAAAAGGAAAGTGTCCATATTTTGTTGAACTTTGTGGCCAAAGATGGCATTACACTTGTGTATTGAGTGAGGGAAACCAGATGATCATTCATTATTTATTATGCATTCACATACCAACTGTGATAGTCCTACCTGCCCCCTTAGCATGGCGATTGTCTAGGTACCGGAGAATAGATAAAAATGACAGTAATGACATTAGAGTAGATAAAAGTAATCCCCATTTTTCCCGTTTTATCCACACTCTAATGTCATTACTGTCATTAATATCTATTCTCCGGTACCTAGACAAACGGCATGCTAAGAGTGCAGATAAATATTTATTTAGAATTGTAGATAGATGTAAAATCACTGTAAAATTATATTATTACTGTTCAATTTTAATGCTCTTAAATCGAAATTTACATTTTAATAACCATGTGACATTGCTTTATCACTCTATTGCTTATTAATTAATTGTTGCGATGTATTAATAATATATTAATGCAATCAACCTCTGTGGCGCAGTGGGTGAAAGCCTGCTTGGGACGCAGAAGGTTGCGGGTTCGCCAAGGGACAAATGTTTGTGTGATATGCAAATATTACTATTAATATTTATAAAAAGTATATAAGTAGTATATCAGTTACTTGTTCCCATAGTACAAGCTTTGCTTAGTTTGGGGCTAGTGATGCTGTGTGAAATGTCTAGCATTATTTAATATTGTTTATTTAATCTAACTAGCACTACACTGTTCTAACATAGCATATCAATTTTTACAGCAGTGGCACAGCATAGGTTGAAAAAAATGACTTTCATTTAATATTTCACAGATCCATTTACGGATTCAGTGTCATCAATTCTAGAAAGGAAAGTCAGAGGTTGGCTTTTCGGAGTAATTGACGACATGCGTCGCAGCAGCCCTGTGCAGCAATGGCTAGACTCGCTCCCAAGCCAACCCCAACCTGAATCCACTGACATTGAACCTACAGAACAGGAATCAGACACAAAAGTAGAAGTGAAGTCTGATGATAGTAAAGCAGATGAAACTCTCACTGCAAACACAGTCATTGAACCATGTAAAGAAGAAACTGAGGTGCAAGATCCAGTGAAAGATGTAGAAGTACTAGAAGTTCCTAATAGAGATGCATGGAAGCGCAAGTCCTTAGAGAGTGGTGTTCTGACCAGTACCCCTCAGAGGGCTCACAACAAAAGGCTGCAGCGAGACCATTCCATTCAGTCGGAAGGATACACTCCTAAGTTCAAGAGTCCTCTTTTTAGAGATCATTCTCTTCAAGTAAGTGGTGTTTTTTTATCTCATCTAAACTAATTTTACACTAAAATGGTAAAGTTTGTTTTTTTGGTGTAAGGTAATCTACGAAACTAATCATCCGATTTCAAATCTTTTACCAATATTTAGAATGCACTTGTATGAACATGGCTATATGATCCCCTTGAAAAATGGCCACCTTCGGAAATGTATAGTGGTGATTGAAACAGAGGTTAAACTACCTATTTTCTGTGGATTTTGTTTTTATTGTTTATTGTCTATTACAGTCAGACGCCAGCGGGTCCAGTGGTAGTTCTGTCCTAAACGTGCTTGGAGCAAGAAAGGTGGATGCTGAATCAGTTCTTATTGCTTTGGGTTTCGGACCCAGTGAGAAGCAGCAGAAACTGCAGAGGATACCGGACCGCTTCTTAGCTCCTTCAAAGGTACTGTCTCACTGCTTAGTAGGTACCTAGGTACTGCTGACATGCTATTTCAAAAAAATAGCATCAGTTCCAAGGCAACTTCTTTGAACTTATCTCATAAGAGGCTCAATCTCCCGAAAGACCTCGATTATGAATTGAAACTATCATTAACTCCTATCAAAAGGTTTAAACCTGTAGACATAAGTTATAAAATGGTAAAATGGATAAATATGGTTCGGTTGGTGTCTTTTTTTTTTTCATTGTTGCTATGAACACTATTGCTGTAGGTACTTCACCTACCGATAATAAAGGAAGCACCATAATCATCATCGGTTCACTGGTTTAGGCGTGGTTGAAACAAAAACATCTAAATAAACTCACAAACTTTCAGCTTCAATATATTAGTGGGATAGTGGGATAACTTCTTTGTTTTTACAGTTGAAAGGAATCAGTACTGAAAAATTTATCAAAGATGAACAACATTCGATGCGCATGCATGACTGCGGCGTGTTTGGTTACAGGGGACTGACAGGTCAGTGCATACAATCGTGTTGAAATAATGGTTTAAGGCTGTTACTACTTTACTAAAAACTTAATATTCTGCTTGTAAAGCCTCTGTTCATCATAATTACCATTTTATTGGTATTTTATGGTAGCGATACTTTCCTTTTTTCATGTCTAAGTAATTGTACAGTTTAATCAAGTGTTGAACAGTGATTTTATAAGATATTTTAACAGGATGTGGGTCCATTCTACTAATTAATGGTGCTTACTTAAATGACGTAAATACGTTAGGTCATGAGGTCCATTATTTAACCTAGGCTAAATAAAAAGTTGTCAACACATCCGTAACCCTCGTAAATGATTAACTCTCTAATGCCACTGAATACAATAACCTGTTCTAAAAACTACTATTTTATTGTCTTTTGCTGCTTTGTAGCCCACTAATGAATTAAAAGTTCAAGATTATGTAGGTATTTGTATAACAAAACAGCTAGGTTTTGTGTTTTTAGATGACTCACTACAATCTCACGTCATCGCAGCGATAACCTATGCCTCCATAAAATTACGATAAGCATACCTAATGTAATTAAAATGTTTATCAACTTTTACTGGTTGGATTAAAATTTTAAAACTAATTGGAGAAGCCGAAACTAGTAAAAATTTAAAAAATATAATTAGGAAATAAACTAATTCTTCTATGTTTTCACGGACGTAGGGAGTTTTTAATTTGAAAAAACGATTTATCACTCTTTTGCAAGAAGAATGTCAGCCTAAAATAATGATTTTTGCGTTGTCGTTGTTTTTGCAAAAGAGCGAGGTGTGTTAACATAATGCTTTCTTTATTAATATGCTACTAAATCGACGCGTTGGACTAACAGAGCACTGCACGCCCGTGTGCCGCTTTATGAAACCGGTCTCGCCGACTTGTCGTAGGTCGTATCAAGTTCCTGAAATCGCAGTGCAGTAAGTACCTACATAACATTTAATACCTCACAATTACAATAGTCTTTTTTTAGCAAATAACACTCTTAACAATCATAATAACATAACTAACATTATTTGTATTGGGTGATCAAGGTAGTACATATAACCAGCACCAGCATAGTGTGTAGTATAGGAACCTACCGACAAATAATACCTTAATGTATTTGTAGGTACGTTTGGTTTTTATATATTTAAACTAGCTGACCCGCACGACTTCGTCTGCGCATGATTCATTTTTTCCGCGCAATTTTTTATTTTTTTTCTGTCATAAGAACCTTCTCCTGACAATAACAAACACAACAAAAAAATATTTCGTGAAATCGGTCTAGCCGTTCACGCGTGATGGCGTGACCAAGGGTTATAGGGATTCATTTTCATATATAGAGATACACAATTATAAACTTTGAAGCTCACAATTACTGAATAGAACATTGTCGAATTGACCTCCACAATGACCTATTACAATTGAATACAAATTGAAGATTCATAAGAAGTAATTATTGCATCTCTTTAAGCATATTACCTGGTAGATAATGTTCGTTGTAATAATCTGCTGTCCTTCTAAAAACTTTTATTAAATTAATGTTTTAGCATTCATAACTTCATAGTTAACTATATAGGTATGTTTCAATTCAAAGTACTACGTAGGTACACATGTTACTTCGGGCAGTGAAATAGCCTAAAAATATAATGCATTGCAGGGAATCCTCATGTTCCACCGTCGACAATTGTAGCTAAGATCATGGACTGCATACTCCAGGACGACGCTATTCGTGAAGAGGCGCTGATGAAAGCCAGGCACTCTATCGCAGATATGCGCAGCCAATCCAATGTCTATGCCGCCATTTTAGCCTCCAGACTCCGCAACCTCTAAGCCAAATTGTGAATTTAAATATTTAATAGTATTCGTGCATAGTTTAGTTGATAAGCGTTGTATATGATAACATTGCCAGTTCTGATTGCGGTTTATTTTAAGCAGGGATCTCCTATACTTCATACCTAAGTTCATAGTTTGTTTATGTTGCTGATGTTATAGACAAAGACTACAAACTTTTAGCCTGCGGTAGCGAAATAACCTTTTTTTTATTTAATAAAAATCGATTATCTAATCTAACACAAAAATAATAAGTAAGTAAGTACCTATATATTTTTTAAATCATTATTTTTCGCAGGTGTCGATATTTGTTAATCGGGTCAGTCAGCATATCGTATGAATACGATAAATGCTGACTTTACCCTTTTTGTACACACCTTCATTCGATTCTACCTAAGTGGGTAAGGTATATTACTGTTCTTTCTTCGTTGAATGTCGATGTCCCTAACCTACATGTGAACGGGCTGCAAGCCATCGAATCCTCAAGTGCAATTCAGAAATGCACCTGGAATTAAATGAATTAGGTAGGTAGGTAAATGTTTTATGTAAATTTATCGTCAACGCTACATCTCAAATTATATCTACATAAACTTGTTAATTAATTTATTGTAAGTCACCGTTTTAACGCTCAAAAAACATTATCATCCTAAATATTGTTATGATTTGTGTTGTTTTTATTGTTCTATAGTTTATTGCCCTAAAATATAAGTATAGGCTTAAAGAGTTTCATAATAATTTGTTATTTTTATTGTAGTTAATATTTTTCTGTTGCAATAATTAACAATTTCCTGTTTGAATTTTATCTAACCAAAATAATGTTTTATTACTTAGTAATCAAATAAATCTAAGACCAATGTATGTAACCTAAAACTTTTGGAATACCTATTATATTAGAATGTTGAAAAACTCTACCTTTTTTATTGTATTACAATGATGGTGGTGGTAGCCGTGGTAGGTTGGTTTCGAACATTAGGAACATTTAAACTTTCGTTCGTGGTTGAGACGGGTATAGTTCGATTATCTAACTGTTTGGACAGATGTATTCCAAATTGTTAGACTGACTAATCAAACTAATTGGATACGCAGATTTTATTCCAAATAAAACTACTGCTAGTGAAGTACATTAATTATATATGATTATGATTAAGTATATGATTACTTTATTCTTTATATCTTTAAGTACCTAAGTAAGTATATAAGTTAACATCTTTCGATTCTATTCTCTTTTTTCTATCTGTATTAAGTTTAAGTATCATTCCTATAAAAGTATTTCATTAGACTATTTATTATATTGTGATGCGAGATGCAAGTTACAGTGAGAATTAAATTTATGAGAGATCTGACTAAACTAAGCTTCACTGCGAGCCGAAATTATTTATTTATTGTGCCTTAAGAACGATTGTCTACTCTTATAAACTACTTGTATGTTTTTCGAAAGTAAATTATTATTCTACAAAATATTTTGACTGTTTAAAATTATCTCAATTCTCTTAAAACTATTTAAACATTCTTACAAAATCGTACATATCTTAAAAAAATATTAAGAAAATGTGTGTTTAATACGCATTATTTGCGTGAAAATGCTTTAAACTATTTTGAATACGCATCATAAAAACCCATGTATTTATTTATTAGCTCTATACCTAAGGGAACAAGTTCAGTAAAAGTTTTCTTTCAAGTATTAATATGTTTTTATTTAAAACCAGATTAACTCAAACCTAACATAATGATTTCTACTTTTCCTCAACATCATAACGTTAAATTAATTTTTAATTGTTTCTAGTTTACCTTATCAGTAGTACGTATGCTTATTATACCACCCTCCAAATAACTCTTTTCTTATGCAATACTTGCGAAACTCGTCGAATGTGAACATCAATGCGGCAAATGGGAGAGCTAAAAACCACCTGTCAACCAAATGTCTTTATTTACTAACTATGAACAGAACAATTATAAGCTTTAAGGGAAAGGCAATTTTGCTTTATATCGTCCCCTCCCGGGCTAGGCAATGTCCCTTTGGACTGGACAGTCCATAGGGACATTGTATCTTATGTAATAAGTAATATTGGCAAGTCATACCATCGTGGGCGCAAGGGATATGTCCTAAAGAAAGTGTTCACTCCGGGCACATAGCATACAAGTATCGTAAGAACTATCTCAAACACCAGTCCGATGTTCAGAGCTTTATTTTTCATTCCTGGTAACAGAATACTTGTGGTAAATATTGTGTTCAAATACAAATACTTCGGTGTCACTCAAGTATAGGTCGCGTCACGTAAAAAGAACGCTGAAATAAAGTAGGGGGGGTATGTTTGCGCATGGGTATTGGGTACACTGGCGAAAGTAGGTCTCTGCCTATTGTTTTATTTTTGAATTAACCTTTCGCTTGTGGCTTCGTGCATTGGTTTTTGTTAGGTAAATTATTATCTCAAGTCTTACCTGTTTCGTCCCACTGCTGGGCAATGTCAAAGTCAAAGTCAAAAAGCAAATGCTTTTCTGAATAAATATTCAGTAGGACCGCTGGGATCACTTTGAATCGTCTTAAAGCTAGGTGATTTTACTCCTGTCTCCCCCATATCCCTCCAACCATCTCTCTCCTTCGAAATTTCTCACCACTCTTTCGAACGCGTGAAGATCGTCGCAAGTCTTATAAATTTAAAATTCACCCATTCAAGCATAGGTATAACAAATCATAAAAACTTGCCAACATGGAATAAGGAGTTGTATCGCGTTTTGCAAATAATTCCGTTCAGTATTTGTGTGACGACTACGGCCACGAAGTAAGCAGCCTGGCACGCTCTCTCTACCTCTTTTCTCTCAGCGAATGTCCATTCCTGTCCGAATGAGTCCTGGACGTCGCTTATAGCTTCATTGTCCCAACTCTGTCTTATGCCTGGGAAAGTTAAACAATTTGTTATTGTTAGATGAAATAAATATATGCGTAAGTAGTAGGTAAGTATATTGGCTAGACTAGCTGATGTAAAGACACCATTGTATTATTCAACCTTGTTTATAAGAGGTTGAATGTTTGTAAGTTTATGTTAGAAAGCCGCTATGTTGCTTGATAGCACAGTCGTACATAGCGAGCAGTCGAGCCCTTATTTTTAAAATATCTTTAGAATAACCAAAAAGTACTGCTGGATAAAATCCATGTTCAGCCATGACGACAAAGTATGCAAACATCCCAGCAGCGAATTCAATCAGACCAAGATGTCCATACACAAGCGTGATCATCTTCGAAGAAACCAGCGGATCGGAGGAGCGAGGAGGGCGGGCCATTACGTTGGATTCAGCGCTTTCGTACGCGAGGGAGACTGCTGGCCACATATCAGTACCAAGATCAACGCATAAAATTGTCATGACACCTAAAAGAACAGCCCAGAATAAGTACAGCTATCTAGATCTACTATGACATCAGGTAGAAGGTACCTACCTATGAACATCTAAGATGTTAAAATGTACTTTCCATACGACGCATAGTGATAATTAGTAGGACTTACCTAAAGGTAGTGGTATAGAAAACAGAATGAACACAAACACAGGAAGGATTTCAGGCACGTTGGAAATGAGAATGTAACAAACGGATTTCTTCAGGTTATCGAAAATCTTTCTGCCTTCTTCAATACCAGTTACAATTGTTGCAAAATTGTCGTCCATCAGAATAATGTCTGCCGTTTGTTTTGATACCTGGGTAACACTTGTATTAGAATAAGTTTTTTTTTTTTTTTTTCAACCTATTGTGTCCCACTGCTGGGCAAAGGTCTCCCCCTTTAACTTCCACTTCTTGCGCTCCAAGGCCACGGTTTGCCAGTCTGGCTCGAATGCATCCAGATCGTCTCGCCACCTTTTCCTGGGTCTGCCGCGTCGTCTTCGACTGTTTTCAGGCACCCACTGAGTGACAATCTTCGCCCAACGTTCTGGGTGCATTCGAGTCACATGACCTGCCCAGTCCCACTTCAAACGTGCAGTCCTCGTACCTACATCCGCTATGCCAGTTCTCGATCGGATTTCGGTATTACGGACTCTATCGGTTCTTTTGATCTGTAAAACGCTGCGCTCCATAGCTCTCTGGCAAATCTTGAGGTCCGATTTTTGTGATTCAGTCAAAGACCATGTCTGAGCACCGTAGGTCAGTATGGGCAGTATACAGGTGTCGATGAGTTTGCGCTTTAGTGATATGGGAAGGTTGCCCTTCAGATGCTGCTTCATGGCCCAGTAGCTCCTCCATGCGTTCTCAATGCGGCGACTTATTTCCCTGTCCTGCCTGCATTGGAAGGAGACTACTTGTCCTAAGTAAATGTACTCATCGACGTACTGTATTATCTGCCCATCAACGGTGACGCTACGTTTCGTACTATTTGACATGACTTGAGTCTTTGACCGATTCATTACCAGACCTACTTCACAACTTGCTGTGCTCAGGTCTTGGAGCATCTTTTGGAGTTCTTGTGCCGATGATGCAAAGAGCACAATATCATCAGCAAAACGCAGGTTCGTAAGATTTCTACCTCCAACTTTAATCCCGTATGTTATCCAGGATGCCGCTAACTTTTTAAATACTTCCTCTAAGATACTTGTAAAAAGTTTAGGGGATAGGGGGTCACCCTGTTTAACACCTTTTTCGATTCTGAAGGAGGGACCAGAACTCTCGAGCTGAATTGTGGCTGTGTTATTGTTATAAATATTTTCCAGTAAGTGTATGTATGTCTGCTCTATTTCTTGATTTTTTAATGCTTTAAAAATAGCTGTGTGGGTGATACTATCAAAGGCCTTTGTGTAATCCACAAAGGCCAGATACAGGGGTTTATTATATTCATGATGTTTTTCTATAATTTGGTTTAGGCTATGGAGGTGATCGGTGGTAGAAAAGCTAGGCCGAAAGCCAGCTTGTTCTGGAGGTTGGTGCATGTCCAGCTGACCGTCAATCCTATTTAAGATGACTTTTGTGAATGCTTTGTAGAGGTGTGATGTTAAACTAATGGGCCTATAGTTACCTACCGATATTAGATTTTTCTCCTTTTTTATGAAGAAGAATGATGTTAGAATGGCACATTCGAGGTGGAAGCGTGCCTGTGTAGAGAATGTTATTAAATAGGTTAGTTATGTGGGGTAAAAGCGAGGGAGAGCCAATTTTTAATGCCTCTGACGTGATACCATCCTCACCAGGGCTTTTGTTATATTTCATACTTTTGAGGACTTTATGAACTTCCTGGCCGGTAATGAAGGGGATGGTATCAGGGCAGAAGTATTCTGAGGTTGTTACTGTGCCTTTAGATTCGTCTGAATATAGATTTTTGTAGAATTTTGTACATATTTCTAGTAATTTAGTCCTGTTATTATGTTTTATACCATGATCGTCCATCAAACTATTGATCCAGCATTTCCCCTTTGAAATTCCTTGTTTAGCGACACGAAGTGAAGTATTGTTTTCAAGTGCTGTTTGTATTAATTGACAGTTATGTTTTCTGAAATCATCCCTAATGCTACGTTTAACTTTTTTATCAATTATCCTAAATTCTTCTGTGTTGATTTCAGTATCTAGTCTATTTTGTATAAGCTCTAAAGTTTTATTTGTAAATTTACTAGTTTTATTTCTTTTTCCTTTAAATTTGTTACTAATTTTGTGTATACCAGTTATGATGTCATTATATTGTTTTTCTACGTCAACAGGTTCATCTTGGTTAAGGAGTGAAAAGTGGTTATGAAGTTCTAAGTTAAAATTATCTGCATTATTTATTAAATTGGTTTTTGAAATTTTATTATGTTTGACAAATAAATTAGTACGAAAGATTTTGAAATTAAATTTTAGTTTAGCTCGAACTGGTCTGTGGTCTGATCCAAATTTTATTCTATTTATTACGCTTATGTCCTTGACGATATTTTTGTCAGAACACAGTACAAAATTAACAAAAAATTTATTAGATTAAGCTTTCTCCGTTAAAATGAGATGGTGAAATATTGCCTACTTATTCGTACCATTAATTATTATAACGAAACGATTGACAACGCATTTCGGGGAAAAACAGAGTGACATACCTGAGAGCCAGTTATCCCCATAGAAATACCAATATCAGCTCTCCGTAGAGCGGGTGCATCATTAACTCCGTCTCCGGTGACCGCGACCACGTCTCCACGTCGCTGACAAGCTTCCACTATTTGTAGCTTTTGTGTTGGAGATGTTCGCGCAAAAACTATTGGTTTGAAAAACATTTTTTTTTCAGTTTTACATCCAGTGTTGTAATGCTACCGTACCTATTATACCAGCTGTGCTTGATATCCATTGACCATCATTTTTATCATTTTACTTTTTTCTGCCGTAGAAATGATCTACGGTAGAAAAAAGTAAAATGATAAAACTCAGAATCGTTCTCATGTAATTTTACCTACTCTATTCTACAGAAGGTGAGAGATCATAGTACTGCTTACTATGATCTCTCACCTTCTGTACATATATACTACGCTGATAACGTGAAATAACGGTGCTTATAGATTTTCCTGAAAGCTTATTAGGTACCAATTTCGTAATGCTTTTCCAAGGTCCAGTTTAATAAATCCGGGTTCATATTTCGTAGTTCAGAGCCGGTGATGACGTGGCACTTCGAGTTGGTGGCTATACCGACGTCGAGTGCTATCGCCCGCGCGGTCGCTGGGTGGTCACCTGTTACCATCATCACACGCACACCTGCTTCGCGGACGCGTTGTATGGCTGATCTTACCTGGATATTTACTATATTAGCAACTTTGATGTAATATCGGTAAAAAATTGCCTATCCTAACAGGAAGGAGGAGGAGATTATTTATGTATCAAATGTTAGATCATGTATAAAAATACCAATTATTCAATTGAATACATATCATAGGTATTAGGTATCCTACCTAGTTGTCCGTCTTATCAGGATGGAAAAATACAAAAATATTACAGTTAAAGTAACCTACAAAAAAAACTAACCTCGCCCCTAGGTGGGTCTATTATTCCCATAACTCCAAGCAATCTTAGTCCATCAATTGGAAAATTAATATCGTTTGAATCAAATGAGAAATCTGGGGGAAACTTTTTCGGATCCAGTTGCAAGTCCGCAAACGCCATAATTCTTTCACCTATTAGGATGATCATTACATAAAAGGTTGAGAAGTTTTTGGAAGAAATTATTTTTGTTTCAGTAGACACTAGGTATACTCGTAGGTACCTGTGCTGGCCAAAACTTCCGTAGCTTTTTCAGCCGCATCTTTGATTTTGTCAGTAAGTTCCACAGTTTTGTTTTCCAGAGCTATTGTAGTGCAACGTTGGAATATGCACTCTGGCGCACCTTTCATGACAACGAAGTATCGAGACGATGTCGTACTCATGTGTACACTGACCTGTGGTTTTAAATTGCAGACGAGACAATTACCTAAACAAATAAATAAGCTGTTTATGATCTTACGAATGATCCACACCTGGTACTTATTGGCAGAGTTAAAAGGAATTTCTGCAATTTTGGGATAGTGCGTTCTGATAGAAATTGGATCGTCATTTTGGAGGATAAAGCTCAGAATAGCTGTTTCAGAGGCATCTCCGACGATGGCACCTCCGGCCGACACACTCGCATTGCTGCACACTGCGCCACATATCGTCAAAGCTGAAAGACGAAAGAAGTTCCTTACAAACTATACCTAGTCCAAGACTTTGTCATGGCAGATAAGACAAACTCACCTTGGTTGTTTTTCAGCATAGCTGAAAAGCAAGCATACCATGTGACATTCATATTAACTATAGTAGTATAGTACTATATTAGTCCTTTTTACATAGGAACGGTTCCGTGACAAGGCTCTTTTATGTTAATTTCTCAAATTATTAAAAAGGAAATAGACAAAATCCTTTTTTATTGAAGTTGTTTCTTTTAGTATTATCACTAGATTTCATTTATTTCAAATTTTTCATTGTTGTACAGCGTAAAACGTAAAAGTTCTATGTGTCAGGGATACGTTCCTACGTGAAAAATACTATAATAGGTAAAAAAAAACCCATGATGACGTCATGGATAGGGCGAAGTGAAGGAAGAGTGTTAGGAAGGCTGACCCCACCACCATGTAGGATGAATTTTCGGGAAGAGAGAGAGAGAGGTAAAAAACGAAGTAGGTAAACAGGTGTGAGTTATGAAGAAAAAGATTTCAACAACATACTCAATAATTCCGGATCATGTACAGAATAAATCTTATTGTAAATCCAAATATGTTGAACAGACATTTTGTTTTCAGTCAAAGTCCCTGTTTTGTCTGAACAAATGGTAGTGCAGGCACCTAAGGCTTCGATGGCATCTAGGTTTTTTACCAAGCAATGCTTTTTTATCATGTTTTGTGCTGTCAGCGTTAATGATGCTGTCACAGTTGGCTGTAAACCTGTAAAAAATAAATAGTTACCTAACACATTTGAAAAATAAATTGCCTTTAAGGTTAAACAGTTTTAAAACAACTTAATTACCTTCAGGAATATTAGCAACAATGATTCCAATAACGAAAATAGTAGTCTGCATGAACGGATAGCCAAGGGAGAGTGAGGCCGTGGCGATGAATACGCCGAGACCCAACGCCCAGAACGACATGTATTGCATGAAGCGTTTCAGTTCACGGGAGAGAGGCGAAGGCGCGGGTTGGAGCCGAGCGGCTAAGCCTGCCACTCGGCCTAGAGCAGTCAAATCTCCACAGCAAAGAACTACACCTAAAATTATAAAGCTTGTAGGAAAACAACAATGGTACCTAGGTCCTCCGCACCAATTTCGTATGTAAGTACTCCACAAGAGTTAGCAACGCCTAAAACCCGTGGAAGGTAAATGCGTGTTTTTTTAGTTCCTTACTAACCTATTGCCCAGCCTTCGACACACTGGGTGGAAAAGAAAGCCACATTGGGCGATTCCAGAATATTCACTGTTCCGTCAGTATTCGATCGTGGCACAGCCACTGATTCTCCCGTCAGTGAAGAGTTATCGACCTGTGAATTTAATTTAATTAGAACGGCTCACTTTACTACCAACATTAATAATTACAAATAATCAATGTATTTACATAATCAAAACAAAAAGCAAGCACTAAAAAGAAATTCATAATAATAACAATAAGGTATAAAAGTAAATGTCCTAGATTATTAGTCAGATTATAATAAGTAATTTAATTTAAATTGTCCAATCATCCATGATTCTCACAAAACCTCAGGCACAACAACAACATAACTTCCATTCGTCCGCAAATACGTGAAATGAGTGTGCGTCTGAATTTCTGACATAATATTATTATGTAGGTTCTACTATTAGCTGACTAAGCTGCGGGTTCCCTCACGATGTTTTCCTTCACCGTTATGAGCTCGTGTTAAAGCGCATATAAATTTTTCGAAACGAAAAATCCATTGATGCACGGCCGGGATTCGAACCCACGACCTTCGTATTGACGTCGTCTTTTCTGAGGGCCAGGCTGATCAAGCTGAGAGTTTAGGTGCTGGGCAAGCCTATTCCATCTCAAACAATGTCCCAGGCACTACAGCGTCCCGTTAAGTGTAGGCATGGGTTGCCTACTGACGCTGTATAAATTATCTTATATAGATGTAAAGGCCTAAGTTTCTACTATTAGGTATATTATATACATAAAATCATGTCTCTTGCACGTAGGGGTAGTCAAGTCAGGCGGAGACAATGTATTTCCACTTGGCTGCAATCCTGACATAGGTACATCTTTTGCCTCATGTTATGAACGAAATAACAACGGAACTACATATAACTAGGTCGACCTAGTTTCCGTTGTTATTCCATTGGAGAGACCGACTGTCTGACTGTCGCTAACTCCAAGACTGGTTGACATTCTCTCAGATATTTTAGCTTTCAAAGGATTTTCACATTTCACATGCTCACATTTTGCAAAGTTTGCATTACGTGACATGTTACAAAGCTCACGATGTTTTAATTCACCGTTTGGCGTTCACGCAAAGAAGTATGTTAGGTATATTTTTACTTTGAATCCTTTACTGTCGATTACTCGCACATCTGCCGGAACAATGTCCCCTGTTCTCACATAAACGATATCGCCTTTCACGATCTCACAGACTGGCGTTTGGTGATTGAGAACACCGTCTCTTATGCAGGTTGTATTGTTTGGTATCATGCTGTTGAATATTTTCATTATCTGCAAAGCAACACGGCGATTTCAGGTTTCTACTTCATTCAGAAATTAATACCTACCTAATGGCTTAAGTAACACTTATGAAATAACCTTGGAGCTCTTAAAGTTCTGGTAAAAGCTGAAAAGGCCGCAAATGACATCGACGGCAATGAGCACACACCCCAAGTAAAGGTTGTCGAGCGAGGGATTGGCTCTCGTGGAGGCTTCTATCAGATATGCTACTATGCATAGCACAGCTCCAAACCATATCAATATAGAAAATCCTGAAAAACAGAATAGTAACAATTTATTTGGGTACAGAATAGTAAAAGCGCCTAGTAGGGGAGAGCGGGGTTGGAAGTGCCGGGGGTAAGTAGTGCCGGCGAACATATCTCGAAGACGAAAAGAGATAGCTCCATTTCTATTTTGCATCTCAGAACGTCTAACGCGCGTGCATCGCCGGCAGCCACTTTAGTAGCGGCTGCGACGCGTATCGAGTGGTGGCATGCAGTGTGATGCTCTGACTACACGTTAGTAAATATTTTGTGTTTTAAACTTTTTGGTCATTCGCCTTGCTTTTTAAAGCTACTTATGCCAGTGTTTCACTAGGTCAGTGGTTATTTATTCATACATCGCTTTTCGGTTTGTTTTGTAGGTTCTGATAAGCAAAACATTTTAAATTTGACAGAAAGTGCGTGTACTAGTAACGGGGCTGAAAGTGCCTCTCATTGGGGGCTAGTTGTGCCTCGGCACAATCGACCCCAAGCGATCCATTGTTATAGTCTACGTTTTTGTCTTATAGTATTCTATGTATAATATGTATGTATTTACAAACAAAAAGTATATAATTAGTTTATCAGTCATTCTAGTACACATAACATAAGTTCTGCTTGCTTTGGGGCAAGATGATCCTGTGTGAAAAGTCCACCGTTATTTTTTATTATTATTATTATTATAGGATGAGGACAGACAAATGAAATACCAAGAGAGGGATTACTTCGAAGGAGCTTCTACAAAGAGCTGCCGTAAATTGAAAACTGTAGCTGGGAAGGAAAAAAAGACATGCGTATTAAGAAAATCAACAAATGTATAATGTATAATATAATAAATATACATAATAAAAAAATGTATAATTATTATAACACTTAAAAATGAAAATTTATCTCTCTAATAGTGCAAATTATAAGTTATGTTGAGTTTTTTAGTTAAGAAAGAAGAAAAATGTTGATTGTTTTTGTTGTTATCTATGTCAGTTAGTTTAGTAATAGTTTAAATTAGAAAAAACATTGTAAATGTAAGGAGTATTTTTTTTTATATAAAGAAATAGCTTAAATATAACAGTTTTTGTCTTATTTTTTATTTAAACACCATTATTTTTTATATAAAATATCCACTTTTAGAACGGCACAACCAACCTCAGCATTGGCACAACCCGCCCCACGACGGGGTCAATTGTGCCTCAAGGTCTCGTTGCACTAATTTCAATGTCACAAAAAAACTATTGCAAAATAGCCAATTATTAATTTAAATTCGAAAACTACAATAAATTTAACATAAGTGTTAAAGAAATTGAGAATGCACGATTTCATTTTAATAGTTTTTTTAAGTGATTTATCAAAATTGGCACTTTCAGCCCCGCTCTCCCCTACTACGCCTATAGAATCGTAAATAAGGCAAATCAAGACCGTCGTCACTTTTTTTTTTTTTTTTCTCGCTGGGAAAAATGCGTTACGTATGTGGGACTCCCGGGGACTCCCGGTATACCCACTAAACGACCCAGCGCCATTCCGGCGTCGCCTGAAATGGAGGGGGTCTGGGAAACCGGCACAGCCTTTCCATCCAGTCCCCCTCTGGCGATCCCCGCCCTTAAGGCGGCCCCGCGTTGTGGTGAGTAGTGCAAGGCGGACGAAGGTGCCCCCGCACCTAGCGTCCGCTACTCACCACCAGAGCTCTCCGCTCCCTTCGTCCACTGCGCACTCTAATTAAAGAGGTGCGCGTGGAGAAGACTTCAAAAACGGCCGCAGAGGACAGGGAGAGCGGCAACGTAACACCAACACTCCTCTTCCACTGCGGCCCCGCCGCCGACGCATCTTACGGTGCGCCACCGTTGGGTCGCGGGAGATAGGGCGAGCGGCAACGAAACACCGACACGCCTCTTCACCTGCGACCCTACCCGCCAGACGCCACCAGGGGATTCCTTTTGGCTTCACCGTGGGCCAACCAAACCACGGTTACTAAGCCCCCCCATCGCGTCAAGATTGGAATCCATCGGGGGGGAGACCGTCGTCCCTATCCAAACTAAAGGTGAGCCGTTGTAAAAAAAAACTGATAAGATTCACCAGGTGGTCTCAGCGAGGTGGAAGGTAGGTAAGCCCTAGGCTAAATTATTTTGGGTCAATCTTATTGTATTTTTTCCCTTTAAATATCTACCCTCAGGTGCACCCTCAAACTGTGAGTCTGAGTCTGATCTATATAAAATACTACCTATACTGTATAGTCTCATATTGTAGGTTACTACCTGTGCAAAGCGATTTGAATAATAAAAGCGGCCATCCAAACTGCGTGGCTGGTGTCAGGGTATTAAATCCATGGTAGTCAAGTAACTCTACGGCTCTTCTTGACGTCAGACCTTTTGTTGGATCAGTTCCAAGCTGCTCGTATAATTCCTCTATAAATCGAAAGAGTAGTTCGATAAAATAATATAGGTAGGTAAGTAGGTAGGTACAATACGCCCAATCGTAGGTAGGTGTAAGTATTCCTTTTTAAAATATTCATTGGTAGGTAAGTGTACCTACATTGTACTTACTGAGTGGGATAAGATGCGTATCTGTCTGTATCTCTTGCTTCAAAAGGTTCAGTCGAGTGTTGCTCAGGTCTCTAGACCGGAGTCCTCTAGGCTTGCCAGGCCGGAATAGCTCCGATATAGAAGCGGTACTTGAATTGCGGGAATGCATTATTTTTTAACGAAGTTATTCGTGACAGAATTCCTTTGTTTACTTGTCTGATTCTAAACTGGTTGGCTATGATGTTCATGTATAATTGCCTTAATAATATAAAAATACCTATTTTTACTTTCATGTAAAAAGAACGCTGAAATAAAGTGGAGGGGGTATGTTTGCGCATGGGTAGGTGCACGACTGCCTATTGTTTTATTTTTGAACTAACCTTTCGCTTGCGGCAAATATAGATAACAAAATGAATAGATAGTATGTAATAAAATATTCAACTCATTTATGTAGGTAGGTACTTACTCTAGACTATGCTTATACGAGTATAATAATAATAATATAGCCTTTTTCATTCAGATAAATCTAGGTACAGCTTTTATCCTTAAACTTAAGAGGCCTTTCACAAAAATTTGACTTTTGTATGGTTGAGCGCTTGTGTTACGTAAATAGTAGTGAGTTTACGTTCGATAGTGGTAGGTCTCCTTTAAATAGTCCTTTCATCGACCAATAGCTGCGCCAGGCATTTTCGGTCCGTCTTGCGACTTCCTTATCCTGCTTGTCTTGAAAAGAAACTAATTGCCTGAGTTAAACATACTCATGAACGTATTTCATACTCCCCCCATTCACCGCGATAACCTTCTTTGTGCTGTTTTTTTGGTTTTGCTCATGTTCATGTGAAGTCCAACTTCGAGGCTTGCCGTTGCTATGTTTTGTAGTATTTCCTGTAGCTCAAAGAGGACAAAAGGACGGTGTCGAAGCGAAGGTTGGTCAGCCCTGCTTTGCCTAATTTAACGCCCTTCCCTGTCCAGCGAGATGTTAGTGTACTGGTAAATAAGGAGCTCAAAATCTTAGAAATTCGGACGAATAAGTTTATTATTTTAGAGTTAGAATTTGAGACTTTTATTTTCTTAAGATCTGTTTGCCAACCGGCAAATCGGCAAAGGCCTTCTCAAACCTTTTTCATTCTGACCTTTCTTGTGCCACCCTGTTCCACATCCTGCCACCTGTCTGATGTCATTTTCCCACCTTTTTTGTGATTTTCTAGACTTAGATGTATTAAATGCAAATGGAATTTATGTCAAAAACCTTATTACATTTTACTTCTACCACTGCTAGACTCTTTTAGCCCAGCTGTCCAGATTTGAGTAAGACCATCTATTTCTGTTTTATTTGCACGAAGCATCTCCTCTTGCCATACACCTTTTAAGAATTTCTTTGTAAGAGAAAGAGAGTGTGTTGGTAGTTTTGATACTTCTGTAATCTTATCCCATACTTCACTCTGTATCTCCTCTGGTTTATAAAGATAGTTGACAAATCCCCATTCAAGTGCTTCTTTTGCAGACATTTTGTGGTTGAAAAGTAACATTTCTGCTGCCTGTAAAAATGAAAATATGTATTAAGAAATGGTAATACTGATGTGATGTAAATAGTGCAGAACTTGACAAACCAATTAAGGGCCCGTGCGCACAATGCGCACATATCAGTGACGGCACACAGTTCAGTGAAAATGAATATTGTTTCATATATTTCCTATGACACTTCAACATCTTCAGTGATCCAATGTGGTCACGTGCCAGCACTGATAATGTGCGCATAGCCCTAAAAAAACTTACTTTTCTCTCACCCAGCAATCTAGGAAATGTGAATGATGAACAGCCTTCTGCTACTATGCCCAGTTTTGTAAAAGGCGTATAGAAGTATGACTGAAAAAAAAATATATATGTTTATTATTTTCTTCTTATTCTTTTCTGTTTAAATTATCTACTTTGTTAAAGTAAAAGAATATTGTAACTTACATGTTCAGAAGCAAACACCAAATCACATAATGCTAATGTGGTGGCAGCAATCCCAATGGCTGGTCCATTTACAACAGCAACTAGTAGCTTAGGAAATGTTATAAAAGCTTTGATAAAATCATGTAATACTTTTGCAAAGTTAGTTTCTAATGGTCTTCTTATTGCTGTTGCTTTGAAATCATTACCACTACTGTAGAAATCTCCGGATCCTGTCAAAACCATCACAGTTATATCATCATCAGTAGCAGCGCTGTTCAGGATATTCATTACCTTCAAATACATGTCTTCATCTATGGCATTTTTACGACTTGGTCTATTGTATTTCACTATTTTGACACTTCCTTGTTGCATTACAATAATATTGTCATTATTCTCCATTTTGTCAGTAAATTGTTTCTTGAATGAAATGAGAAATCTGTAGAAATAAACATTTTTATTAACTCAACTAGAAAATAAGGCAAACTAATTAGGTACCTATCGTTTTTGTTCCTGTATGTACAACTATACCGGGTGAGTTTTGTCAAGGGCCCTCTGAGGGGAAAATCTAAACGGCTATAGTTATGGTAAAATGTTGTATGGAGTCACGGACTCGATGTTGATAAAATTAAGAACTGCATTTAACACACATAGTTTTTTTAATTTTTTAAGTAAAAAATAATACTAAAATAAAATAAAATTATCAAACAAAAATACACAGGTAGGTAAATACTAATAAGTACCTATTTTCTTTATAAAGCAAGTTAACCTTGTGTAGGTGGGTACTTCTAGAGAAGTACAGTATCTATCACCTATCGTGGTAGACCACGATGTCTATGTTCTTTACCAACATTAAGTATCTATGTTATAGTCATACATAGGTCATAGTTCAAAGTGCAGCAAGGTGGCTATAAACTTTGGTAAGTACCTACCAACTTAAATATTTTCGTCCCATGTTCGTATAATCGACCAATTTTGTCGGCCGACGCGCGCGACTGAAAGATTGTCAGAGTTGCTCTTGGTAAGTACTTACCGTGCTATTAAACAATTATATCGTCGGGGATGTTGCAATACCGCGTATGCCGAATGCAGAGACCGCGTATCTACAGTTTGCCTAACTTTTCAGGAGAGACTTTTTTTCATCCAGGAGCTTCATTTTTAGGTCTAGAACCGTCATTTTCACATATTATCAACTAATTAGAGTGCTTTACATACTGATAATGATAGTTTTTTGCAAATGTTACCTATTTGTCTTGTACGACACTTACGCTGTATTGTTATGACAACTATCTTGACTCTGTGTACTACTCTGTTGTTAGTTACGCGGTATTAAAACAAAATGAAATATTAAATTATTAAATAATTCATTAATTATAATAATATTAATTAAATATTATTTTATTATTATATATTATTATTGTTGTTATTAGATCTTGTCTACTCAGTTTTCAAACCGGGGCCAAGTGTGACTCAGTGGAATGTTGCGCTTCTGAAAGGTGTTCCGTTTGTAAAAACTTCCTCACTATTCTACAAATTTGTGTTTAAAATAGCTGCTTTTTGTAAAAGAATAAAATTTATTCAAAAAGCATGTGTGTTTTGGTAAATCTAAGAATTCCAGATATTGGAAAAGTTGTGTAGGGATATTACCAGTTGATGATAGAACTATTGGGACTTTCTGCAGTTTCCAACTACGGGTGATTTCATTTCATTAATTCATATTATTATTATTATTAATATTATATTATTTTTAATATTATTTTTTATTCTTTTAATTATTAATTATTAAATTTAATAATTATTGAAACAAGGTAAATTTGTGAGTTAACAAGGTTTCTAAGGAAGGATTCAATTTTAAGACACCTTAATTTTTAAATGGTAAGTTATCATAAAACTCGTGACAACTCTTGGGATTACTTCTGTTGTTGAAGGTGGTCGTATTTTGTTTTTGAAATTGGCAATGGAGAACGGAACAACTGTGGCAGAGGAACTGGTTCAATTCTTGATCTTTTAGATCTTTGGGGTAGTTTTGAAAGTCATCGTTATAATTGAGTTTATATTCAATTGTACCATCAGTATTATACTTTAGAACTCTGATATCAACCACACATTTTACACCAGCTCCCCTGCCAGGTCTGATTGATTCGTAAATAAGATTATTCTTAACACTAAAACCTTTGAAAAAGGTGTGATCTGGCATTACTACTTGATACGGAGTTGGGTGTATTCTTGCTTCTTTGGTGATCGAGGCATATTAACTGGTTAAGTGAATTTCACGATTTTGCAATTTTCTTTCTAAAACTTAATGAACGGAATCAACCTCCATCTGCATATGTCCCTTTTCTAGATTTTTTTGTGTAATAGCTGGGTGACTATTATAGTCACATTTTTACGCATTGCCAATCGCAAAAGAGTGTTAGACACTACAGAATTCCTGTTTTGAGAAGTGCATCCATCTGTAAAAATTATGACATTTTAAGGATCTTCATCTAACACTCTTTTCAAGTAGTCTTCGGTAGTCTTCGTAAAAGTTCGCGTATGTTGTAGCCTTCAAATCAGCAGTAGTCTCATCAAACCAGTAGTATACGCGCAGTTGTTAGCAGTTCCGCGCAATTGTGGTCCTAGAAAACACCGAAAACAAATACGCGGTATTGTTTTTTTTAAATATTTCGTTTTCTATTGGCTTAATTCAAATTTTTGTTAAACAGACAGTTGGTAAATATGTTCCTGTGTACAAATGCAGCGAAATTTGATTTTGGCTATTTTGGTAGATACGCGGTATTGAAAAGTGGGTTACGCGGTATTGCAACATCCCCGACGATATATCTCAGGTACAATATACTCCAAGAATTTCGACTAGAAAAGAAACAAAGTCAGTCAGACAAAGTGCAAAACATAACAAACTTTCAAGTTTTTATCAAGACCGACAGTGACAGTAGCAAACACATGACATGACAGCCCTACTCTTTGGACAGCTCTATGACAGCCCACACGCTCTAGGTCATATATATAGATATATATAGGATGTACCAAAAAGGTACCATGCTAAATCTACGTTACACCCGGCGTAACTTTACTCCACGTTTATTAATAAAGGCCTTGGAGTTTAAACCTGGTGTAACTTTACACCACGTTTATAAATAAGGGCCTTCTCTATCTATGGGTCATGGGTGTAATATTGTTCTGTGGGCATGGGCCTAGGGCTTAGATAGGGCCTCAGCAGCTAAAATGTCGTTGCTGGCAAATGAGAATGTCTTTGCCATTTTGACAATGTCTGTCATACATCCATCAAATTCGACCTTACCCTTTCCTCCTCCGCACTCATTTGACATTTCCGGAATGGCCTGACTGAAGATTTAGCAGAGCAAGGCCTTCGATTGAAATCTAAATTAGGGTCTAGGAATGAATAAAATTGTTCCTCGGATAATCAGATACGGCAGTTCACTGGTATTTAATAGTCACATTATCTATTGTGATGGTAAAGAGTATAATAAGTTAGCAAATCAACTTTCAAGCAAAATGTTCAAGTCTACTGTAAGCAACCTTCATGAGGCCACTGCAGATCAAGTACAGGCTTTCCTGAATTCATTTGATACAGTTTTGACTGATTGTGATGGTAAGTACCTATCTCATCACATATTATAATTTACCTCTCTATTTAGAGCACTCAAATGACATGAAAGGACACCATTTTATATATTTCTGCACCAAAAATTAAAAGTGCAGACTAGAAAAAAATAATTAACTCATTCTATGTGAGCCAACCTGCACGTCCACGGGATAATGAGTTATTTACTAGGAGAGCGGTGAAAATGTTTACGGAATTAAGGGTGCTATTGTTTAATTATAAGTAATTCTCCACATTTATTCAATAATTAAGAACTATATTATTGTCATAATAACAATAACAGTCAATTACTTTAACAAAGCTCGGCTGCTAAAAGTTTAGATTTTTTTAAGTTTCAGCATTTTTAGGGTTCCGTACGTCAAAAGAAAAAATGGAACCCTTATAGGATCACTTTGTTGTCCGTCTTTCTGTCTGTCGGTCTATCTGTCTGTCTGTCTGTCTGTTGGTCTATCTGTCTGTCTGTCAAGACCCTTTATCTCGGGAATGCGTGGAGGCATCAAGTTGAAATTAAAACCGTATACTCAGGTCTACAGCCAAATACAGGGAAGAATCTGAAAACTGTATATTTTTTGTTAAATCACAAAAAAAACAGGGAGTTAACAGTGTCATGTGGGGTAGCATATGAAAGGGCTATATTAGCACAAGTTTGAACAGATTTTTAATAATTTTTATAGTTTTCGATTTAAGATGAAAAATTAAAAAAATAATCCCTTCTCATCATGTCTCTTCGCATGTATGTAGGTACATAGTCGTACTAGTCGCCTATGTACCTACATAGTCCTTTGTCCGAATCCGACTGAAGATGAAAAGGCTTGAGTCTTCTTTTATGGATAGTACCTACTTACTTGTTTAGGTACATAGATTTTTTTTACTTTCAGGTGTTCTTTGGATTGACAATAATTCTATTCCTGGGTCTGCAGATGCTATGAACTACTTCCGTAAAATAGGGAAGAAAATATTTTATGTGACAAATAATTCCACTAAAATCCGCAGTGACTTTGCTATCAAGGCACAACAACTGGGTTTTGTTGCTAGTCAGGTAAAGTACCAAGTATTGAATATTTGATTTTATTTTTTTTAACCATATTTATTTAGGGCAAAGCCAAATGGAAGGGCAGTCTTCACAAAGTTATATGATTGTTTGTGTAAATATAATTGTGTATAATTATGTTTCATAACAACCTTAACTATTTCTCTGTTTTTGATGAAAAATGTGTTCAATCAATGTAATAGTCCAGTACATAGTCTTGTTTATCTTATCTAGTTCCACTTCTAGGAATTATTAATTTTGTTATCATTAACTTTCAGGAAGAGATTCTGTCTACTGCTTACTTAGTAGCACATTATCTAAAGGGAATTGGATTCACAAAAAAAGTGTACCTTGTTGGCTCAAGTGGCATTGCTGATGAGTTGAAAGCTGTGGGCATCAGGCATATAGGTGTTGGAGTAAGTTTATAGCATATCTATCTCATTGCATGTCTTATTTAATTTTACAGATATTATTATTGAATATACTAGCTGGTACCCGCGACTTCGTCAGTAAAATAACTTAATAACAATAGAACTGAAGACTGCTGTTCAGAAGATTCTCTTCTGAAACTTCTAAAATAAAAATGCAATAATAGCGCCATCTCGACCTCAGCCATAGGTTAGCAACGCCATCTAGCTGCCTTTAACTGGAACTTCACTTCAAGTCCCCATACGAAATTTCAACCCTTATTTCACGCCCTACATGATTAGTTTTGAAAAAAAGTAGCCTATGTCCGTCCCTGGGACGTGATCTTTATCCATGACATATTTCAGCATAATCTGTTCAGTGGTTTAGGCATGAAAAGGTAACAGACAGACAGACAGAGACATTTTACTACATAATAGATGGCGACACAGGAAAAATTTGATCGCGCTATCGTTGCGTTTTGGGCTGTGTAACATTATAAACTCGCTAATCTTCTAATTTTTAGCTTTATAATATTAGTATGTGGATTAATATATTGAAGACCCTTGAACTATGTAACTATCTTTTCTATAAATAATAATACATTGGCTTCTGTCATTTTATTTTACAAATAAGTTTTTATTGAAATTACTAGAATCTAAAAATATCTTTTTTTTTTCAATTAATTATGACATGCCTTTATGACTTTATGACCTTTAAACTTTGTTCACAGCCTGACCCTGTCAAGCCAGATTTCAAGTCAATGAAGCCTTCAGAGCTAGATCCTGAAATAGGTGCTGTAGTTGTCGGCTTTGATGAACATGTTAGCTACCCGAAACTAATGAAGGCAGCATCCTACCTAGCTTCTGAAGAATGCCTCTTCATTGCTACCAATACTGATGAGAGATTCCCCAGGGGGGGTTCTATTGTCGTTCCGGGAACTGGGACTTTGGTGAGGGCAGTCGAGACCTGCTCTGATAGGAAGGCTCTGGTGCTGGGCAAGCCTCATGCATATGTCAGGAAGTTTTTGGAATCATGTGGATTGAACCCAGCTAGAACATTGATGATTGGAGACAGGTGAGAATGAATGAACTAATAATAATACTAATATTAATACTAATGTTTATTAGTATTTTTTCGGATTCTGATAAAGAAGGACCTGCCAACATCATCAAATCAAAAGTTGACAGTTTGAACTACAGGCACTAAATCTGTTCTGTTATGGAACAAATATTGAGTCCCAAAAATACTAAGTGCCTAGTGCTGGAGTGCCACTGATTTTTTAGTCATTAGGCAGTCCTAATGACTAAAAAATCAGCGGCCCTCCGGGAGTGCCGACAGAAGTGAAAACTTGAATGAGGTTTCAGTAATGGTTAATGTACAAAACATAGTTTATCCCGGTTTGTCCCGCTATATCATAGTTTATTCCGGTTTATCCCTTATTGCGCATGGCAATATTGCTATTAGTCAATTCACAAGACTTCAATATGACAATTGCAAGTCATATAGTCGAAATCAATGTTTTTTACTCATCTCAAAACTGCTAACGCTAATGTATATTTCCCTCAAGATTTCCTCTATGACGCTAACGCGCCTAAAGAAGTTTTCACTTCAAATAATCTTTGTCCTTAGATGCAACACGGACATAGAGCTGGGCGTACGTTGCGGTTTCCAGACCCTGCTCGTGCTCTCGGGGGTCACTTCCAGCAAAGAATTGGAGAAATTGCGCCACGAGAAGAAACCGCCACTCCCTGACGTAGTCTTGCCGAAGTTAGGAGACTTGCTTTCCTTGGTGCCACCGTCATAGTAGGTACTATCTATAGTCTCTAAGCGCTTGCGCAAATAGGTCAATTTTAGTCAGAATTCAAAGCAAAGCATTGTTACCTTTACCTTACTAAATAATAAGATGTGCGTTCAGCTATAGGGTTTCATGAGTGGGCAAAGAATTTTGATGTTTCAAGCAATAAATGAAATATATCTACATTACAAAACAGTTGCTGTTTTGTAATGTAATATTTGTATTTGTATAAATGTAATATTTATTCTAGAATAACTTGGATCACGCAAGTAAAATTTACATATTTTTATTGCCATGTTAACTATTTCTATTAGATTAGGTGTCATAAAACATCGAGATTTTGTATGAAGTTAAATTTCACAATCTATTGTTATTAATTCCAGAAAATAAGTGTTAGAGCTTTCATCGAATATAGTCCTATCGCCAACATAGTTGTGTAGGTACATGAAATGTACAAAATATCAATATTTATTTGTCTGTGATTTGTTAAAAGGTCTGTAAATATTTAGACCTATTCATATTCTTATAAGTTATTTATAACCAGACCGCAATTGAGGTAACAAACAAATCTGAGGATCTCAAGTAATGAGTGAATTGAACATTGCAATTGGAAAAACTGTGACTTAATGAAAACTTACAAAATTAGAAAAAAGCCTTAGTTCTATGTTTCATTTCGTTAACGTTGTTTGTGTAATATCCATTGTTAATATAATATAGTTCTACATACACATGATTTGTAAATTTAAACATAATTATGAAATTGTTATCCATCTTTAATGTTATTGTTGAATACACATAGGAGGTAAAAATGTTAACTTAAGAGCTTTAATGGGAACATAATCGACTTTACTATAATAATGGGTATTCTCAGTAAGTTAGAAATAGGTTTTTAAGTTAAAAATACTTTGTTTTAATTTTAACCCTTTGGCAGTTAAAAAGTTTAAATCTCAGTTTACTTCCAGTTCCAGTTAAATTACCTTTCCTGTTGGAGTGTTGTTATCTATTTTTTACTCCCTATGATGTACTTACCTAAACTTATGTGCAAATTCCTGCACTGTTGATTTTAAAGTAGGTTGTACTTATGCTTAGTATCGAAGTGTTCATCGCTTTTTTATACCGTACAAACTATTATAATTATCTAGAATACAATAAATGCTTTTATAGAATCCTTGATGACTTTATATAACTTTTTAAACTATCATGGTTATCAACACTAATGGGATATTTACCATGATTGGATGATATAAACTTAGGCCTTTACATCTATATTAGATGATTTATACTTTTTTATTTTTTTTTATGATGAATGGGTCGGCTCTTGACCTCAAACTTAAATAGGTAAGAGTGAGGTCTACGATGGAGCGAGCTTACCCAGAAGGTGCCTATTAACTCTCTTCTTAAAAACAATAGGGTCGTAGCTCAGCGGAAATACAGACGCTTGAAGCTGATTCCAAATTTTTGCAGTGCGCATAATAAAAGAACTTTCGAAGCGCTTAGTTCTAATAAGTGGAATATCAACCAGGTGAGGATAATAATCAGCTGTGCGTCTGAAGTCCCTGTAAAAGAACGGTGAAGGTGGAATAAGGTCGTGTAGCTCCTGGGCACACACACCATAGTACAATCTGTAGAAGACCGACAAACACGATACCTCACGACAATGGCTCAGACTGTCGAGTTTTGCTTCGGCAAGATAGTCTTCACCTACGAGCTTCTTGGCTCTGCGCTCCACCGAGTCGAGTGCAGCAAGTTGGTACTTAGCAGAACCATCTCAAAGGTGGCTGCAATACTCCATACAAGATCGAACTTGAGCCTTATATAAAGTCAAAAGTTGACCAGGTGTGAAATATCGCTTGACCTTATTTAGGATGCCCAGCTTTTTGGCCGCAGTTTGTGCTTTAGACTCGATGGAGGTGCCAAAGTTGAGGCTAGCCGTCAACTCTATGCCAAGAAGAGTGAGGTGGTCGGTTACTTCAATCGATAAACCCTGGAAGGTGGGAGCCAGGTCAAATCGACGCTTTTTCGCCGAAAAAAGACATGCTTGAGTTTTGTTGGCATTAAAACAGACTCTATTAGCGTCACCCCATCGGGAAACGAGACTGAGAGTCTGATTCGTCTGCTCAACCATGGCCTCTCTCAGGAAACATACCTCCAGATTGGTGGATCGTGCGCTAGATATGTATCTCTCAGTGACAGTACTGTCATCTGCATACCCAAAAATGCCTAGCTGAAGCAGGTCATTAATGTGTAGCAGTAATAGAGTCGCTGAGAGAACAGACCCTTGAGGAACACCAGCGTTGATAGCCTTATAGTCCGAGGAGCAGCCATCAACTACCACTCTGATGGATCGATCGCTCAAGAAGTCGGATATCCAGGCACAAAGTTCAGGAGATAAACCGTACGCAGGAAGCTTGTTCAGTAGGCTTGCGTGCCAAACCAGGTCAAATGCCTTTGAGACGTCAAGAGAGACGGCGATTGCCTCTCCATGTTTTTCAACGGCTTCTCCCCACAAATGCCCCACAAATGTTATACAGCGTCAGGAGGCAACCTTTGCCTACACTTCGTTAAGTGTAGGCAAAGGTTGCCTACACTTAACGTCCCGTTGGACGCTGTAGTGCCTGGGACATTGTTTGAGATGGAATAGGCTTGCCCAGCACCTAAACCATCCTCTCAGCTTAATCAGCCTGGCCCACAGGAAAGAAGACGTCAATACGTGTGGAGCTGACTAAGCTGCGGGTTTCCTCACGATGTTTTCCTTCACCGTTATTAGCTCGTGTTAAAGCGTTAAGTGTTAAGTTGGATGATATAATCATGGTAAATATCCCGCATACCGAAATGCACTTGGACGTTGAGTGGAAGTTGAGTTGAGGTTGAGATTACGACTAAAAATCTCGAAAACAGAAGTAAAACGGAATTTTAAGTGCGCGGCTGACACCGCGGGACGCTGCTAACATTTCTATAACTACGGGTATAAGAGAGATAGATTAGGCCAAATTTTCCCAAATTTAGGTACCTAACATTGTTGATTTTTCAAGTTTTCTTTGCCGTTAAATAAATAACCCAGATGCGTGCGAGATGCGACGACGCATGCGCTATACACGTCTGTCTAGGGCTTTGTTTGGTTGGATTGGATAATATTTAGGCGCGCAGACCGGTGCGTTTAGCGCTCGCATCGCATTTTCGCGCGCGTCTCTTCACGCCAGTCCCAGAGCAGCCGCGAAAGCCGCGCGACGTGAAAATCATTTTTTCAGAGTCTGTGGTGTGGTGATCTCATTCATTGAAATCAATTCCTGTAAATTTACGTAAGTTTCATGTTTTTCTAATTTAGTTTACACTGTAGCTAGGTAAATATTGAAATTTCATCTATAAATCAAGGACGAAATCGTCCTTGATGTAGATGTTCCGAAAATCCGTAGCACTTCGTAGCACTTTTTCAGCTTGGTGTGTTTACAGTGATATTTATTTTTGATTTTATTTTTATGAGCTTATATAGATTGTAAGTTTGTAAAATGCATTACTAACCCAGGTGATGGTGTTAGTAAGATTAATTTATTATGTAGGTACCTACATCTATTCGATCAGAGTTCATCCCATTTTGTTAGACTAGCAAAAACAAAGAGCGTGCTATGAGGGGCAGCGACAAGCCGACAACCGACCGAGACGCCAACAACGTGCCCCTATGGCACTCCCCTATTTATTTTTATGGAGAAAACATACCGAAAAGTCTGGCGTATGTATTATGATGTTTAAGTAGAGGGCTTGTTTTTTTGTTGTAACGCACGCACGGATAAGGATATAGGTAAATCTGCTAGGTGTGTAGGAAAAACGTTTTTCACAAGAGTTTTCTACCAAACTGTTGTTTTTAGTAGTAATTAGGTGTGTAGGAAAAACGTTTTTCACAAGAGTTTTCTACCAAACTGTTGTTTTTAGTAGTAATTGTTGTGGTGATAAGGCGTGAGGGATTAGGTATGTACCTACCTATCTCTTCCAGTAGGACGTTCACGTTGTAGGTAGGTAGGTAAGGTACCAACTTAGGTAGGTACTTACCTAAAATATTTCCTAATGATAAAAATGTTATCTTATTTTTATGTAGATATTTTAAAAACCTAGACCTACATGCATTATATTGGTGTTTGCTAATTGTTTTGTATTGCAGTAGGTAGGTTAGGTATCTAGCTGCTCTACCTAATGATCTTATTCATACAGCTACCTAGTGTTTGAATTTTCGGTATGTTTAGGTAGGTACCTATATGCAGGACGAAGTTATTTATAAGGTAGGTACTTACTTAAGTTTACCTATGTTTATTTTATTGACGGTTTGTTTTAGCAATATTTTCATCATCATCATCATCAGCCTATAGCAGTCCACTGCTGGACATAGGCCTCCCTACAGACAATCATTTCCCTTCCTTAGTGAGCGCCATTGCAATATTTTACCTGTCACGCAATGTTAAGTTAAGTTTAGGGGAAACATGATTCTAGTTATATGATGATATAGGTATATCTACTACAGAACTTTTACCTACTTATATTTCTATTACTTATTCTTATTTTCATTCTTATTTATCCTTATACTTTTTAAAGGAACCTATACAAACATCGGTCTGTAAGGTAGTCCGAGTAATAAAATTAATGAATGGTTGATTATTTCAATAATCCTTTTATCAAACCAGAAATACCGTTTTTAAATAACCCTAGGTGATTTATATTTTTATAGTGTTAAATCACACTAGGTATTTCATTGAGAAATGAAAAGTCTTATAAAAACTTTCGATCCCGATGGGATTCGAACCCGCAACGATCAGACGATCCTCCAAAAGCCGGAGTGCCTTACCATTCGGCCACAGAATCCATGTCATCACAATCGAAATTTTTGATAAGCTCATATTTTATCGGTTATAGCACCGGTAACGCCATCTACATGTTTCACTTAGTGAACTCATCGTCGGAATCGAAAATGTTGATAAGACTTTTCATTTCTCAACCCTAGGTAAGGTAGAATATGCAGAAATGCTGTAGATACCTAGTCACCACTCACAAGGGAAAGTTGTAGATACCAGTACCAGAACCATATGCTATAACTGCTATAGAAACTTGCAACTCTTGCAAGGCCGTTCACACTGTCTAGTTTTTCGCACGCCATCTCACTTTCCAGATTTCCCTCCATTTGTAGTTAGGTCGTAGTAGTTCATAATTTGTTATTTTTCCTATCGCTCTTAGATGACAAAGTTCAAGATCTATAATTCTATCTATAGAATGAACAATGTCTACAGAAAAATGATGTCATATCTGTGACGCAATACCAACACTTACATCTAAATTCGTATGCGCTTCTTTAGTAAGGAACTGTATTGATACCTCCTTCCTTGATCTGTATTAAAATATAGATAGGTATCTTACCTACTTACGTTACAAGTGCACGTGGAAATTGAAACATCGAAACGGTTATGCTCGTTTTAGCACAGTTTTTACTTCAGTTTGCGTCAACCAGAGCCACGTTTTTGTCAGATGACTGTCACATGTTCCAAGCTCAAATTTTAACATCTATATTTAATTTAATTTAATATCATTGATTCTATCTTTTAATTTTGGGTAGAGTTAGTTGCCAAGTGACCTAGGTAGTAGGTACGTTCCATAAACATTGAATTTATTGCATTCTTAACTTGATCCAAAGGTTGCTTGTCTGTGCATTTTAGAGGTCTTGACTGCGCTGGTTATTCAGCAACTTATAATTACTTAGGTACCTACTTACTTATGATACTAACCACGTTCGAACATGGTTAACTCATCTATTGTCCCATATATGTATTGTAAACTAAAGGTACAACTACAACTTTATTTATTCAATTATAATTAGAATTAGCATCTTGAATGCTCGGCAGAGCTGTGTAAAATTGAAAACAATTAGGTTAGTCAACGAATTGTTTATAAAGGTTTCAAAAGGTTAAAATTTGTTATTTTATTAATTTTGTGTTTTTGAAAGAGCTTTTTTGAACCACCACGCGAATAAAAATAGTAGTACGTATAAGTATACAGTAGGTAGGTTAGGTACCTAGTAAGTACCTACTCAACAACTAGATACCTACCTACGTATTAGGTACTTTATCGGAGTCCTTCAGACAGAGCCCTATAGTAATCTCTACGCTTACTTAACCAATTAATTGGTTTAACTATATCAGAACGTTATCAGTGGATAGGTAAACTATGGGTATGGGCATAATTAACAGATTACGCAAGTCTAAAAAACTAGGATGTTGGTATTCGACCATGGAAATATTTAGTTATACTTATAATTTATAACTGTCCCTGGGATGGGTGACTCATTTACCTTTCATAGTCCAAGGTTGTAGTGCGAATGTTCTCACTGATGACGTCATACAAGAAGGTCAGTACTTTCTATGTCCTGTCCTACCCCTTTGTTTTCATAGATAGGGTGCTATGTTATATCTGAGGTTAG
Source organism: Epirrhoe tristata (assembly GCA_951394285.1). Classification (NCBI taxonomy): domain Eukaryota; kingdom Metazoa; phylum Arthropoda; class Insecta; order Lepidoptera; family Geometridae; genus Epirrhoe; species Epirrhoe tristata. Next base: position 6,347,463 of record OX596148.1, read on the forward strand.
AACAAGCTCTGATTCATCTCTGATTCAGAATAGAATAAAGTTTTGTTTTCTCTACATCATATAAGTACAACAGTTACAATAGGTACTTTAATGTACATAATTTATGTGGGTGAAAATACGGCTACCCCTCAGCATTTGCTCCAACAGCTCGAGAGTGTTAGAGCACTGGTTTTCAGTGGTTTTCATAGGTTATAATACGTTATTATTTTATTAGGTACTGAAATTATCTCATTCATTATCATCGGGAGTACCGCAGCAGAAAGGTTGTAGATGATCGACTTACTCTATCCACTGCACATAGTCCTTTATTTTTTTAGACCACTTCTTACTGTCCAAGTCCATGCGGACACAGGCAAAATCGTCTGCTTATCTTGCTGCCGGACGACCAACAGCCAACAAATCTAGACATTCGTGAACGCTTTTTCATACAAAATTGTGTTCTGCGCAGTCAAACGGCTACCTTCACGAATGCCTAGATCCGTTGGAAGAACTGTAAGTAGGTAATCTATAAAATGATTCTAGGCCTGCTCCATTTTAGCTCCGTCCGCGATACGATTCCCTTCATAGTCTCTCTTGGATTTCATTACGATAATAAAACTAAGTTTAATTTTTCAGTGTCTGCGTGATGATAACAAAGATAAGATGCATTTACCGTTCGGTGATAATGCCAATATCAACACGTTGCTTTTTAAATTACCTAACTCGACTTAGTAGCATTTGAACCGCAGACGTAGGATTTACTTAATAAAACCTACTTATTATTTTTAGACGTGAAAATAATGGAGTAAATACAGGTGAAGTTGTCAGAACTGTGGCACATAATAAAGAAGTAAATGGTGGTGTGAATTGTTTGAAACTGAGTTGGGAACTAGGTCGGGAGACGCCATGCTACTGACATACGCTTGGTACTAACTAGCCGCATAGCCACTAGGTATATTGGTATTATCATGACGTTCATATTTTTATAGGTCGCTGCTTGCTTTGTAGGCACGGTCAGCGTCACCATCTGGTAACCCTCCTGCACAAGGCACACATTATCCGATCCGATATCGGTATAGGACGCCGATACGATGGCGGGGCAAGTAAAATGTATGAAATTGATATCTCCGATATCGGTTCGGATAATGTGAAAGACATGTGCATATTTGTATTTACATTTTACTTGCCTCCGATATCGTATCGGAGTCCGATACCGATTGGTGACGCTGACTGTACGGTCTACATCAACATCATTATCTTCCTGACCTTGTCTCATTAACCGACTTCAAAAACGAAGGAGGTTCTATGTTCGGCTGTACCTATGTATGTACAGCGATATTTCCGTCAATTGTGGACCGATTTCCAAAATATTTTTTTTGTTTGAAAGGGTATACTCTCGAGGTGGTCCCATATAACTTCAAATTATATTCTTATTTTTCTCTTTTTAGTGTGTAGAAGGTTTGTCTGTTTGTGTTCTGTGAAGTCGGTTCAATTTTTTTTTCAAAAATGTTTATTTTATAATTATCTTGTCTTCACATGTGGGGTCAGCAACTGTCATTTATCTCTATCATATCCTTCATCTCAGCTTTCACTCACTTTTCTCACTCATTGCATTTTCAAACTACTACCTACTTAGATATCCACCTACGTTCATATCAAGCTAGGTACCTACTAAGTACCTACCTATGTTTAATTAAATAACTCGGGTTCACTACATAGGGGCCGTATTCGCGTTCGTTTGATGAATAATCGGATGCTGATTTCTGCCTGACTTCAAGGGCCAATATTTCGGTTTGGAATATTTGGTCCTAGGTTAGAACCGTGTTTTGACGTTTAGTAAAATTGGCCCTTGAAGTCAAATATAGTAGTAAGAAACATCCGAATATTCCAAATGAACGGGAATAAGCCCCCAGGATTCAGACTGCGTTGCGCTCCAGATGCAATTAATTGATTTTGCTTTCGCTCTACCTTTCACAGCGATAATTATACGTTTTGCTTGTAAGTACTTAACTTTATTTATCCTCTATGTTGCCTGTAAAGTACAGTAGTACTCGTAGTAGTGTAGTTAGTAAGTTTTCGTATGTAAATTGCTATCCTTTATAGGTTCCTACTTGGCAGGTACCTTGTTGTCATAGATAACTATGAACCTAACTATAACGATCGCAATTTATTTTATTTTGAGAGAAAGGATAATCATTAATTTTGAATTATTTTACCTCTATCTAGTATATATTCGTCCTTTTCAGTCGTGAAAATCATTATGTTTTATAGCTTCCCCAATTTCCGCTAGAAAGCAATTAAACTATTAAAAGACTTTTTAGCCGTAAAAAACTATCAGCGAATTCTTTATGTCTTTATGGACACCTAAACAACCTTTAAAACGCCCTTGCATTATTTCTTTAGACGCCCTTGAACACCCGAATTGGCGAATTGTTAACAAAATACATAACATTGAGGTACCTACCTAACTTGAATTCAGCTAGCTACTAAGTAATTTAGGTACAAGGTATTTCCACATACAAATAGGTATTCACACCATGCTGATATAAGGAAGGAGATACCCACCATGATCCAATAGGTCAGATCGTTTAGCCTAGTTCTATAACGTAATTGTCAGCACCCACAGCTCAGAATCAGCGGAGGTGTAATACATTGTTCCTGGAGCCCCCGCAACGCAACAATGTCAGGATAAGTGGTAGATCTAGCATTTTTTTAATAAACTGGCTTCCAAGGCCAGCTGTTTCCGAAACAAGATTTGAGTTGCTATTTCCTAATTTATGTAAAAGAGTTTACGATGTTGGTTTATTGCACAAGATTATAGTTTAGCTTGTCCTCTACGTCTAAGGTGTTTTTATGGTTTGGTCTAAGTATAGAGTGTAAAGGAGGGTCCTCAGTGTCACTGCCTCTCCGCACGTCTCCTCCCGTGCGTATATGGTCCGGTCTCGGACATAAAGTATTGGAGGTTCAACATAGACAGGTTAGATACTCTACGACGTAGAGCTGTTTATTATTATCACGTAGAGTCTACGTGATGATAATAATAAACAGCTTTTTACATTTTAATATTTTTAACGGTAATATGAGTTGCATGATTTAAATTTGAAATACTTTTAACCGTATGAGAGTTCACTTGCAGTCGAAGAGTGACCTATTTATATAGGTACATAGTACGTTGATACATAGCTCTATAGCGTCATGTGCTAGCATGGTGCACGCTATAGTGCAAAGCACAAGATTTAAATCTCATAGCCTGTTTACAAGTTTGCAGTAAATCGTTATAGCGTCAAGGTTGATGATGTAATTGCTGTATTTAGCGTTAAAACGTGAACCGCTACGAATCCACATATCTAGGTAGATACCTACCTATGATATTTTAGTGATGTGTCGGTGTCGCCGAATTCGGCTGTAGAACGAAGCAGGGGCCGTATTCCTGTTCTTATTTTCGTTCGTTTGATGAATATTCGGATGTCTCTTACTACGATTTCTGACTTCAAGGGCCAATTTTTCGGTTTTTAATATTTTGTGCTAGGTTAGGACCGTGTTTTAACGTTGATCTTATCGAATGAATACAATGTAGCTCGTAGTAAAAATCATCCGAATATTTTCAACGCGAATAACCCCCCAGGAGTTTTGTATGAAACCGAAAGTTGGAGACATTATGCGAGTCACAACTTTACGGTCGTCTGGCTTCACACTTGGTAACACAGGCTCTAGTACCATGAAAGCACCGAAGGCAGTATTTTCTTGTTGGTAGCGTTGGTAGCGCATTGGAATCAACCCCTATAGGAACCGACACTACATAATTTATATGAATTGGTACCTCATAGAGATAATCAAAAAACATGTAGGAAAGTTATAGGGTTCGTCTGCACTTCTTCCCTTTTAAAACTGTTATGTATGTTTGCACGAATAGACAGCATACGTTCTTTAAGTACAACACAACACTACGACCGGAGTTTACAAACATATCTATGAGTTGGTATCTATTTGGTTATTTTGTAGGTACATGACATCACCCCGTCCCTGACAATCATTTGCAATATTTTATTGAGGTAATGGATTACTTAGTTATACGTTGCTTGTTAGCTTTATACGTGCATAATGCCTTCTTAGGAATTCAATAGTTTTTTGTTTATTTGCCTTTTTTATTTGATGGCTGTCGGAACTTTATAACGTTCTTGTTATACATATAAATATTTATTACTTTAGAGATTTTTAGAATTTAGAGATTTTATTAGAAATATTTAAATTATAAATAGGTAGATAAGTGAATTCTTCAGCGACTATCACTATCAGTTGCAGGCAATGGCGTTAGGACAGAAAACTTGGAAAACTCGAGGGGAGGCCTTTGCCCAGCAGTGGGACATCACAGGCTAAAAACAACAACAAGTGATTTCTCATAAAATTTCAGAACAGGTTCCATTTTGGTTATTACGTATGCTCTAAATAAAGTCAGTGTTTTGCTACGAAATGTTATGAATTCGCGTAGCCATCTAGTTTCCGTTTTCATTTATTCGTTTTATTTTCAGTGAATCTAACTAGAATATGTCTGCGGAAAACGGAGCGGATACGGTGGAGCAAGTCACACAGGAGGTAAAGGGCATCAAACTGGAAAATGGAAGCGCTCCAGGCGCGGCCAACGGAACGCCCAAGGAAGACAATGCGATACCCTTCAAGGTTAATATGAACTTAGCATTCAGACACACGCGTCTCTCCCTGAGTGGTCTCACCACACTGTTCCCAAAATTTTGTGCAGTGAATAGGTGGCCAGCTTTACCACCTATAGCACTTAATAGGCATGTAGGTATAGGTATAATGTCATGTTACCTATGAAATGAAAAGTATGCAAGTTGTATGGGCTAAGACATCTGCTCTATTTCCTGCATTTTTGGTGACTTACTCTGATTATGAACAGTGTGTGCCTTTATAAGAAAATCATACTTTTACGAAAGCAAAACAAAAAACATTTTTCTATCATATTCCAGGACGCATTCAAAGCATTCTCTAAATTCGGCGACATCAAATCCGATGGAAAACTGATCACCCTCTCTCAGAGCGACAAATGGATGAAACAAGCTAAAGTGATCGACGGCAAGAAGATCACAACCACAGATACAGCTATCAACTTCAAGAAACTCAAGTCACTTAAAGTAGGCATGGAAGACTACTTGAAGTTCTTGGAAGAGCTGGCGAAGAGCAAAAAGATCGAGCTCGATGATATTAAGAAGAAGCTCACTACTTGTGGACAACCTGGTATTTCTTCACATGTAAGTATAAAATAAATAATGCACGTTCTTAAATTAACAGGATCGCCAAAACATAGCAGGGTAACTTATTGGAGAGCGAAGACGCTTGGTAAGAAAGTTTCAAAGTTTGCTTGAAAGTGCCAAACATTGGTTCGCCGATGGATCATCTGCTTTAAATGTTCAGGCATCGTCGATACTACGATGAACATTCTATATTGACATCATAACTTCTTGCTCATTTAATATCTCCAATATTTTATTTTCTGATGATCTACCTTCTAACAAAGTGTGCTACTTACATTACACTACAATATGATACAATCGACAATTGGACAATCATTTTGCGATTGTGAAGGGTTATCTACAACAATGTCACGTACACAACAATAAAGCAGGTATCTAAGGACGTACTTGTAGAAGTAGGTAACTACATTATGCTGCACCACGTAGGTTATCTGACAATTATGTAGTGGTGGGTCTCTAACGCATTTATGACACGTTTCAGTTTACAATTTTGATGACTCATTTACATGGCATATTTTTATGTTTTAAAATACAATGGGTTAATTTAATATTGAACAACTAAGTATTATACAGTATACCTACACCGACAGTTTCTTAAGTAATAGGTATTATTTAATTCGTGGTCAATTGAGCAAGGATTTAGATTAGACCAGAGTATTGTTTCTACTCTTCTTTCGCAGCCTCGTGTTCACTATAATAATATTAGCCACCGAACAGGTAACATATGGTAGATTGTGTAGTGAATACCTACTATCCTCAATCTTGCATCTGTTTCCAAATAGTTTAGGTAATTTTAATTAAATCTTTATCTTTTTTCCAGGTAACAAAGTCGCCGGCCGCGGCTGCAGCGGTGGACCGACTGACAGATACCAGCAAGTACACCGGCTCACATAAACAGCGGTTCGATGACGCGGGGAAAGGGAAGGGCATCGCGGGCCGGAAGGATCTCGTGGACGGCTCCGGCTATGTATCGGGCTACCAGCACAAGGATACGTACAATAAGGGACATTAGAAGTCATCTACTTCAACTTTTATCTCGTTGAAAATAAGATGCAACGAATATTCGTTTCCGGAATCTACCTATCCGGCCATATTCAGCTATTCAGTATCCGGCCGGATAGTAGGTACTTTTGATATAATACGGTAGTCTGGCGTTTCGGCATTATAAGCTTATGCAGACATCATTAAGCCTGTTCCAAATTCGGTATCCGGCCAAACGCCTATTCGTTGCATCACTAAATATAACCATTAAGAATCTATGTTCCCAATCGTCCTAAAATTGTAGTTCTTTAAGTCGTATTATCATAATCTGTTAACGGAGATTCAGGCAACTAAGTCTAAAAAAGCGGGACAAAGACAAATATAAAAGACAGGCAGTTCCTACCATTGTTTGTCTCTCGGTTCCCATCCAAAAGTGTCATCATGAATCTATAAGTAAGAACATGTTTTTATGCTTTCAATTTCTAAGCTCGATGTGGCGTTCGATCAATAACATGTATCTACGTATCTAGAAAAGTCTTCATTGGCTTTGACAGAATATTTAATTCGGCGAATCTTAAATGTTACCATGAGCACGTAATCGGTATTTCTGCAAAGATTACTCATTTATTTTTCTATCTATTTAGATTTAATTAATAAATATAAATACTTAGGTTCATGATTATAATATTTCTAGCAATACGGTGCATATGCCTATAGTAATGCACGTAATTTACAGTTGAAATGCAAATCTGGAATTTATACCTACATTTTAATATAGCAATTGATATCTAGGTAATGAAACTAAACTACATTCCTTCGACAGACCCGCATTTGGAAAACCTACATTTTCAACTTCATCGTAATGATAATTCTAAAATCTAATATCTAGTCGTTTTTAAGCTCTACCTACGTAGAAAAACTTCATTTTGTAGTGTACAATGTAAATGTTTTAAATATTAATGTATAATATCGCACTTATTTTTATTATTGTTCACTGTTCCGATGTTACTGCAGTAGAAAGTTATGCCTAAATAATTATTTATGGGAGTAATGCCTTATTTCAATGATTTGATCTGCTATTATACCGCACAACTTTTACTTATGCATTGTTGTTTAGTGAAAATTGGCATTTCTCCTAGCAATGTTGGGTCATAAAATAAGCATTCATAAATTAAAGTATTTTTTCTTCAAAACAATTTCGGAAAAGCCGACAAGTAAATAAACGATACGAAAACTACTTGATAAGAATTTAAATATGTAATCTTATTTTTTTTTATAAAATTAAACCTTAAAATTATACCACGTTTTTTAATGCATAATTAAAAAAGGTTATAAAAATAAATCAAATACAAGAGTGAATTATAATAGGTACAATTTATTTGACTTAAAACTACAAATACAATGTGTAAAGCACTAACATTTTCTTGAATTTATATTAATTAATAAACAAATGACATAACAGCATACAAATTTTACATAATTGAATGCAATGCCCGAAATCAACGAAGTCATATATTAGTTTTTTCGAATGTTTCAAGTGACAACTATCTCATAAACATTATAACATAAAAGCATATAATCCTAGCGCATACTGTCGTCAGTAAATTTCTAAAGAGTATCAGCTTGTAATATATAAAAAACAAGTTATAACTGTAGGTAATATGATGAAACATGTTTCAAAATAGAAAGGACTAGGTATGAAGTCATTGATTTAAGCGATATTTCAGATAAGCTTGCTAGCATGCCGCTGTAATGATGTTTATCGTCGTTTATTTTGGTATCACCGTCGAACCAATGCTACTCTTGTCCTATAGGTAGTTGGATGTGGATCATCATAATAATAGTTGCGAAACTAGAATCACTGCCCCGACTCTTAAATAACATGCACTAAACATTTTTGTTTCAAACCAGAGACTTTATTTTATACTTCATTGGACTATTATGTAATCTTGCGAGCTTTGGGCATATTTATCTACAGTTAATAAATTTGCACTAAACGCTGTAACTTCGGTGGTTCTAACATGTCAATTTTAGGCTTAATACAATACTTATATTCAAATAGTATTGTCTTGTCTATATTTTTGAGTATTTTTTTTGTGAACGTACATACCGATTTTACATTTCTTAGTATGAGTTTTCAAGTATAAACGACTTAATCTTCATTATTATTGAATTTGATGTTATTAACCTTTAACCAATAGAAAATAATGTTAAGACTAAAATTTCATTCACCCTGTCTAAAACAAATCTTGATACATAGTAGTGTTAGTAAAAAAATTAATTTCCTAGTGATAAGTTTATAAAAAAACAACTCAGTGGCACAAATTCATGACTAACTAAATTCAAAATTGCATGCTGCGACCATATCAACAACATTTTGAGACCCTTAATTTTTTTTTATATCAATCAATATCCTTGTCAATTCAAATACCATCAATAGAACCATTCGTTTTTTTTGCCATAATGCGCGATTTAAGACTTGTAGATTAGTAAGAAATATATAATTTGGACAACTGAGACCTCAAATATTTTAATGCCCATCTCATGTGGGGCATTCAAATTATTTTTATTAAAAAGAAGTTCCTTTATTTTATCTTGTGTTCAGTACTTTGAAATTGGTTCATATTAAGTAGAACACGAGCCTGTAACACTCGAATTTAAATTATTTTATCAATTATAGGTAATTTAATTATGGAATCTTTGAAACGCCTTCGCTCAATGGCAAGATAGCGTATTCTTTTTGACAAGATTATGTGCAAGTAAGTGTAGTATAAATGGCATTTTACAGCGACGCTGTTCGCCCCTGCCTGATTTTAGGATAAATAACTAAACTGGAAGTGTGCCGCAGTAACAGCAACGGTGCGAATCAAAACTATAGTCTTAAACTTTCGCGATCACAATTCATCTTTAGAGATATATTTTGTAACAGGATTTTATCGCGTATTATAAATAATAAAGGTAATACGCGATAAAATCCTGTTATAAAATATATCTCTAAAAACTATAGTCCTTTTCACATAGGAACGGGACCGTGACAAGGCTCTTTTATGTTAATATCTGAATTTATTAAAAGCAAAATAGACAAAATCCTTAATTTTTTTGAAGTTTTATCTTTTAGTATTATCACTAGATTTCATTTATTTCAAAGTTGTTCATTGTTGAACAGCAACATGTGTCAGGGATACGTTCCTTCGTGAAAAATACTATGGTCGCATTAAATAGAAAAAAATGGCGTATCTAGTATACCTATTCTATTCATACAAAAATGGCTCGCATTTTGTTTTGTTGAAGCGTTACCTTTATCGTTTTAACAGGGATTATTAATTAGATTAATGTGTGGCGAGGTCAGTACTGTTGGGCGCGTTAAACCGCCAAGTGTCCTTGGCTGCTAATTAGATAAACATATTTTACAAGTATATCAATATCATGGGCACCATGAACTCACTTGACCACTAAAGAATTTGATTTGATTTTTATAAATTCAGTCGCGTTTATGAGATTCGTATGAAATAAGGTAACTTCGTTATTGAAAGGTAAGGCAATATTGTTTTCTTTAGAAATAAAACCAAGCATAATAACATGATGAAGGTAACAAATTATGTAAATCGTAATTTCAAGAAATAATAATTATTTTTAACCTAGGATGACAGTATTTTTTGTTAATTATACAATTTACATATTGATTAGAATAAAATAATAAAATCATCCACAAATTCTCTACGATAATAAACATCTCAAGGTTTTCAGTACCAGTAGCGGTAACCGGAGCATCATCAGATAAGCCCCCACGGCTTAAGTTGCGATAGATGCCAAACATGGTACTAACCAAATCTTCACATAAAATCAATACTACATTTATATGGAATCATGAATTTTCTATATACTTTATAGTCATACAAACATATCACAAAATAGGTGGTATTATCAACTCTTACATAGGGCCTTCAATTGTACTATGTTTCATAGCAAAATAGTAGACGGCCTTGCTGCCGAGAAGAAAAGCCACCAAAAATGCTCCTACATACGCCACGTAGATGCCACCGCCATGGCTTTTCGCTTCTGATAATGTGCCGAGAGTGACACCGAGGGCGATAGCAAAGAAAATAAGTGCTAATACAGCGAAGATGGTACCTCTCATTATAGCCATGCGCGCTCCCACCGAAGATACCTTGCGACAATGCGGGCATCTCACCGGGGCGTTCTTCATTATCTGGTACTGGAAACAACAATTCCATTCATTAGTAAATACACAGGTATGGAGGGCATTGCGCCTACATGTAAATAAAAAATGATAAGTGTAAGTAAGGACAAAATTTCCATACTGAACTAAATTAATAACAATAAGTAAATATGTGGATTGCTCAAAACATTGAACTGCATTTCTAGCAGACCTACAAACAGCGATAATATTGATAATGCTATTTCTATGAGTCATATTTGAATTGATAAGTAATGAATGAAAGAAACTGTTCAGTAAACATGGAGCATGCAAGTAAATATTATGAACTTGGTTTTTGTATCAAGAAAAATAAGTTATTGTGGTTAAATAAACATATTTAATTATTTATGATAATGAAATATCATAAATAAATGTAAGTTTAGATATGATATTTATCTATGATTATGTTTGTGTCTGAACATAATGATTTTGGGTCATTGACCTTAGCTCAATCTTTAAATGACAGCAAAGCAATGTAATTGCAAACTCCAATAAACCAGGGGTACACAAGTACTAGATTTTTCAATAGGTATTTGCAACATTCATTTATTTGAATAATAATAAGGCTTACCAAAAATGTATCTTGACAATGGGCACAGATAACCCTGCACATCCCAGGTAGTGTGGGCACAGGCGGAGTTACAGGTGATGGAGCCAGGTTGATGATTCTCTTGCAGTCGGCCCGGGGGCAAGCAATGCGCTGAGATGATGATTTGCAGATCAACAGGCAGTTACATGGGCAACGCACATATTTCTTGCCTGGTGGGGCGTTCCTTATTGGCTGAAATGATACAATGAAAAAACTTTAGAACCAAAGTTTTTATGAACGAACATTATTGACAGAGTAAAGACAGTAATTTTATGAGCTAGGCCATAGGAGTAGGTTCCTAATTACTGTAATGGATGAATGTAAAAGTTTACATGATATCCAAATATAGCCTTGACTTGTCATGAATCTATAGAACTTGCATGGTGATAGTTTAATGTGTCACTGGTTTTGGAAGTTGTTAAATATAATCTTCCTCTAGTGCTGTACAGTATAATTGGATTTTTAATGACTCAATAAACATTAATTCAATACCTTCACTAACTATCTAGCTTTCCTAACTCTTTTCTCTTTCCATCAATATTATTATACTTTCTCATTAATCATAAAACATCCTTGTTCATAGTCAACTTGGTATATTGTGGCATGGATTAAGGAATCACTCTAGGCTGAACTAAATATCTTACTAATTAACTGTTTGCTGTTACCTGTGCTGATGTTACAATTTGTCAAATGGCTATTCTTAACCTGCCACAACCATTATTTTATCCTCATTGAAAGTAGGTGAGTGAGTACCTACTTTCCTACTACTAAGTACTTCATTTATGTAAATTCAACAAACCCTTGCAGGTGTGCGATAATACAACCTTGCAGCTTGCATCAATAGCATATCATTTCTGACAAAGGGATAGAAGTGATTTGAAATTATGTATTAAAAATCAAATCCACTCTTGAATAATGTATTAAAAAGAAACTCATTTTAATATATTTAGCATCAAGTAATTAAGATCCTATGAATTTGTTCCATTGCCGTTTTTAACGGGATGAGATCGTGTAATGTGTGTTTTAGATAATAATCAAACTATTACCTTTCCACGATGTTTCAACCAGGTTGCACCGATCGTGTAAAAGCAAGAATGAGTTAAAATCGTATGAGTTTAAAAAGTAATTTGTTCCATGCCATTAGTTGTTTGAGATGGAACAGGCTCTCACAAAATACACTATTTATTCATAGGCTCAGAGGGCCTTAAAAAGTTCTTATCTTACTTACTGTTGCCTCATTACATTCTGAACACTTTACAACATGTTGTTCCCTCTTGCCGGATATGTCAATCATAGCCTGGCACACTCGACATGTTACCATCGGCATTCCAGACTGCTGGTAGGGAGGAGGTAGCTCGTCTGGCCCAATAGGTGATATTGTGCTGACATTTACCTCTTCTGTCATGGAAAAACATTAATTTAGAAGTGTAGGTAGGTACGCGTAATTTTAAAGAAGCACGTAACAAATCATGTAACATCTTGACTAGTTAGCAGAACATCAGGCCAGGCCATCGTAATACAATGTTTAGCAACAAAAACTAAGTATATTGTCTACGAAGTTGAATCATCGACCGACAGCCAAAACAAAGATCACATTTTCATCCTTACCGTCTCTCAGTAATGGTTGATTTTCACTTTGTCCATCGCCCATTCTGGATTAAGTGGTTTTAGATCGTAATAAGCTAATTTAAGTAGCTAAAACACGAATTCTTTTGACGAAAATGCTTAGGAAAATACTTGTTCTGAATGACGTTAGGTAGTTCTGTCTGCTGACTGACAGATAGTTTCGTTTTTATTGATTTTACTTTTTTAAACATGCATGCGAGTTTTGATGTTTCACTGTCACTATTAAAGGCGGATGTGATGACACATACATACGGATGACGGTGACTTTGACATAGTTTTGTTGTGAAACAATTTCAATTTTCTCGTGTGTGTGTGTGTGTGTGTCCTGTGTTGTTCTGTGGTCTGTCGAGTCTATCGGTCGTTCAGTGAGGTTATTTTTACATGTGTGAAGATTTTTGGTGTAGTTTCTAGCGAATTGTGAACATTTTACAAAAATGGGAAGTAAAGTTCATAGATTGCGATGTTACAACCCCAAACCCCAACCAATAAATTGCGCTTCACTCAATAAAAACACCAACCAGTTAGCTATTGCACGGTATTTGAAGAACATTTTTTGTTTATTATTTTCTATCAGTGTTATTTTTTCTAATAATGTTGTTTTCTTGCAGTGGTGATGCTTCAATTGAAATATGGGATGTAAAGTTTGCCCCCTACCCTATAAAGTTTATTCCAGGAGTCGAAAACGGGTCTGTGGAAGCAATAAGCTGGGTGCATGAGAGGTTACTGTCTACAGGCCTTGGTGGTGCTTTGGTCGAGTGGGATCTTGAGACACTTGCTTTGAAAAGAACCACCTTGCTTACGGGCTATGCTGCGTGGTGCCTAGATGTCACTCATGATAATACACTTGCAGCAGTGGGCACTGAGCAAGGCTACATCAATTTATTCAATGTTGAAAATGATGATATTGTGTACCAGAAGATCTTTGATAAGCAGGAGGGACGGATATTATGTTGCAAGTTCAATAGCACAGGAAATGTACTTGCTACAGGTATCCTATAGTATTAAAATAATTGAAAGTGATATATTTTGCTTTGAAGCATACAAGCAATCTTAATTATTTATTTTGTGTTACAGGTTCTGTAAATTCAATAAGAGTTTGGAATGTGAAAACTGGCCAAGCAACATGCCGCTTGTCCGTCAGTAAGCGTGGAGATGAGGTCATAGTGTGGTGCCTTGCATTCCTATCTGACAATACTATTGTGTCTGGGGACAGTCTCGGGAGACTCTCATTTTGGGATAGTACTTTTGGTGATCAGGTAATTGATTATTACTACCTTACCATATTTTTAGCTTTATATTAATGAAAGAAACATTTCATATAATATGACATGTTCAAGCCCATTATTGCCTATTAGAGTTAATAATAATAAATAATGAAAATCACACAGCATCATCTAGCCCCAAACTAAGCAAAGCCCGTAGTTCAAACTACGGGAACCAGATAACTGATATACTACTTACATACTTTTAGTTCTATAGGTTTTATCACTATGTTATTCATCACAATTAGGAACGCATTGTTATTGAATGTATAAATTCTCTGAAACAAATATCTATTAATGCACAGGTGGTAAAGATAGTCTTGACAAACCAAATACTTGACTTTCATTTCTTATAAATAGACATTTGTAAACTAGCAAACATCACATTTCAGATAGAAACATTTACAACACATAAGGCCGACATAACAACTATAGCAGTCTCTGATGATGAACTCAACCTATATTGCAGTGGCGTCGACCCCACAATGGTTCACTTTGTCAAAGTACAGTGCAGCCAAGATAAGAACTCAACAGACAATGTAGATAGGATGGCGTTAGAACCAGCAAGCTTTCAGTGGGCAAAGAATGTTCAGAAACATATTCATGAACATGATGTCAGGTACTTGTTTGCACTATTTACATCAGCTTAGGATGTTAAGTAACTCAGAAAAATAAATTGTGTGACCAATCAAGTGTGGCAACTATTGTATACCTCCATAATGAATTGACTAAATACTAAATGTTTTGTTTGAGGCAAAACATTGCTGCTCATGTCCATTCACCCAAAGACTGAATGTGAGCCCCTCTTCAGTATTCTTTCTTTTTTTCTGATTGGAATTGTTTTTGTAAATTCAAAATTTTACATTACAAAAACATTGTAATGTCAAATTGATTTCAAACTACAGAGTTATCATCACACATGGACATATGCAGATAACGGCCGGCATCAGTGGTTACCTGGTGTTCACAAGCTATCCCCCACTCTGGACCATGAGGATCCCACCAATGATAACACCGCCGAGATCAGCTGTCAGTGTCAGCAAGAGACTGTTACTTTTAAGGTACATTTTAAAACTGTTTATTATGCTGTTTAACGAGTTATTATATCTTTAATAATCAGCCCCCTTACCATGGCGATTGTCTAGGTACCAGAATAGATATAAATGACAGTAATGACGTTAGAGTTTGGATAAAAATAACTTTTATCCACATTAAAATAATAATAATAATAATAAAGCCGCAGGGCACCTTTGAGGCGAGGTGTCGGGAAGTAGCGACCCCGCGGATCCGAGTGCTCCCGAGGGAGGTCACCGTCCCTCACCTCCGCATGCCTTCACTGGCCGGACGGAGTGAACACTGACGAGGAGCAGGTCCCTCACCTCCGTGTTGCCTTCACTGGCTGGACGGAGTGGAGTCGCTAGAGCATTGCTCGGAGGCTAAAAGTAACTTTTATCCACATCCTATCCGTTTTATCTACACTCTAATGTCATTACTGTCATTTTTTATCTATTTTCCGGCACCTAGACAATCGCCATGGTAAGAGGGGAAGGAATGGCTTTAGATAGAATACCAATTCCTTGCAAAAAGTGGGCATGTCAGTCATATTGAACTAACTACCTCCCAAGGAGATATTGAGACTGTTCTATTATTTTTGCTAGGTTGTCAGGTGTTTCACCTGCCTGATTTTTCATTCATTATTCTTGCTTACAGGTACAGCAATTACTTAGAAGTCTGGAAATTAGGTTCTTACGCGGTTGACGAAGGCGGCAACGCTATCACAAGTGTTACCAACCCTGAAGGTAGCGAAATAAAAACAGATAAAAAACCTCAGAATAATAGCAACGATGTTCAAATCGAACAAGATACGACCGACGGCATCTACAAACATGTTATGCCAAAAAAACAAAAGAATATCACACTGGATATTACTGAGAAACCATGCAGGTTACTCAAAATTCATGCAAAGCATAAAAGGCAAATCCGGTGTTGTGAACTGTCTCCAACTGGTGAATTCGTTATATACAGCACTGATGGTCACTTGAGAATGCTTAAAATGGAATTAGAAACAGAAGAAGATGAAGATGTGAGTATATTTTTAAAACATACACATAGAAATCACGTCTCTTTCCCTGTAGAGGCAATGCAAGAGATTACTGCGACAAAATGCACTCCTAGATCTCGATTTCCAACACCATTTCATCATGTTTAGATGTGGACTCATTCTAGACAGAAAAATATTTTCAATTTTCATGCTTTATTTTACAGGGAGATCAGCAAAGAATATTCTTATCAAAGTTGACAGTTCACGGTTTAAAAACTTGCGATCGCGTCGCTTTCACTGAAGACTCGCGAATAATGGTGGCTCACACGCCGGGCGCGTTGCACGTGTTCCAAGTAGACCCTGACGTTGGAGCTACGCTTGTTCATACCATCAATACAGACAAATGTAAGTCCATAGTCGAAGTTTATAAGATTCTACCTTTTTATAAGATTGAAGCGCTCGTGGTCGTGCTTGCTTAGTCGTTCTTGATAGATCGTCGAAGTTAAGCAACGTTCGAAACGGTCTGTAAGTGGATGGGTGACCGCCAGTGGCATTTTCATCTGTGCGCTTCCGTGTTTCGGAGGGCACGTTAAATTGTCGCTTCCGGCTATTTAAGTCGTTAAGCCATGACAGAGGCCTTAAGGCGGCCTAAAAACTCCGTCACCAGAGTTGGCCACTGATTCATACGAACTTAGTTACTTATAAGATTCTAAACAAAATGATCAGTTAGGCTATTCAAATTCCCCCTCGCCAAGATAAAAGAAGCGAAGGACCACCATCCTTTTCTCGGGTCATTGACTAAATTTGATGTTTGCTAAATACTAAGTCATAAATAGGTCGAGCGCTTAAATCTAGAACACTGCCTACTTTCGTCGTTTTGACCCGTCATAGTTTCGGTCTACTACTAGAAAACTGAAATTTTCCCCCGAGGTCCTGAGGGCTAAGATGCGAATCACAAACCGGAGTTCAGTTAGGGCTTGGCTCTAATAGTAGATATTTCTTAACGAATTATGCACTTGTAGAGTCTTGGCAACTAATTTAACATACCTATAATTTTTGGTGGGATATCATTTAATCGAAATTCAACTCTAAAAGGGCAATAAGTACTTTTTATTCAGATTTCAGCTCAATGTCGATACTCCACTTAGTAATATCTAAGAGAACCCCAAACGGTAATTCATACCTTGTGGTAGCTGATACAAAATGCGGCATCGCTGTCTGGGTGCTCAACGGGAAGAAATTCGAACACCACGTGACTTTACCCACTTACCAGTGCATACCTTCTGCGTTATCGGTCGTTAGTGAACATGAAGTGCTACATGTTACCTACGTAGATCAGAAGGTGAGTTCTAACAAAATCTTTTTATAAGAAACTAGTTTATGCTCTGGAGTCGTACCATGACCTCAGAAACAACTCAGAAATGATGAAACAATTCAGTTTGGGTGCTATCCAGTCTGTGTTCCTAACCTGAATCGCAAAGTTTTCGTACCGTGTCCTGTTTTAAACAGAATTGTTTTATTTGTATTACTTAAATATGGGGTTGAGACCCTAGGTCCGTGGGGTTCTGAGCCCTTCGGGTTTTCAAAATTCTTTCAGTAGTCGAAGCGACGCGTGATCCGAGAGCTGGCACATTTTTGGCTCAAAGGATAAGCATTGCCATCCAGCGTGGTAGTGCCGCCAGTGTTTTGGGCACGCTTCCGACTGACAGTGACCTGGATCAGTTAAGCTATCTATAGATCGTTTATAACGATCCTTAGATAGCTTGAATAATCCTGTTGTATTTTGTAAATATATGTAAATATAGCTTAGTTTCTGTAAATAAACTTAAATATTATATTGCAAAACGATTCAGTTTTTACGACAAGTCTAGTAACTTTTATTATTAGTATGTTTTGTTATCATACGTCATGGTACGAAATAGCGAAGCAGTTCAGTTTAGGACCTTAACTGGATCGCTATAAGAGCTCATAGTAAGGCCCCTGATCACAAAAGCTCAAATAAACTCGTCTGTAATTTTTTTACAGATTGTAGAGTTTGAATTGCCCTCAAAAACTTTCTTGGAGTGGCCCGATCTAGTATTACCAAAGCAATGGTTCACACGCACGTCGGCTATACAGAGTGTCACGAAGCACCCCGATCGAAAAGCGGTCGTCTTTCAAGATCAAAACTCAATTTGGGTGATTGAAAAGGTAATTTTATTAACCTATTTCGTCCCACCATTTCTGGGTGAAGGTCTCCCACATACCCCTCTAATCATCTCTATCATAAGAATAAAAAAAGCACAATGGATCTTTAGCTCTCTGAAGTTAGGTGTAATAGACGAATGCGCAGGTTTGTTAGAGTAAGCGAGATAGCACGATTTTAGGCGTCATCAAAAATGGGTTCTGCGCAGCTACTTCAGAGAGCTAAAGAACGATTGTACGTATTGTACATTATTATTATTTAGAGCTTAGTGTCCCACTGCAGGACAAAGGCCTTCCTTCCCTCTCCAGGTACATTATTAAGGTTTATTTACTAAGCTAATGTTATACTAATTTGGCGCAGCCGGTAGGATGTACGGTCAGCGTCACCAACTGGTAACCCCCCTGCAGTTCAAACTGCTTTTTTTTGCCAAATGGTAAGCCCTAATCTTACCATTTGGAAAATTGTTTTCTTAACCAGTATTGGTTTATATTCAACTCATCTACTTTTAAATACACTTTAGTAATATAACCAAATTTTTCAGGAACAAAAATCACCAAATCCCAACCATGCACAGTTGCCATGCAAAATAATACCCGTGAAAGTAAGTAAAGGTTTTCATTTATTTAGGTAAAAAAATTCAGAATGAAAGTTGCATAGGTTTAACTCAGAATCAAGTTTATACGTAGCTTTTTACAGTATTTGGTTGGCATGAACTTTGATAATCACTTTTAAAACGTGGGCATGAACCAAAATATAGATTTGCTCCCTCATACTTCTTCAAAGAACCTTGAAAGATCTAAGAAAATATCTTAGGATAACATTATATAATTTACGTTCACTAACATTGTGATCGCAAAAACTCCGTCACCAGAGTTAGCTACTATAATACAAACATTGAGTTTATTTAGAATAGAATAAAGTTTTTTTTTCTCCACATCATATACAACAGTTACAATAGGTACTTAAATCTACACAATTTTATGTGGGTGAAAATACGGCTACCCCTCAGCATTTGCTCCAACAGCTCGAGAGTGTTGGAGCGCTGGTTTTCAGTGGCGCCATACCCGTTGTGGCGCAGCACTTGCTGCGTTTACAAAGTTCCTTAAACATTGCCGTTCCATTTCAGTATCTAGCTGGATTCCATTGGCTCGACAAAGGCGAGGCGGTGATGATAGAGGTGTTACCTGATAACATCGTGTCGCAACTTCCAGCTATGGTCGCTTCGAAGAAGCACTAGCGATAAGTACAAACTATAAATAAAATAAGCTAGTAATCTTAGTAAAGTATTTTATTTAAGAGAACAATATTAGAGCCAATCCATTTTTTTAAACTTACACACAGTAAAAATTACATAAATTAACAGTACACAAAGTCACTGAAACAATACGTAAGTAATTCTCAGTTAGTTACACCATCTCTGAATACGTTGATTATTTACGTTAATTTATCTTATTCTTCTAGTAAAAGTGACCAATAACTGTTACAAATGACTGCTGACTAGTACTAATCAGCGGTTTGCACGCAGTACTCGTCACTTTATTCGACAATTAGCTTATTAAGGACGTTATTCGGAGATATAAAACAAGCTCTTACAATAATTATCCAACTGTCACTCATAGTTACGTGAATATGTTTACACAAAGACGTGATGATCACACACGAATTATCTTATACTTATATTATTTCATTAGCACTCTAATATATATTTTTTTATCAGTTTATGTTATGTATGCTATGTAACATTTACGTACGAGTATATTACATGACATGGTAGCGTCTAAACTACTCATCCAATTTTGATGAACGAGGTGTCAAATTATCATGGCCGACTACACTTACCATTACGCTTGGTCTTAAATGTTGTTCAAAAAGTCGAATGGGGTGATGCTGAGTTGTTTCGGCTGTGCCAACATCTCGTCTGTCACTTCGTACCGTGAGATTGGCAGATTGAATGAGATCGGGTCTCCATCCACGCTCCTGAAAACATACGCAACAGACTATGAGTAGGTAACTACTGTCAATTTACGGAGTTGTTAACTGATTAACTCCTATTATTTTTAGCCCCGAACGCAAAAAGAGAAGTGTCAAACGTGTATCGTTGTACCTATTACTTATTTAACCGATTTTGATTTCGTTTTTGTTAAAATAGAATCTTGATACAGAGTGTTTACTGCTTTGATTCAAGAGAATCTGTCCAGCCATTTGAAATTCAAATTAAAAACACCTAACTCATTAAAAGTTTAAATGAGTCGGGGATTTTTTATAAGGACACTTGCGTCTAACCTTTTTGCCCTTTTGCTCAATAATTTGCCCTTTTGATATTCTAAGGTTTTTCCAAAACCTAGATCTACTACTTCTCGAAGACGTTGACATTTTCCCCTGCTGCACTTTTCTTGCCTGGCCACCTTGTCTAAATTGTTAGTGCTTTCACAAAATTCGATTTAAATGAATTTATATTGAAATATAAGAATTAAGAAGTACTTACTTACGTACATCCTACACACATATTAGGTACACGTATTGTAACGCCTTGTGGTTTACTTCACTTTATATAGTATAAGGTATAAATTCAGGATTAGGAAAGCTTACCCCAAGAATACCAATGTCTGCTTGTAAGGGTCGTAAATCTGTCCCGGCTTGAGAGGTGGCCGGGTCGGGTAGTCTCGGTCGGTTTTCACCAGCCTGCCGTACCGCTCAAGTGGGCAAAGTGCTCGACGACCGACTATTGCTGTAGGTACAAAACGTATGGTAATCTGACCCGTTTATTTAGCAAGTTTTATTGCAAGTTGTCGAGAACAAAAGGGGAAAGATGATCGACCATCTTATACGACATGACAGTTTCATTAAGAACATTATAGAAGGGAAAGTGGAAGGAAGAAGAGGAAGACCGAGGATAAGCTACATGAGCCACGTAAAGGAGAAGGTAGCTGTTATGTCGTATAAAGAGGTCAAGGAAGCAGCCCTGGAAAGAGATACGTGGAGTGGGATTCATCAGTTGTGAAGACAAGGAGTAAATCCTTAAATAAGAAAAAAATAATTTAGCAAGAAGGCGATTGTACTTTATCTTTGTCACTCTCACATCAATGAAAAGCGATGGTAACGAAACGAGCATTATCAAGACTCTACGTTTCGTTTTGTTGAACTAAATACATCTCGTAAGGTCATTTAAAAACACTTTGAATGCAATTTGAATTGTTTTTAAAATCAAAATGAAGACTTCTTTCAGTAACATTTTCTACCTACGATATTTAAGGTACCTACTTACCCTAGCTCGTATAGCCGTAGAACGTCCTGTATATTGCGTAGGCGTTACGTATTAACACACGCTACGTAAGCACAACCACGCCTTTCAATTTCCTTTATGCTCACAATGCCTACGCCGCGAAACGACTTAGTCGCAAAATAACTCACATTTAAAACACCTACAAAGCAAAATGCCTCAAATCAAAACGACTTATTATTACTGTACCTCTAATGCAAACGGACTTTATAGTAAAATTTCTAAACATCAGAATGGCTACCAATGCAATGTGACTTTAACGTAAAAGCTCTCAGTAGTAAAATACCTGTATGTGAAGATGCTTCGAGACACAAAATATCTCAAATGCAAAACAACTAATTAGTTTTAGGTCCTAAACATCAAAATGCTCCAAAATACAACAAATCAAATCAAGTTTGAGTTACAAGCATAGTTAATCAAAGTTATTAAACCGACCATCAGGTCGGGTTAATGTATTAAGGTACTCGATTGTAAATCAGGCCTTAATTTTTAATTTATCTTCTTCTTCTTCTTTTTAATCTGGCGTTTGTGACGATGTGTGTCACAATTTTGCCAATGTCAGCGTTCGAATGGTAGTAAAAAGGTAAAACGATCCTTTATTCCATCCAGTCCTACCAGTAGTTCGATAGTCGAACTGTTTGGATGTTTTTTTTCCAAATTGTTATACTGACGGATCGAACTATTTGGTTAGGTTATGTTAGGATAGTGACCACTGATGCGCGAGGCGAGCGAAGCGTGCCGCGGTAGCGGCCGCCGAAGCGCCAGAAGTCCCGTGCTCTCATCTACCTCTCTGCCCAAAGTCAATGGTATTTACCATTTTGAGGCGTTGAGCTCCTGCTTCCACGATTCTAGACCTATACCTTAAAACTACTCTTTGGGTAGATGAGAGCAGGGGACTTCTGGCGCTTCGGCGGCCGCTACCGCGGCACGCTTCGCTCGCCTCGCGCATAAGTGGTCACTATCCTAACATAACCTAACCAAATAGTTCGATCCGTCAGTATAACAATTTAGAAAAAAAACATCCAAACAGTTCGACTATACTATAACATAGAGTTTCTATGCCATTTGCATAATGATTTAGAGGTATAATATTAATTTGAGGCAATTTGATTTATAGCCGTTTTTGATTGCAATTAATTATGATTCTTAGTCTTATGGCGTGTGATGTACTATCCTTTAAAGTCATTTTGATTTTGAGACGTTTTGCCGCCGAGACAAGAAAGAATGCAGGCGTATTGCAAATTTGGCAAACCACGTTAGAGATATCGATTTGAGGCATTTTGCTTTGTAGGTGTTTTAAATGTGAGTTATTTTGCGACTAAGTCGTTTCGCGGCGTAGGCATTGTGAGCATAAAGGTTCAATTTGTCTAATCGCAAAGCTAATATCACAATTAGTTTAATATCTATTAGGGACACACCCAAACACACTTAAAATCGAGTTTGGGAGACGTTAAGTTGCGTAGGGAGGGTAATGGAACGTATCTGTTACAGGCCTAGTGATTGATGATGTTGTGTTTTGTAATTAGATTAGATATCACTTAAAATTATTATGTGTAACAAAAGTCAGAGAGATAGCCCAACAATATTTGACACAGGCCCATATTTTGCGGAATTTAGCATTCCATACATGCTGCAGGCATGCCGTAAGCCCATCGCAGCTTATTGAAATTCTAACCCCACTTCGCCGTTCAGTCATTGATGTACTGCCACGATTCGAACCATTGACGATGCGATGTGTCAATCTTCGATTTTCAATCATCGAATTGAAAGCACTCGTACTTGATCAACATTGATCTGAAATTCTTGACCTAATCACTAAAATTGACTACTACTAAAATCCGTAATCTTACCGGCTGATGTCGGAGGGAGTGGATGCGGAGAAGGGTCTACCACCACCGGGTACCGTTTTGGCTCCAGGTGGCAACTTACAGAACGGACCGCGTCTCTGTATTCTTCTGGTGTAAATCCTGTAAAAATGTTCATCATGTTACCAACTGTCTCCTACCTGTTTGTAACAGGTTTTAGAATTAACGTTTCAGATTTGTTAATGAGCGTAGCGAAAAAAATCCTGCCGTCTATGGATATTCTTTTATCATAGCCACAAGAACATTGTTTTGATCAATTACCTTTCAAAGAAAAACGAAACTAAAATCCTCTCTCCTTTCATCCATTTGGGAGTTACAATCAGACAAACACACGTCGGAGCTACAAAAAAAATTAAGATCAACTAAAAAGTTTTTACCTAGTTTTTGAGCTTCCTCTTCTTGAGTTTCGCGAATTTTACTTAGGAATCCCCATGTGGGCTCCCACAGTTTCGCCGCGTATTTTTCTTTCTTTGTTACTGAAGTCCTGAAAACGATTGTTATAGAATTTACTACTTTGCTTTGTTGAAACTCACGATAAAGTAAATTAATACGAGCGATATTACAGAATGCCCTGCGCTTTCACAGGGTCAATAGAAGGCTCTCGTCGGCCACCAGCAGGCGGCGGTGGTGCTGGTGCTGCGTTTTCCATTGTAAAATCCTTAAGCACACGAACTAAAGTGAATTAGCAAAACACTGAATAATGTTGGGCTTTATTTGGCATACCGACTAGTAACCAAGGGGTGGTTGCAATCGATCAAACTCACAGTGCCGGGAATGTGGCTTTCGGGGTACGAATAAAAAAGTAGAACCTCATGGTAGACAATCTCTGGGCATCATTTAGATATAAAAGCGTCATGTAATTAATTATGCATCTTTTCAATATAACAAGACCGTTTAAAATGTTAAGAATGGTCGGAGCGTATCGCTCGGGTCGAATTCTTAACAAAAGTATCGAAAATATTTTATCTGAGACAGTACGCAATACGACCCAGACTTATACGCAATATTATAGCCTACGTTACAGGTCCCTTTATATCACATTTTATTAATGTCCTCTAAGCAATATGGTACAGTACAACACATAAATATCTCGCAATCATACTTACGAAAAGAAACTACCCGCATTATCAAAGTTGTAAAACAGTCTGGAGGCGTAGTGTGCATTCAGGCATAATTGAATTGTAGTCACAGTCTCGTCGGGTCTGTAGGGTTGTACGTCAATTACAAATTCAAAGTTTGCTAGGGACGCGTCCGCTTTGAATCTCAGACAGGGCGATGGAGACGTCTAGACCAGGCGGCCTATACAGTTTCTGAAGCATATTACTTTATTTCTTCATTTATTTGAACGTTAAAGCTTGCTTAGCTCAGCAAGGATAATGGTATACCTATGCTTAAACTAGTAGTAAAAGGCTTTTTTTTTTACTATCTTTATTCATCTCTTTTTGATGGATCTATATTATGACATGGCGATTCGATATGCCACCCCTCCCCCTTATGTTATCGATGACTGAATCGGCCCTCGGTGCTCGAAAATATAATATGTAATGCGGAAGTGCAACAGACAGATGCCTATCGAAATAGTCTCTATATTTTTGTGTTGTATTGTATCGAAAGGTGAGTTGAATTCAGATGGCAATTTATTGTCGGTTTGGATTTTTTGTACCTACATATGTACAAAAGAGTTATCAAAATATTCTTGCCTACCCCACATAATGTGGGAAAAGGGCTGGAAGATGATGATGATGATGAATGAAAACGCGGAATAATTAACGCGGTTTTAACTGTGATCCTATTTCCTTTAAGTATCATTAGAAATAGGTATCTTAGGTACTTGTACAAAATTACTAGTAAATGATTAAATCCAGGTCAAATGAATCAGTCTATAAACTATATATCTAAGTCTGAATAAATTAACCTAGAGCGGATTGATTGGTAGTAACCCCCTTTGGGTTCTACTACTCATAAAAAGAGTATAGAATCCGCTTTATCGAGCCGTAATGTTAGGCTTGATTGAAGTGTAGGATGAAAAGACTTATTTGGGCTCCCTATTCAGAATGAAAGAGAATAAATTAGATTCAGTTGTTGAATCGGTTTAGTGCTTGTATTTATGACGTTACCTGTTTTTTCTCCTCAAATATACGAAAATCGAAACCACATTAGCATATAGGTACGACGAGTACTGATACTACGAGTTCCAGCTACAGCCGGTGTGTAGGTTTCAAAGTAGGAAACCTATGTAAGAATTTATATCTACTGATCGCGAGGCATGTACTCGCAGAACTTTTTACTTTGCATGATGATATGAGTTTGTTTCATATTTGTTTTTTTTTTTATATTAGAAAAATATGTTTTTGTCTTCATCCACCCATGCTTTGAGTTCTGTGCATGTACTCGTAATGTATAATGAATGTCTTATTGACCATAGGTAAGACAGGTAGGGGAGAGCGGGGTTGGAAGTGCCGGGGGTAAGTAGTGCCGGCGAACATAACTCGAAGACGAAAAGAGATAGCTCCATTTCTATTTTGCATCTCAGAACGTCTAACGCGCGTGCATCGCCGGCAGCCACTTTAGTAGCGGCTGCGACGCGTATCGAGTGGTGGCATGCAGTGTGATGCTCTGACTACACGTTAGTAAATATTTTGTGTTTTAAACTTTTTGGTCAATCGCCTTGCTTTTTAAAGCTACTTATACCAGTGTTTCACTAGGTCAGTGGTTATTTATTCATACATCGCTTTTCGATTTGTTTTGTAGGTTCTGATAAGCAAAACATTTTAAATTTGACAGAAAGTGCGTGTACTAGTAACGGGGCTGATAGTGCCTCTCATTGGGGGCTAGTTGTGCCGCGGCACAACCGACCCCAAGCGATCCATTGTTATAGTCTACGTTTTTGTCTTATAGTATTCTATATATAATATGTATGTATTTACAAACAAAAAGTATATAATTAGTTTATCAGTCATTCTAGTACACATAACACAAGTTCTGCTTGCTTTGGGGCTAGATGATCCTGTGTGAAAAGTCCACCGTTATTTTTCATTATTATTATTATAGGATGAGGACAGACAAACGAAAGACCAAGAGAGGGATTACTTCGAAGGAGCTTCTACAAAGAGCTGCTGATGCCATAAATTGAAAACTGTAGTTGGGAAGGAAAAAAGACATGCAGCGCATTAAGAAAATCAACAAATGTATAATATAATAAATATACATAATAAAAAAATGTATAATTAATTATTATAACACTTAAAAATGAAAATGGATCTCTCTGATAGTGCAAATTATAAGTTATGTTGAGTTTTTTAGTTAAGAAAGAAGAAAAATGTTGATTGTTTTTGTTGTTATCTATGTCAGTTAGTTTAGTAAGAGTTTAATTAGAAAAAACATTGTGAATGTAAGGAGTATTTTTTTTATATAAAGAAATAGCTTAAATAAAACAATTTTTGTCTTATTTTTTATTTAAACACCATTATTTTTTATATAAAATATCCACTTTAAGAACGGCACAACCAACCTCAGCATTGGCACAACCCGCCCCACGACGGGGTCAATTGTGCCTCAAGGTCTCGTTGCACTAATTTCAATGTCACAAAAAAACTATTGCAAAATAGCCAATTATTAATTTAAATTCAAAAACTACAATAAATTTAACATAAGTGTTAAAGAAATTGAGAATGCACGATTTCATTTCAATAGTTTTTTTAAGTGATTTATCAAAATCGGCACTTTCAGCCCCGCTCTCCCCTACCCAACGAAATTTTTTTAGAGAATAGTTTATTTTCATGCCCAACTAAGTTATAAATATGTCACCCTCATAAGAGTTGTATAGCTCACTAGTAATATCCACAGGTCAAACATTTTCCTTCATAACTTTGACCCAGTCAATGTGAAGAAATTCTTTAGAAATAGATTGCGTGATAACTGAAGAGCGCTCTAATAGTCTGGCTGGAGGCAAGTATCACGTTCGTAAATCAAGAATCTATTCAAAACTCCAGCCCAGTCAAAGTAAGGGCATAATTCAAAATTGATTGCGTGATAATATTACCTAGCTATCCACAAAATCATTCAGTGTTGATAATGAAAAGATCCTGTCGTTCGACCGTAGGAAACTTCTAACGCAGAGGACATTACACAGGTAAATTATTTTGGAATTGGATGCTATAGGTACTTAATAAACATTGGATAAGGAACTGAATACAATGTATATTTTTAAATGAAATGTTTAGGCGTAGGTTCATCTTGATTGGGATTAGGATTAACCTAACAAAAAAATCTAAGAAGTCAAGTTTATAAAAGGTGCATATTTCACCACACTGGTTCGAAACAACGACACGATAAGAAAAAAAAAGCAGATAATATCTTCTAACTAATACAACATAATATTAGGCCAAAATAAAGCAATTTTAAAATTGATTGCGTGATACTGAATGGCTCCTGTCCACAAGGTTAATGTGAACATCTCGTCTGAGGCGAGCCAGCGAGACACCAGACAGACGCAGCAAAGGGCAACGGAAGGCCAGACAGGTTGCACTAACATGTTACGGTTTACTTATACCTACTTTTTGTTTTATTTAGGCAATTGCCTCACAAACTATAAATAAAGTCCGTACGCAGTTTACCTACAAATAAGATTAATAAATTACGCGTAGACAACGCCTATGAATCTTAGCTGCCGAGCAGCAGGCTGTGGCCACATTCCGGATTTCGGATAACTTGCGTAAGCTTAAGCCGAATATGGATATCCGGAAACAAAATATCCAGTGCAGAAATCGCACATTTGCAGAAGTAATTTAAGGTACCTACGAATACAATTCTAACGCATCACCGCTAACTTTACTTTCAAATATTAGGTACCTAGTAACCATTTGATGCTTAATAGGTATATTGAATACAGGATGTATTAATAGGTACCGCTGAATATGATTTAACATAATATACAGTAGGTATAGTTTGAAAATTAAAAAAAAAAATATAAATATATATATATATAAATAAAATAGTTTATTTACCATAACATAATTATAACATTTAGAAATGTTGGTACATCAGACAGTTACTAATGGTCCCCGCACTAGGCAAGCCTGTGTCGCGGGAGACCGGGAACAAAATATTTACCAGTAAGTTAAACCATGTGACAGGACAAATAAACATAAGAAAATTAATTAACAAAGACAAAGAGTATATACTTACAATCTATCAACTTACGAACCATAAACATATGGGTTTTAAAATTAAAATCAATTCACAGTTCTGACATTGAATGTGTGAACTTATTAACTTATTTTTTAAGAACCAATTATAACTAAAGAAATATCTAAATGATTCATACGATCTCTAAATCACCACCTAGGTACCGAATAAAACTCAAACAGGTACCCTTCAACCGAAACATTGAAAAATAACTCTTGTCTGAAACTCTGAAAGTTTCTGAACAGTTCACAGTCGCAGGTCTCCTCACGTGATATTAATAGCGTCTAGACTTCGTTTAGCAGTGGATTGTAAAGCAATGACTGTAGGCATTGTAGAGGTCGGCGGGGACGGACCTTGTAATCTGCAATTCACCTAAGAATGAAAAACTTTGTGAATTTTTATTGTAATTTACATTTTAGCTACAGATTTACCATGAATAAATTTATATTTTAACTCGTTCTAAATACGAACCTTTCGGTCTTACTGTTTAAATTATTGTAAATATGAAATATGCCAGTATTCCTAAGGGTAACAAGTTATAAAAACCCGAATCTTAAATATTTGCAAGAAGTAAAAGGTATTTACCAGAAGCTAAATTATAAGTCAAGTCTGAGTCTCTTTTTAATGAACATAAAATGTAATATTCGAAATGTCCTCTACTTTTCGTGCGGCTTGACTGTATGTGTAGAGCTTAGGACATTGAGTCGTCCGTTGAAATACAACTTCTATTACAGTCAATTACGGTTCAAACTATGTATTAGATGCCGAAGGCATTGCTTATGTGCTTAGTAACAGTGCAGTCGGATTTTGTTCCATAGGAAGTGCATAAAATTTTAGGCGGAAGCTATGTCTGCGTCGCTGCAGATGCCAGATACGTCTCGTTAGTTTCTCGGAACGTAGTTCTGTTTGAGCTGTATTTATGTGGAAAAAAAATAAACATTGGCAGCTGTGAAAAATATTTATGATCTTGAATTTTGATGAAACTAACGAGACTTACTTTTTAGTTTTTGCTTTTATATAAGTATAAAAAATATCAGTGTAGGTGTGGTAGTGTATTCACCAAACCAACTGCAAAATAATAGTCGGTAGCGATGTAAAACGTTACATAATCTCGAAGAGAAAACTATCAAAATAAGCTATTATTTATTTAACTATCTATCTTGTGCAGATTTGCGCGCTAATCATTTCTCCTGCCTACGTTTCTCTCTATCTTCAATATTATTTAACGACATGAAATCTTCTTACGGCAATAAAATGTTGTAGTGTGCGTGGCCCAATTCCGTCGGTAGCGGCAGCGAGGCTGAAGGGTCGTGGAAGGAAAGGGCTCGTCCTATGCGGTAATCTGTGGCTATACCTTCCTAACCTTTCGCACGCCCCCGCGTCTAGACTGTAGCCCAACATAAACTTACATAATTCGCCACTCCCCGCCTGCACGCACCAAATATTCCAAATATTAGGTTAACCATTCGACTTTGTTAGTTATTATTTATAGTCGGTAGCTTTGAGGTCGCAAATTCATATAAGTTAATATTTGCCTATAAATTGAATTAGTTAACAGAGGTTTTATTAGGTTATTTGCTATCTTGTTCGTTGTTGAATAACTTCGTTGTTTACTGTTGGGTAATTTACGAGCCTTCAAGATTCATTTATTTCATACGGTTGGTACATGTCATAAAATAAAATTGCAATATTAATTACATCATTACAACAACAGTTCGTAGGTAAACAACAATAAAAAAAACAGATACGTACGTCTACTTACTTACAATAAGGCTGGCGAACTCCTCGAACGAGTAGAACGTCTGCTCGACAAGCCAGCGCTTTAGTCGGGACTTCTTGGGTGATAGCTCCACTTTTGGTAGGTACTAGTACGCGAGGGTGCTGGATCCTGACGGTTCTAAACTAATTTTAATTCTTTGTTATCTATTTAAATGGTTTTTTTAAATAGTTTTGAAATAGAAATAGAAATATTTATTGCACTATGTTGTTAGTGAGGTGTTAGTGTATTAAACATTGTTTCAAACATAAACCCTGTTAGGGCACAGCAATATTTTGCTAGGGGCGCTTTATTATTGTACATATTTACAAAACTTATTTCCTAGTTTCTTTACAAATTACTTTAATTAGTTTTAGTTCGAAAATGTTAAAGTACTTACCTATTTTAATAAAACATGAAGGTCTGAAAAAACTATCATAATATTTCAGAATGTATCTCCGAAATATTTTATTCATTATCTAAATAAACAGGTAGGTATGCAGCTTATGAGCTGAGAATAAATTAAGTCTTGCTCGAGATGCCTCGAAAGTAAGCTGTCTAGGCTTCACAAAATTGAGAAAAAATATGTCTTAATCCTGCTTATAAAGGTCATGACGCTATAACATTTTAATATTATGTCTGAGATTGTTTCATCTTCGGTAAGATAAGCTACGGCTCGGGTATTCAAAAATAAGTAAGTATTCGGTATACAGAATATTGAACAAAGGTATTAGCTAGATTGAAAACAGCTAGCTAAATCTGTATTTCGGCCCTTTTTAACATTTTTGTGGTCAAATTCATTGGTTTCTTTATTTTAGGGGTGTTGTAACTTGTTTTTCCACAATCACCCTTATCCTTCAAAGTCCCTGCACAATCTGCACATCGATGCCAATGGTAAAGAGTTGGTCTGTGGTGCGCAAACATTCAAATATTTTGCTTTTAGCCCCAAACTAGCGAAACTTATACTTTTTTATGACTTGATTCCCTACCTTTCTTGATTTACCTTCTAAGAGATACAGTCAATTTTTTTTTTACTATTTTCAAAACGAAAAATAAGAAGCCAGGGCCAGGATGCGAACCTAAAAACTTCGGAAGACTATGATTGGGACTCAATATTTAATTCTAAGGATGGCACGCAACATAAATGCTGAGCTGGCTACAGATTATCGAGCAATCGGTAAAGTTAGCTAGCGGAAATAGTAATGAGCTGTACAAAAGGGTGCGTTGCGGTGCACGTAGGCATGGGCCGGGGGGCTGGCTAGGGTGTAGGCTGTCTAGACTGCGCCCCTACACGACACTAATTAATATTACCGTCCGTCTGTCTGTAACACGGCGCGGTGCGGCTATGCAACAACACGATCTAATTGCCCTGTGACTGCTATTATAACATTTTATTCAAATACTGTAAAGAAAATGGTGAAAGTTTCATTCGCAAGTGCAAACCAAATAGTGGCTCTACATGGAAATAGATTTAGATTGCCATGTATGTAATACAACGATTAAATATCTATTAGTTAACGCATGATGTCAAAGCTATAATACTATTTACATTGAAAGCCATGTTCACCACAGGCGGTGCCACTAATAATATCTGCTTAGAAATATGAATTTTACCATTTACCTAACTATGGAATAAAAGTTGGGCAGTCAACGGCGACGGCGGCCTAGAATGAATTTGATCGTAATAGAGCCTTTGAGTAACCTCCAGACGGTCTGTCCTCCGACCACAAGTCACTTGTTTGCTGTATCCACCGTCTAGACTAGACAAGACAAACACTATTGACTTGACGTCATCTAATGTACATTTTACATTCACCTGCATAAAAGCACTTTACTGATCATAAATGCGGTGAAGTGTATTTATTATTTACTCCAGATATTATGTCTGAAGTATGTATGCCGACAAGCGTTTGTGAGTCAACAACTTGTGTTGTCTACATCTTACGAGTATGTGTTGTTGTATCACTTTTTACGAGTACGAGTATAACAGCTTTTGGAAATTTTGTTTGCGCTTTCACTTAGAACTTGGCAAGAATGATGTAATCAACCTGATATTAAAAAAAAATTACGGCACAAAAAAATACCTATGCATGTTAAAAATGTTCACACCCTTGCTCTACCCCAATCTTAGGGAAGTGATACGCGTGTGACGCACCGATTTGCCACTGAGTCATAGATGCGAGTACATAGGTTCATAATTATAGTAGTAGTAGCGTGAGACATTATCGTTTTTAGAATAGAGAATGAAACATGTTATCATACATTCGTGTTTTGTGATTTTGATACCTACCGAATCAAAGACTATTTAAAAACTTTCAAATCTAATCAAATTGTTTTATTGCGTATTATGGGTAGATATGTACAATACGCACAATCGTTGCTTTAACTCTCTGAAGTAGCTCAAGCGCAGAACTAATTTTAAATGACGCCTAAAATCGTGCTATCTCGCTTACTCTACCAAACCGGCGCAATCATCTATTGCACCTAACTTCAGAGAGCTAAAGATCCGTTGTGCTTAGTATAAAATTTGTTCGTGATATAGTAATGGTCAGCAAGCGCGTGCAATATGTATATTTTATATTATACTAGCTGACCCGCGGCAAACGTTGTTTTTCCATTATATCGCTATTAAAAAATAAGGGTTGATCGTAGAAGGTTGAAAATTGAGGATTGTTTGTATTTTTGTATGTTGTATCATAAAAAAATAGAAATTAAAAATTTTGTCTAAAAAATAAAAAAATAAATTAAGGGGTACCTAAATTTAGGGGGATGTTTAGTAGACCTAGTTTAAAAACCCCTAACATTTAGGGGGATGAAAAATAGATGTTGGCCGATTCTCATAGATACCGGATAAGCACAAAAAATTTCATCAAAATCGGTCAAGCCGTTTCGGAGGAGTATGGCAACGAAAACTGTGACACGAGAATTTTATATATTAGAAGATAAATAAAATAAAATTTTATAATAATAAGGTAAGTTATGTATTTCCATGTCCAAATGAAATAAAATAAGATTAAATAACGTCAATATTCTTTTAGGTAAGTATTAACTTAAAAAAAGCGTGATAAAAATGTAAATGCTATGATCGCACAAGTATGTGTTCCGAAAAAAATTACAAAGCAGCGTAAATATGCACCACAAACTTTTGATTGGGTTGACTGGAAGGTTACAATTCTACTGGTTTACAGGACTACCTTTTTTTAATTTCAACATGATACATTCAGCCGTTCCTGAGAAATTGAGTCTAGACAGACAACGGACTGACGAACAACCAACTTATCTCGAAATGTTTTTTCGTTGGAATTCTTAATTTTTTTCCATTCCAGATAACAATTAAGTAGGTACGACTAAAGATACAATTACTTTGTGACTGTAGAATATTATAATAGTACAAGCTTTTCCTTCCCAGCTGATGTAAGTTTGTGTAAACTAGTGCACAACTTTGGCGACGAAGTTATTTACCGTCTGAAAGCCTCTATGGCTACAAGTATAAAAAAGGACTGTTTTATTAGTAGATTGAAACTCGGTCAATCAAGCCATAAAATTTTGAGAAGGTTAACTCATTAGATCGCTGTAGGTTAAACATGTTACATACATAGTTGTGTCATCGAAGGGCAAGCAGGTCTGTGTCTGTCGATACGTCTGGGTCGACATCGATATGTGCAGACTGCAATACGTCTCAGTTCACCTCTAGACGGCTCTCCGGTCGGCGAGCGCTGGCAAGCGCACTTTTGTCTAGTCTAGACGAATTGCATTATGGTAATTTATATACCTAGACGCTTATTTACTAACTGAAAGTTTGTTTGTTTTTACTTGAAAATGCTGTTTAGCTCTTATCATTTCAATAATAAATAAGCGTTTGCTAATACAGGAGACAAGTGTTTGGTCTAGCTAGACTGTTGATGAACTCATACGAGTAGGTACACACATATAGTTCATACTCGTATTATAGTTGATTTATTTATTGAAAAGGATCCAGGTCATAGTTTAATTATCTTCATTTTGGAATATAAGATAGGCTTGGAATTTTATCATAAAAATAAGTAGCTATTCATTGACTGCGAATGCATGCTAGGACACTTGCGAAAGTTTGTGAGATTTGGTTGTGGTTTGGTAACTTGTTCACACAAAAACTTCTAAATGGATTTGGATGAAGTTAAGCATAGAGGTAGATTATATACCTCTATGCTTAACTTCTTATTGTCTGGATTCTACATAGGCTATTCCAGAAAGGTGTGTTAATCCTCAGGGACCGCGGAGCGCAGCTAGTAATATAGACAAATAAAAAAAGTGTTTTAAACTATTGCTGTAAAGTGAGCATCATCAGCGTTCAAATTTATCGACGTCGCCCCCCTGGACTCGTGTAGCGGGATTTGGGCCATACTCCTTAATGGTGTGGAGTCAGCTCAAACAAGGAGGGAGCGACCCCACGCATCGCCCGTCGTCCTATTTTCTGCCGCGTAGTTGGGGTGTTACCACGAAAAACGTAATCTTCAATTATTTTCTAGATAGGTAGGTATATTTTATAAATCGATCTATCTTGTTTGTCTATGGATTAGACGGTAAACCGATTTATTATTGAACCCGGTAACTTACCAGGTTGGTAACTATGCCCATATACGAGTATACTATGAACATTTTGTGGTCTGAAATATTTGCCATTTGAATGAACCTATCTAATCTACATATTTGAATTAGAATGATTAGGTCTTTCATAAGTAGGATAGGATAGTAGGATGTTCTCTTTCGGAAGTGCAAGCTAATCTTTGACAATTTGGGCAAAGATTAGTTCCGTCACAGCTTGCTGTAATCGGCCGCAGACGGCGCGCCAACCGTTAGTTATGGCCGCTCCACTTTAAACCTCATCCATTCTAATTTAGCAAAAGTGCCGGTCGATAACGCGGAGGAAGAACTCATATCCGTTGGTTGACGGGAACAACAGTGTCCTGGAATCCGGCTGTTTCTTAAACTGACTCTCGTGCACGTTTGCGCCGACTCATTCTGATGTGTAATGATCTGAGTAAGCACTTATCTAAAAACTAACCTTCCATTTTGACTCTTTTGTATGTAGGTAGGTATATGAAACTAGCTGAGAAGACATTTTTTCGGGATATAAAATCATTCTTCAGAAGAGATAGTGAATATTTTTCAGAACTAGATCAGTTTCTTATATTTATTGCTGAAAAAATCGGAACCTAGTTTTAATAGAAATAGTCACTACGATCGGCATTACTATTGTGCATGCTGAGATAGAACTTTATCAGTTCTTTCTTACGTATGTCCTTATATAAGCTTCACTTGTTGTTGTTGGTCGCCTCTTTGTTCTATTATATCCAGGTGGCATCATACAAGCATTCAGTATTTTTTAGTTTGGCTTGTCATGATGAGGTGAAGATTATCATGTGCATTAAAAGATTAAAAGACAACGAATCACCGTAGAATATAGGTATTGGGCCCATCCATATACGACCCCGGTAATAACACTAACTGCAAAATTGTATGTTGCTGTTGGGGCAACTCGCCTATAAAACTGTCTAAATCAAAAGTCAGTGTAGCAAAATATTTTAGGTAGATACGTTAAACAAGTTATATTTAGCCCAAGCATTACTAAACAACGGAAAAGAAGACCCAAAGCAAAAGAAGCATAAAAACATTACCCAATAAAGTACTATTTTCTGACGGAATTTACCATAAAATGTTTAAAATCCTCCTCAATCCTCAACCTGATTAATTTAACTAGATCGAATTACAAGTTGTAAAAAATATGGTAAAAATAAAACTGACAAGTTGTTTTCAATTAAAAATATAAGTTCTAGAGGACTGATCATCAGCCTAACAATGACTCCTCTTTCCTTTATCGCCATTGTCATCATCTGAACTATAAATACATATAATCGATTGTAGTCTGCGTACCTTATCTCAATCGGGGTCTTGAGAACTCAACTCTATTGTCTGTTAAACAATACCTACATTTACCGAAGTACCTGCGAAGCGTACTTGTGCTGAGTGACGAGCAGACAATGCATCGGTTAGTCATATGGGTAATTGTTATTGGATGCGTGCTTACATAATGGCTGGTGTCGTGTGGCGCGACGTTACGCTATTATGCCGCTTCCACGAGGTGGCCAGTGACGTCACTTAATAGCATTTCGTCTGAGACGTCGGACAGTCTGCCCGAGCCAAGCTACCGGTGTCGGTATCCCGGCCGATTTCCGAAGACAATCGTTTTCGTGCCTCCTTGTCACGCTCGTTGAATTCGGGTTAGTAGGAAAGGGATGAAGCTCACACCCACTGCTCTATACTGAGGCGGATGTGTGAGCCGCCCACCGCGCCGCCCGCCCTTTGAGCTTTATTCATAGTTCGCTTGTCGTAGATAGATTTATTATTTTAGTTTTGCTATGAATAACTAATTAGCACTAAAACGAAGTCATAAAAGGGTAATGCATTCAAATTAAAACCTGCATTGTTAGTTTGTATTCTGATATGGAGGAAATAATATTATTCTGAGTTAAAAAAAAAACTGGTTTAATTATAAACGTGCTGAGTGTGCTATTATTTTAGGATAATAGTTAAAAATAATTATATTCGTTACTAAAAATAAAATACTTTCAATCTTTTCGTCGCATTTTCAACCGACTTCAAAAAAGGAGGAGGTTCTCAATTCGTCTGTATGTTTTTTTTTTTTTTTTTCTTTTTTTTTTTCTTTCTTGTATCTTGTTACGCGATTGCTCCGCCATTTGTTGACCGATTTGCAAAATTCTTTTCATGTTTGAAAGGGTATACTCCAGTGGTCCCATATAAATTTTATTCCTGAGGGATTGATAGTTTCCCCGTAAAACTCTTAAACACCTTCCCTCCTAGCCATGTCACAAATAGAAATCGAATCGACAGCTTGACGCCCTGAGTCACACCGCGTTTCGAGTCAAACATTGAAGTCGGTTTTCTTTTTAGTATAAAAACGTAATTATACCAGAGTTAGATCAATTCAAGTTAATTTAAGGTGTAATTTCGTTTCGATGTGCTAATATCGTAATAGTGTGGCAATCTCTCTGTGCGATGCAGGGCTCAGATTGCGATCTGACTAGGTGCGTGCCGAGTGCGGGGTGGCCTTAACCTTGAACGCCGCCGTCTGACCTCAGCCCGCGTCATCGCGAACCCCTCGCGCCACCCTACCACCCCCCCTCCACCTCTCCAGACCCCTTCCTTTCCCGTCTCGACTCACACCCGATAAATGAGCCTAAAAGTCTTATTAAATATACGCAATAAACTGAAGTAAAGTTTGATGGGCGTTGATAATTAATTCTGTCTTTAGATGACTGTTTAGAATTTTGATTATATCACCGAGAAATTCGAACTCAAATCAAATATTTAATTTGTCCAACACAAATAAAACCAAACAAAAGTCATATAAACTATATAAAACAAATAAGTAAGTATAGGCCCAGATAAAATAATACTAATAATATGAAAATCAGACAAGTGCGAGTTGGTCATATGACGCATCCTGACGGTAGACGACATCGACATCACAAAAGTCTATAGATTTTAGATGCGTGATGTATGGCTTAAACAGAGGGGGCCGATAGCCAGCTTGGAGATCTGGGATATACTTAATTGGCTGTGGAAGAATAGATGATAATAAGACTCTGAAAAACTGAATAAGAACATTCATTCGGATCACGACTCTACGACCATTTACTTACAGAGAGCCAAAATAGTTCTATCCAGTACTGATTAAAATTCTGACTTCTGTAAACTTTGGGTATGTGCCGAACATGGTAGGTTAGGTAGACCTCACTACTGCTTAACATCAGGCAGAGGGAGGTCAAATGCTGACCTATTTAATTTAAAAAAAAAAAAAAAAGGTATAAGCGTCTTTAAAAAAAGACTAACAACCGTAGGTAACAATCCTTAAAGAATGCCTTTGAAATCAGTTCACTAAGCTTTTAAGATCTTTAAATATGAGTAAGTACTTAGTCTTTCAGTCAGAGACAAGACAATCAGAGACAACTTAACCAATTGGTTTTGGATTTTTACTTTAGTAGTACTAATTTTCACGTTATAGGTACAATCAGCAACATAAGTCGATTAACAGACTTTTTTAAACGCCATTCCTTTTCAACTTTAAGAAAATTGGTCGGAGTCCTTATTTTCAGAATTTGTCAAAATTTAGGCCAAGATGTTACGGATTTCGAAAATACTCTTTTATGTGAAACATCAAATGTTAATCGACTTTCGTTGCAGACTGTACAACTGCTCTGTTTTGTGACACAAATGTGTCATGTGACATCATTTGTTCTGTCAAACAAATGATGATTAATCACATAGAAAACTTAGAAGCAAATTAAACGATCGTGCTATGAAACTGCAAGTTAATAGGTGATGTAAAGTAACGGGCGCGGCGCCCGGGGCGTCCTCTAGACGGCATGGTGTCCATGCGAGGACGCAGACACCTTACACCTTGCTTTAAAAAAGCAAAGCAGTACACATTAGAGCATGACTCAAGAATGCACTATTATGGGCAGTTTAGAGTGGTCAAGGACAGTGGCAAGTGACAAGTAACTAGGTGCAGTGAGCAAGTACATTAGAGTAAGCCGTATGGACCGCGGAGAGTCAACTTTTTTGTCCAGGCGCTCTGTTAGGTAAATAGCAAGCAACCGGCAGACCTTCGTCGTTTAAAGACT
Organism: Epirrhoe tristata; assembly: GCA_951394285.1. NCBI lineage: Eukaryota > Metazoa > Arthropoda > Insecta > Lepidoptera > Geometridae > Epirrhoe > Epirrhoe tristata. The sequence goes on from OX596148.1 coordinate 6,386,387, forward strand.
GGAGAGGTTGGTTGTATATAGCCCTAATACAAGTTAGAAAGATCCCCGAATAATATGAAGTTTGAATAGTGGTGGCTTTGGGAGATGAGGCAAAGGTGCTTACAATCATATCCCGAATTCGTTATAGTATAAAATATGAATTTTATTATATTAAGTGTTTTACTTGGGGAACTATAAAAATATGTTTTCGAAGCGCAGACACTTCCGATAGTTCCTGCATCTTGTCAAGTAATAATTTTGACAAGGATCTTCCATGTACAGACATCGATAGAGTTTTATTAGGTTTATGTAAAGAAGCTATGACACCTAAATTATTTATTGTTTGGCAATGCATCGCTCGTAATAAAGAGGGTGACCGACCGGACAGATAGCCGATTACCGATTCAGAGCTCAATAAATCTGAATAGGTATTGTGCGCGGGCGCATACAAAAGTGTTTGAAGAATTCAGTCCGTGCCGGTTCAAGGAGGCGTTGACATCGATTTGCAGAACGTGTCGTGTTTGCTACCCGTCGAATTCGTATGCATCGTACTACCCCGGACACTACAAAACTCCATACAAACTCCGCAGTATTACCTTTATAAACAGACAAAACAGGGGAGGAGTGTCTTTATTAGTAGGTATATTATTTTATTATTATGTTCGATATTCTCTACAAAATATTAGTTAAGTGTGGCAACCCACAGCACTCGTAAAGCTAAGCTAATACATACCAAAATTAACTTGTCAAAATTCGTAGATATGCTCTTGGGGCCGCAATTCAAATAAAATGTATCCCTCTACCTGCTGATGAACGTATACTGCATTTGTTTGAGGGGCGGAAAAATGTATAATTCCTTTAGGAATATAATTTTCCTACTATTTGTGTCACAAAAGCATAATCTTGTCAGGTAAAGTCATAGGCTTCCCTCGTGCTTCTTAACTGCCTTGGAACAATACCACAGTCATTTTACACGTAACTGATCAAGCCGATTTATGCTACAAACAAAATAACATCTACATAGGACTAGAATTTGCATCACTATATTATTTTACCTTCCCAATTCCGCTGGACAAAATTTGAATTTGTGATTAAAATGCAGCATCACGCCGCCGCGCCGCCCGTAGGGGAGCGTGGAGCCTACATAGAAGTATCGATGACATCAGGAGGGGTAGGTATGTACCTACCTATTGTAATTCATAGGAATACAGATTCAATAAACAAAAAGTACGTGAGTGTTGTGGAACACTCGGTTGGAACGAAGTTTCAACTTTGACTTTTTTGTCATTTTTGAAGTTTTTAAAACTTTTGAAAAATAAAACATTTTGCACAATTTATGAAGTTATCAACGAAAACATTTTTTTGCTTCTCCTCTAAAGTTGTGTTTTTGCATCCTTTTATTCCCCGGAGACAGCGATATGTCGTGATGGTAAAATCTTTCTTCTAGCCCTCATCCTCGATACCGTCCGAAAGGGAACTTCGTTCCAAAAATCATAGTTATAGTTTTCTATCCAAATGCCTTCCTTTGGATGAATCAATATACAAAAATCGAAGTGCTCGATTCTACTTACTACGTTAATAAAATTAAGTTGGATCGTAAACGAACAGCAAACACACATTGTGTTGACATAAGAAGACTTTGTATTTTATTTATAACTAGTTTCCGCGTGCAGCTTCCCTTTCTACCTGCATTCTGAATAGCCTATTCTATTCCAAGCTACGACCTACATCTAATCCAAGTCATTCCAATCCGTTCAACCATTTAAGCAGTATTGAGTAACATCCATCAAAACTTTCTCATTTATAATATTAATTAGAAGAAATGATCAAGTGGTAATGCTGATTGTACATCGCAGTGGGGTGGATGCACGCGCGACGCAAGGGCGAAGGGACGCATGGGCGCTGCACCGCGCGACCCTCCGTCTGTCAGAGGACGCGACTTAGGTACCTACTGCTTATTTTCAACTCACAGCTTACCTATAGAAACTCGTACAGCACAATAATTTACGCAATTTATATGTAGTTATGTACAAAACAAAAAACAAGGATCCGGATATCCCCGAGTATAATTTTATATAGGTAGTCTAGTTTATAAATGCCCTGCTTACTTTCAAGTGCTTGTCGTACGAATGATCATCGAAGCTAAGCGCAATTTTACGCGGTCATAAGATGGATGGATCCAGTAGCAGAAACAACTAAAAACGACTCTAAATTATCAAAATCGTAAAGCCAGAGTTGAAAGCCAGAAACTCATACAAACTTACGTGTTTACTCACTTTGTTAGGTACGAGTAATTTTTGCGACGAGTTTCATAATGACATGAGAGCTATTACGCGAGACCACTCAAGTCAATTATTAGCCCAATCTAAAGTTTCAATGTGTCATACATAAAGCCGAGGTTGAGGTGTCATAACATTGCCGATGCCTTTGAAATGTCATCTAAAGGACGGTTGGCCTGCGTCATCCGCATGACCACAAGCGAGTCATGAAAAAACATTTATATTGCGGTACGGATTTAGTATGTAGGTACCTAGGTTATTACGAAAAAACCTAAACAATTACACTTTAATATGTCAAATTTAAGAGTCATTCGTTTTGATAGCTTTTGGTATAATTATAGCAATAATGATTAAAAATGTCTGACCTCTACAACTTAGAAATTATCATTGTCTGGCACACCATTCGATTAAGTGGATTAGAACGAAATTAATATATATTGTACCTACGCGCTACAATATAATAGATAAAACATTTTGGAGTTGGTATAAGTACAACCCGACAGTATGGTTGATATGTCACCTAACCTAGTTCTAGATTTTTATAAATTATATCAGCGGATACCACGGATTTAAATGTCTGTGGCGGATACCGTCTCACCATTATAAAGTCGTGCCAACCCAAAATGAAACTGAATTAAAAAATAATAAAAAGTCTCAAAAGGTTAGCCTAACATCCATCAATGTATCTGGATACATTTATAATCCTCCGATCATAAATATGGTTGAGTCACTGCCAGGACGAATGAAGGTGGACCAAGGGCATTCTTGCACACGATGACACAAAGTGCTGTGCTGTGTATTACATCACTTATAGCTGTCAAGACAAAATTGGAGATAATTCATGAAATCGATTACTTATGAAGTTATGAGGTATGCCTGAATAAAACTTTTAAACAAAACATTAAACCACCGAAAGAACTGACAAGCAAAAAATAATAAACCATTTTTATTTAACCTTAATAACTAAGTTCTTAAACTAATGTTAAGTAATTTTGAGTCGTCGCCCAGCATGCAAATTACGTCGCCTACAGAGTTCTCGGTTGTAATTGTAATGCAAATCTTTGCAAAGTAAAGAACTCATATGTAACGCGTACAAATTCGGAGATAATCATCGCGTCACACTGCGTAACTTGTAAGTCAGTGTGCAAAGTACCTTAAATTGATCGAGTACAGGACCACAATGGCAGTGACTTGCAACTGCAAGGTGGCAGTTGTTTTAATTTTCTTATTTTGCTTATGAATAGGCATCAAATGAGTTGCATTCGGCATGTGGAATGATCTTTTTGCAACCTCTGACAATGCAAATTTTAAAGGTAGGTATTGCACTGACAGGTATGTTTTAAAAAAAAACTTAGGCCTTTACATACATCTATATTATTATTATTATTATTATTATTATTATTATTATAGGCCGCCCATTGTACCTACTTACTTATTTTCGTGTATTTCCTGTAATGTGTTTTTGTGTACAATAAAGTGTTTTTCTATTCTATTCTATTCTATTCTATATTAGATGATTTATACAGAGCCAGGAGGCAACCCATGCCAACACTTAACGGGATGCTGTAGTGCCTGGGACATTGTTTGAGATGGAATAGGCTGGAATAGCACCTAAATCATCCTCTCAGCTTAATCAGCCTGTCCCACAGGAAAGACGACGTCAATACGTGGGGAGCTGACTAAGCTGTGGGTTTCCTGACGATGTTTTCCTTCACCGTTATGAGCTCGTGTTAAAGCGCATATATATTTTTCGAATCGAAAAAAATCCAGTGATGCACGGCCGGGATTCGAACCCACGACCTTCGGATTGAAAGTCGAGGCACAACCCCATTCGACCAACACGGCTCTAGGTATTTTATAGGTAGGTAATAATATTATGTTGTATAAATTGAATTGCTGTATGAATAAAGGAGATTTTGGGCCCAACAACTAACGACAGACACGCCTTGAAAATTTCGTATTGAATTTACATCGCATACCTACATAATTAAAAAAAATACTTTATTTTCTGAAGTTCATAAACTATAAAAGCACCAATCATTGTTCTTTAGAAGAAACGAAGAAAAAATTAGATTTATAGTCGAAAAAATGATCTTATGATTAAGTTTATCCTGTGCACTTTAGGTTCAACCATCGATCTAACTAACCTACTAATGTTAAGATACTTGTGTATTCTCTTAGCCACCATTCAGGCAATAAACAAACTTCAGGATACCGTAGGTTAAAACACGGTTGGTGTTTTAGCCCGCATCCGCTCTCGCCACATTTTCACGCGGCGCTGCCCAAACAGGACTTCCATCTTATCGCTCCGTCGGCGCATTTCCTTTGCCATTTTATTGCTTCTGGCCTTTATAAATGCTTTGTTTAGTGCGGAAGTCGATTAACAAAACATGCTTACATTATTCACACGTTAAGTGCAAGCCTTTTAGCTTCTAGTACCTACCTAAATCATCAAGAGTGAATGCGGTAGACATTTATACTCTTACCAACTAAAACTACGAGTATGTCGAGTATATTACGAAAGCCTAATAGAGATGCTTATTTAATTATAATAGACACTTAATTCTAGTAAAAGAACTCATATATAATAACGTGTTACTGTTTATTTACCCAAATAAATTAAATAAAAATAATTAGAATAAAACTTTTGTTTCTAAGTAGGTAAATGAACTAATATTTAGATTGCCTGCAAGTTTTAACAAATATTAATTGACTATTAGGTAAGTATAAATTACTATAGCCATAGTGAAATAATATGTATTTAATTAGGAATAAAGTAAAATAAATAAATGGGTAGTAAACCAATAGCTTATTATCTATCCCAACAGCATGCAAATTCCATCCATACAGCAATAGTACGTAGGAACAAACTGTGATAGCAGTTCATAACACAAAATGCACTTTACCTTTGTGGAACATGCACAAATGTATAAAACCACTGAAAACCCGCCAGAGAGGTTGTTGACCTCGGATTTGTCCACTACATTCACTGTTGAAATGATGATATTACATTCTCTCATTGCCGAGTAAATTTTAAAATAATACTTAGGTAATACACATACATAAACATATAATTATTTTAATACTTATCTAGATTCACGCAAACATACTCAATGCTAGTGTAGGTGGTATTTTGCTTTTGAACATTAAAAACCATCTTTTTTCAAATATTGAAAATATAAAAAGAGATGTTTGTTTTCATAATAACTTCTTGTTTAAAAAAAATTTTCGTTCAAATATTTTGGTTTATTTTCCCTCATAAACAAAATACATTAAATTGAATGAATACAGAATAAAAAATTAAAAAATAATTACATTAAACATCCAAAAAGGTTGTGGATATAAAAACATGTTATTGCCTGAAAGAGGTATAGATAAAACCTGTACTACAAGTCACCAGTGCCCTACTCAACTGATTTATACACCGCTATTTTGTGACTACCAAAAAAATTTAAGTACAGTTGCAGCAGATGCAGAAAATGATAATGGCAAAAAAATATTTGAAAAAGGGATAAGAAAGTTCTACTTTCTTATCCCATTTTCAAAATTAAGGAAGAACTTAATACTAAATGTTTAGGGATTTTATTTTATCGTTTGCGCCTCCCTGTAGCGACGGTAGACAATCCCGGCTGTCCAAAAGTCAGTCTAGGAGCCAGGAACACGTCCTTATACCTGGCAGCAACCCGGAGCACATACTTACGTAATTCTAGGTAATCGATAAATTATTTAGTAAAAAAGCCGGGATAAAAATCATGGATAAACTTCGCGAATACAATGAACATTTTGTCATAGTCGCCTTCTAGATAAGCATAGCAATGCTTCTGCAGTCAAATCTAATTTTGCGCCATCTTTGTGAATAATGCAGTAGGTAATTTTAAGATAGACTTTATAGATCCAAAAAATATTCATACCTAAAGTCATCGACCTTTACGAGATTCATCATGTAAAGTTTTTGAAAGAAAACGAAAAGAAAATTAATTAAATTTACTAAACGGTTTCCTCTGCAAAACCTTTTTTGCAACTTTAAATAAGGATAAAAATGACATTTAAGTACGAGACAAAAAGTAAAATTACAATCGAATCAATAAGGTAATAGCTTCTCTGATTACGCTGACCTAAAATGTAGTATATCACACGTACCTCTACTTTGTGCTTTTATAAGCGTTACATAATAAGTTATAAAGATTTCATAAATGGTGGTGAAATCGGAGGCAATGGCCAGTGGAGGCGAGTCGGCGGGTGCATCGAACACGGTGCATCGATGCATCGTACATCGCCCTCCCCCTACTCTCGTGCACCCAGCACCCCTCCAACTAGGGATGTACCTTACCTGCCAAAGTATACATTTTCATATAAATATAACATCTTTTTACTTTATAAAAGTAGACACAGCAGTCAGGCAATGCATTTTAAATATTATTTTACAACGACACAGAGGCTTTTTCGCTGAGCGACTACATAGTCCAATTGGTAATTATCCTAACTAATTATTAATTAATATCGTAGAAAAGAAACAAAACGATGTAACATGACGAATATAAACTAATAGCAATTAAGTAATAGATACAGTCATTAATGTTGATAATTAGTTTATAGTGCAGTGTGCGATCACGTATCGTACATCCACAATACCAGTGTATTTTTTTTATAAAGTATTAAATAATGTTTTGAGTGGAAACGCTATGAAACTACACTTTGTTACATTGTACTCACAATGCATCCCTACTCTTGTACATCAATTCAGTCTTCTCGAATAATCCGTGCATTGACATGGCTGTGGCTGCACCCATAACCGAAGTTTGCACTCTGAGCGCACCCATTTGCAATATGCATGTGACAAGCGAGCGTTGACCACCTTATTTGAAAACTTTTATGATCTCTAAAACTAAATGATAAACGGATGAATATAAAAATAAAAACGTTACATTTGCATTCAACGTGTCGGATATGGAATTTATGTGTCGTTTATTTTGATGAAATGAGCAAAACAGACGTTTTCGAGAACGCATAAATCCATATTGCAATTTGTGAAATTCTAGCTCTCTAAAAAAATACCACAGAATCAAAATCGTTTTATCTAAACATGCAGTAGGTGGAATTAAGTACACGCAGACTAAAAAGCAAGAATAATTGCTATTTTAAGAACAAAAGACTTCAACGCGCTTCAGGATTTGGGTACATTTTTTGAAGCTAGGTCCTAACCTATCAAGATTTTAAAACTCATTATAAAAATAATTTGCTAAATAAAATAAATACCTAATAGATACATGATCAGATCACAAACTATTGCAATATGAATCTATTCTATTGGAATATAATAGATAAAAGTAGGTTGTATGAGAAGCTCTAAAAAACTTCACATTGCTATTCAACAGTAGTAGACTACAATAACTGTTGAAAATGTGATGTATTAGTAGAGAATAGTGTCATTGTTCTATTGTGCAGTTTCTGTCTAGGTCTGTTGGTTTAGAATCATGAACATAGCTTGAAGGGAGTCAGCTATGTTATAAGTTTAAAACCTACGATACTTATACTATTTTATCATCAGGTAAGACCTTTTTAGTTCTATATAGGTACCTACTGCTTTTCCTCTTGCAATCTGACCAGTTACTTTGAAACTTGAAGTAAGAACATAGTAATTTTGGATAGAACAGGGTACAGAATTTCATAATTCCCGCTGGTACCTATTCATAATTTGGATTTGAATCTTCTGAACATGTATGAAATAACCACGAAGACCTCGAGCGTCCTTCACTCGCCATATTGTTAACTAGCTGCGCCCCACGATGCTACCCGTATTCTGCGGAACACTTTGTTTTTCCGGAAAAGAACCCATATGCTTATTCAGGCTTCTAAACTACCACCATCATCCAAATCCGTTCAGATATTTCAGAGCAAGCTTCATCATCCATCAAAACTTTCGCAATAATAGCAGTACCATGAGATAGCTGTTTTATTAGGGCTGTGTTGTGAGTTGCTCCAGCAATCGGTGCGTAAACTTGCGTAGTGGATTGCGTAATTTATGTACCAGTTCTAATAGCCCATGTGCACTTTCACGGTAATCGGGAGCTGCGTGCACTTACCGTGCCGTTAGGCGTAAAATGCACTGAGCCAACTAATTTTATTAAAATACTTGCGAACCAGGTAACGTGTAAATTGTTCTTAATAATTTCTAATTAATTAAGTTTATTCTTACTAATTGGATTTACAAACAAGCTTCCTTACTAACGTTGGTGTTTTAAAAGCTAAAATAAAATTAGTATCTCTTTTTTTTTAACCGACTTGAAAAAAGGATGAGGTTCTATGTTCAGCTGTAGGTATGTACCTAATGTACCTAATTTCACTGATATCTCCGTCAATTATTGACCGAATTCCAAAATTCTTTTTTGTTTGAAAGGGCCGCTCCCGAGGTGGTCCCACATAAATTTTATTCCTCAGGGATTGATAGTTTTCCAGTAAAACTCAAAAACCCTCTTTCTCGCTCCACACCCTTGCACTTTATCTTTTTAATTTTTAAGGTTTGCGCAATGAGTAAAACATTTAAAAAGAAATGTTTACTCACATCCATACCAATTTTTTTGTGTTATCTCTTGTTTAGACATGGAAAGGTAACAGATAGAGGCAGAGTAAGGTACTCATTTTAGATATTAATTATTAGTAGGTATGTACTTGTACGTACCTATATAGAAAAAAGGATGATCTGAAAATTAAAAAGTGCTCAGAAATAAGTACCCTAAGTTATATTATTCTGATATGTCAAGCAGGCTGATTGAACTAGACTTATTAAGACTTAACAGGAGGTTGTGCCAACAACGATCAACTTCAGCGGACTCTGGTGGAACAGTGGAGTGTAGCTGTAGAGCCTTCAGTGGCTGCGTCGACCTGTCTAGACGTCTGGCGCCTACCACATGTCGCAATCACGTATGGCAGACGGCCGCGACTGGTTTCTCAAATTGTTTTAATCATTTTAAATGTCATCATGATATTTAAAATTGTGCTTTTCGAAAGCCACGGATGCGAACGGTGTTTGACGAATCGTGAAAAATCAAAAGTGAATATCATAGTAACGTCATTCCATGATTAATACCTACAAATCATTATTTTTCAATCGATTTATTATACTCGTACTACTTATTAGAAAAAATGGTAATAGGTACTCAATTAACATTTTTAAGCATTAGAAATGCATAAATATGATTAAAATTATGTGGGTTCTTGGGTCTAAAACGATAAATTAAAACCCAAAACACGTGAGGTTATTATTTAGGTACCTAATAAAGTAAATAATTGATCGCTGGTAATAAAGCAGCATAATTCCTTTTACTGCATCAACGATAAACTAGCTATAAAATTCTCATCTGAGCTACCAGTTTAAAGTCTAGACATAACATACCTGTTAGACAAACGCATATTAAAACGTAACAAACGCATTGCAAATTTGTTTCTCAGTATATATATTCTGGTTTGATTTCATAGCTTTTAAGTTCTCCTGTATCTCTGTTTGTTTTTTTAATGTCCATGTGGTGTACTATATAGTATTTTCTATCTATCGCACTAATTTTTAGGTGGCATAAAAACAGTTTAGCGAGGCCTAAGATTTTTTGTTATTTTGAAAAGTAGTCGTTTCTGTAGGAGGCTATTAGTCGGTTATGTTTTGAGTAACAGCAAAAAGAATTGACAGTCACTTGTTTAGTGTATAAAACGAGCTAGGTAAATTATACCTACTAGCCCTCTATTCCAATTGGTTCCGCTGCGGTAACACGCACGTAACGAGCGACTAGACAAGGAAGTGCGTGAACACCTATACTGCCATGTATTCCGTCACAAATGCCACAGCAATACAATTAAACAGTTATCTTTGTATTGTGTACGAAATAATTATAAAATGAAACCCTATAATAGGAAGGTAATAAAATCACCCTTGCACTCAAAACTTCAGAAGCCCTTTTTAACTCAGTCTCAATCTCAGCCCTGGATGTGAGGAACTTATTTTTTTTCTTTTGACGTCACTGAGTGGACCACCCTGTATAGGTACAAGTACCTGCCTACTACCTGTTTCTACTAATTTAATGCTGCTATCCCCGTTCCCCTTACAAACTCTCATCAATTTGTACCCTCTTCAAGATTATTTCAAAAAGTATGATCCTTCCCGGGATACAATCTATATTCTATCAAAATATGTTCTGCAGTTTAGGCTTGAAAAGGTATCACAGATAGACAGGTAACACACACTTTCATATTTATAATAATGTATGTTGGTGACGCATCAATAAATCCGTGGCGAGACAAGGTCTGGCCGAGGGCGCGGGCCTAGTTCGCAGTCGCCTGCCGCGGCCGCACAATGCCGCTAGTGGCAGACAGCGCGTGACTCAAGCCGGCTGTCGCTTTTCTATGTGTCATGGGTTTTGTAAGTTTACTAGTTTCTGCCCGTGGCTTAGCATTTTAACAGGACACGACAAAATAAACGTCATTATAATATATCAAGGACGCATAGTATATTAGTACCTGGTAGAAAGTAAGATACACACTGATACACACACAGGTACAGTGAGCCATAATGGCCTGGACGTATGATTCAAAGGTCGAAGGTTCGAATGCCCATCACCCATACTTTAATGGATTGTTCGTTTCGGAAAATTTATATGCTCTAAAGAGTCTTCGAGGAAACGAGTTTGTATTCTCATAGATGAGACGGCAAAGGGCTCGCAACTTGTGGACATGTACCAAATGTGTATTGAATTTGCCCCTGACTTCCCCCTTCGCACTTCGACATTTTCAAAGGATCTTGAATTCACTAAAGATCTGATAACGAATGTCTACCGCTTCTTGGAAATACAGTCGTGGACTTGTTTCATTTACTTTTATACAAACCAAACTTAGAAAACGGTAAACATAAGAGCTATTGGAAGGAGTGCCTCAATGTTAGCTTTGCTATTTTATAACGATAGGTATTTTATGGGATTTACCTCTCCATATGCATAAGTACATCAATACCATATTTATATACCTAGTTGAAATGAAGCTTGTTCATTCAGTGACGATGATAATTAATGTTAACCTTACTGCTAAGCTATATGGTTGCGGCATGAATAAAAAAAAAAAATTACAAAAAAACTGCATCATCATCAGTCAGCAATGATGATAAAAATTTGGCAATGCTTAACTTTTTGTTTGAACGAAGCACGTTCACTCATTATCTACGTGCTAGTCACAGGGACCGCCTATTTGTAAATAGTAGGTACTTTTACCATATACGGTTTATAGCCGACTACATAAATTGTTCGTAATCAGTAAAACAGCTTTCTTCTCAGGCTTGCCAAACAGACTTTATCGTCAATCTGATGTACCTACACAAGGTCGAGAGGTCAAACTTTCCTTCCTCCTCGCTTTTCAAAGAGTAATGTCAGTCTTTTAAATTCCTTTTGATTAACAGCAAAGCACGTCACGAATTCACGAGACGCGTGTGATTGATAGCATCTCAACTATGTGTATTCTGAGGCTATCAACACAAAATATTCGGATGTCTGGTGTATGTAATCTTGTTAGATTGTTCAATGTATAAACATACGGTATTAATTTCAATAAATTGTAAGTATCTATTACCTAACCTTTAGATAATTCCTATCTGCCTACAATTATCACCCTTAGACAAATGGCACGAGCGACACTGACAGTCAGCGATTCTTCAGCTTCAGATTTTCTAGCTGTGGTTTTTTATTTTTCTAATATCATCTGGTTTTATTTTGGAGATAGTTCATTACATCCTATCGCTGGTACATTTCGTAAATATTTTATACGTTGATCTTAGTTAGGGAGGCGCGTTAGGCGCCGTTGACTCCATTTAGCGATCCGCTAATACGCTTGATAATTTATTAGGAAAAATGTATTACGAGTATACTGCACAGAATTTCCTAATATGGTACTTATACCTACTGTATATATGTTACGAGTATAAGTGGTAAAATGCGTGTCGGAGGCGTGACGCACGGACAAAGGCCGAGCGAGACTCGTTACTTCGCAATATCACTTGATATCATATCAATTACAATTTGGGATTTCATCTATCAAATTGATATATTACTTTCATGACAAATGTCTGAGTTCAGTTATCTTTAAAGGAAATCTATCGATATATCTATACCTACTATTAAAACTCTAGTATGCCTGTAATTGGAAGATATTTGAGTAAAGCTATTTAATGTTTGCGTTTGTTTGTGCAATATCGGAAACGGACTATTCGGTTTGAATGCCGTTTTTTAAGTGTTTGTTTTATCAAAATCCTTTCACAAATAAAAAAATACCTATCATCGGGTAACAATGTGCATAGCTAGTTGCTAAATAAAATTAGAGGTATTTAGTAGAACCACTTAGTAAGATGTTCAGATGGATGGACAGGTCAAAAAGGCTTAGCAGGCTCAGTTAATACAAACGAAGAGAGGCCTGCTCGTTAGTGGCAAGAGATGGGTTGCACAGCACATATTGATGATTATACCTATAACTCGATAGTACAGGTATGTATAGGGTGTGTTGTCGCCTGATAGGATATCAGGCATGGCACGGTACAGTGCTGGGCCGTAGGACGTTATCTGTAGGTGGTGATAGCACTTGATACGGTTCGCTTGCACACTGTTTCAACTTGTCTGGGTAAATGTTTGTTTAGTTATGTTATGGTCTGTCTGCTCGCTAATGAGGTCGTTTCCACTTGATACGCAGACTCATGGAAAAATTATGTTATAGATGTTACAACCGTTATGATTGATGTCACTTATGCTACGGACAATGTAACGTGAATTTTCTATTTATATACCTACTCGTATAAGACGCTATGCTGAAGTCATCACATAGAAATATGGAATGACCTGACGTCTGGTGAAACTACCGTTGCATAAGTGTTTATGCACTTTTATAATTTTAGTGCGCAGAACTATATTATTAACGTTTAGAGGTGGTAGACATGATCTAGGCTTTGTATGGAATAGGAAACAAAATATCCTTTTTTTGATCCAATTTACGAATGTGATATAACGCTGGCCGCATCATCCGAGAGCCAAAGCGGGTGGGGGATTTCGGCCTTCCTGGAGAGCCTTCAGGTGACGCGACGCGACGCCCGTCTAGACGTCTGGCGCCTACCATGTGTCGCAATCCAACCGCACTCACGTGACTCGATCCATCCATCGAGAGTACCACTCTTGAATGTAAATCTGCCTTCTAATTTATAGCCCATATAATGTAATGTGGAAGCTAAAAGACTCTGCGGATGGATTACTAAGCAGTTACTTGGGATTTCAAAACAGCACGACAGCGGGTGAGGGTAACCCTGGCATTGCCCCGGTGACTTGTAATGCAGTAGTGTATTGTGTAATACACAGAAACGTTGCAAGTGTCGTCGTGAAGTAGGTATGCCTGAGTCCACGCCCAGCAAGACCCGTGACAAGCTTGCTGTATCACCTGCGAATACTTCCACATCTAAAACATTTTTGGTCTGCATTATAATAAATTATAATCCTAAAAGTGTTAGAAACTAATTCGAATGTCTGTCAATGCTTTATATTCTATTTTTTGTTTAAAATTTAGAGGACATCCTTCGACACTAAATCTTTTTAGACTAAAAAGATTCATAAATAAATTCTAAGTTAATCCCACTCTGAGCAGCTCACGAAACTGGTTCGACATCGTACCTAACTAAAGAATACTCATAAATCAACGAGAATAAATAAATGCTATAAATTACAAAAGTTATTATATCTGTGTGAAATATTTAAATGTATCTCGAGAGGAATTTATTACTGATCAAGTAAAACTAGGTAAAGATTTTATAGCAAAGATAACATCCGAAAAGGAAACTCATGTTTTTGGACCGTCAGACGATAAATAAATAATCAAGCATCGATAGGCAATATTTATCCGCAAGTTCTGACGCAAATTATTACTCATACGTACGAGTATAAGTAAGTGTACCAGACGTATTGACTGAATATAATGTGATTCCCTGGGTTTGTTACTTTCCGCAATACATTGTTTATTGAATTTTGATACGTGCGCCGGGAAACACATTTTTCTCAGGCACCGAGGCGTATCGTATAGGTATCTGCATGCATCATACGAACGCCGGCACCGGCGGCGACGAGGCGAAAGCGGACGCTCCGCTAGCTCGCGGATTGCGGAAGGTAACCTATCTGCCTAGAGCGGGAACCCCGACGGAAGCCGTCGTAAATTATGAGCACCACTAGGACTACTTTTATTTCTTCCATAATAGAAATAGTCTCTTTGGGAAACAGTTCTGACTTAATTTAAACCTTGACTTTATAGAACAAATTAGTGAGTAGGTACTTTAGTATCACCACACTGATAACAACTTTTTAATAAAAAAAAAAAAAATGGTGGCAGACAATCTTTAGTTAGTTCAAATGATCTGCCAGTCGGGAATGTGCCCAAAACGCTGGTGGCATTTCCACGCTAATGTTTTTTTATGTGAGCGAGTTTTCGTGCTTAATTATTATAATCATCTATTCTATATGGTGAAGGAAAGCGCCTCTGCCGGCTTAAGGTAAGAGGTGACGTGTCCTGGACTAAAGGCTGAAGGTAATGTGCGTGAAAGTTGCCTCGAGGTGAAATTATTGCATTGACTTCACTTCGGTGTAAGAGCAGGCCGTGGTAACAGAATTGTTTTTTTTTCGGGCTCCAAAAGCAGAAAAATGCCCTAAACGTATCATTGATGAATTCATTCAGGTAGGTACCGGTATCAATAGCCACATACCTAAATGGCCCGGTCTTGGTTGCTCAATGTTGCCCTTCTCCAAGCCTTTTGGTGCACATGAGGCAAGTCGTGGTGAACCATTCGAATGCTGATCGCTTTTTAGAAGAGTGATTTGAAATGAATGAATGGACGCACGTAGCATTTAACTCGGCCATGGCCGTGACATTCGGCTTTGGTAAGCGGATCGCCTCAAGTCTGACCAAAGCAGACGAATCGACCTGCAATTCCGAATTACAGCGTAGGTCTCCTATCAGTTTGTTTCTACGCATAAAACTAAAGTATAAAGTAGGTTGATGGCCGTTACGATCTATAGGTTATTTATAACGTCTAAATGCAGGCATGCATTTTAATGTTCAGCCTTGTTCATTAACTGTTTTATAGCTGAGGCGATGCGTCTAGACAGGTGTGTCTGTTTTCTTCAGACACGTCTGTTGCGAACGCTAATGTTAAATTGACCACGGCATTAAAATGTTGTTTCGTGGTAAATGACATTTGAAGACAACAATTTATTATTTTATTAATTTATCTGCATTAAAAGCTAGATTTTAAAATAATTACGTTTTAAAAACTAAAAAAAACCGACTTCAATGTTGGACTCAGGACGCGGCGTGAATCAGGGCGTCAAGTGGATAAGCTCACCAAACAAATTGAAACAGAATAGAAATTGAATCGACAGATAACGCTTAGACTCCACCAGCGGCTAAGGGCATTCATTACCAAAACTGCATACATTTTACGACAAGCATCGCGGTACGTGTGTTCCCGGCATTAAAAAACATACATACAGCCGAACATAGAACCTCTTACTTTTTTTGAAGTCGATTAATGAAAAAAAAACTTTGCAGATTGAATCTATAAATTGAATATTATCAAAATAAAGGCAAGTTATATGGAGCATCCTTATACTATCTCGCACATCGAAAACAAACAGTGGAAAATACCCCATTCAAATTGCGGGTTTGTTTTTTGTTGAGCAAGTACGTAATGAGTTTACAAATTAATTTAAGAATACGAATCATTTACTTTCGAACTGTACCTATGATAGCATTAATACCACCAGTTTACAGTACAATACGTACATTAGAAGGTGATATATTCATAGGAAAATAAGGGTGAAGTTTAATATTATTTAATAAAAGAGAAACAAAACTATACTTACTCTAACACTAGAGTTGACTACATAAATAAGTACGTCTCTGCATATTGTGGCCAACACTGGATAATATGTTCT
The DNA here is from genome assembly GCA_951394285.1 of Epirrhoe tristata. Taxonomy (NCBI): domain Eukaryota; kingdom Metazoa; phylum Arthropoda; class Insecta; order Lepidoptera; family Geometridae; genus Epirrhoe; species Epirrhoe tristata. Next base: position 6,402,633 of record OX596148.1, read on the forward strand.
TCTTAGTTGGTGAATGAAATAACAAAAACCTGAATTTGTAGGTACACAATGAACTTCATCACAACGATAAGAAGAAATATAAATGTGCTTGGGTACCTATATATATATATATATGAAATATCCTTCGTTCAACTTTACTTATGAATGAAAATACTGAAACAAAATGAGTAGGTATCTACCTATTTACGTAAACACAGATGGCTTGATTCCAAGGCCAGTCTAGTAAATTGACTGACTTTGCTCTCTCAGTCGATCCTCAATTTGCTAAACATTGCACCTGGTAGCCAGCAACAATAGTTGATTGACAGTTTGATTTTTGAAAACGTCAAGAAGAATAATCTTGACCTAGGTTTGGCTGAGACTGAATCTTCAAATATTTGAGGAAATGGCCATTATGTTACTGATTTCGAATATGTTTATCAAATACTTATTACTCGACTTTCGTTGCTGACTGTACTTTACAGCTTACCTTACAATCATGTTCGGTTAAGCGATTTAAAGCTGAATTGTTCAGTGAATTTACATAAGTGCCTCTTCTCTTATTGACTATGTATATTCATTTCACTAAGCACCCAATGATATGGTTGGTCCGTTTTGTAACTTACTACGAGTCCCGCCCGTGTAAATAAGTGTTTCTTCATGCGAAATGTGTGCATGTCCAGTAGGTCGATTCGATAATACTCTTCAGTTAGCACTCGCTTTGAATTTGCAATTAAGTAGGTACCTTGTAAAAGGTAAGCCTGCCGGATGAAACTGTAATACTCCTGAAAACATCGTAAAGAAACCAATTACTTAGTACCCATTATTTTAGGCGGCGATTGGCTTGCAACTTGTCACTTATGGAATGCTATTTGAATTGCTATAAGTATTTTTATTCATGTCCACATTTTGCATAAGCTAGGACTCAATAGGTGACAAGTTACAAGACCATCCCCCGCCTGGTAGAGTTCTTTACTTCAATCTGATCTTCATGAATGGTTTTGTGTGTTCTAACCTAAACCTTAAACCAAAAATGTTTCTTTTGATTAAGTTAAAGTTTATTTACACAATACCAAGTTGGTCGTTGTGGCCTCTATATTTACGTGTAGAGTTTGTAAGTAGATTGCACATACTTATAAATTGACAAAGGTATTTCCTTAATTACCTACATTTTACTAACGCTTTTGCGACTACATCGGAATTTAATACCAACATACGTATTTCAGAATGAATTTTAACGCTATGCAGATAATTTTAATTAGAAACTAGCCGCAATGTTTTGCCCAACTGTATGCGCCATACACAATTAAAATTAATTTGTTTATCCGTGCTGTTGTTTAGAATAGTAGTGTTTGTGAATTGAAAAAATGCTGTTTATCGTAAACCAAAGCCTTTGCGTCACTGGAATTCCCATTCAAGATGTTGCTTGGGAAAGCTTGATGTAATTTAGCAGATATTTCGAAATTCAGAGTCAAAAAATGGACGTAAGCAGCCATTTTTTTTCAGTAACTCCCATTTGTTATTAGGACTGTTACGCAGTTCTTTGGCATGGCTAAATCGGAAGTTGGCCAATTTTTTATACTTTTTTGGTAATTATAATCGATAGCCAGCATGGCATGATGATGCTGTTTGCGTTTTTAGGGTGAATCTTGTTTGAATTCGAGATGAATTTAAAACCAACACTAGGTAGGATATTAGACAAAAAAGTAAGTTCATATAAGTTATAGGCCAACTGAGTTGCAGTAGGCCATGAAGGCAAAAACGATGTACAGCCAGCAACGAAAGTCGATTAACATTTTTTTTATGTTTCACGAATCTGAATATTTCATGACCAAAATTTTTGCTAATATTTGAAGAGTCTTGGTTCATAATAATTTCCGTTATTACTTACGTTTATTTTTTCTTGGTTATCGAAAACAAAAGCCATTTTAAAAAGTCCAACTGTTAATCGACTTTCGTTGCTGACTGTACCTACTGCGCATGACTTTTATCGTGGTTCAGCTTATATCGGTTAACGCTTTGAACTTAACTACTACCGACATAAGCTGATATACGATTATCGTGAGTCGCTGTAAAGAGTAACGAGACCTTCTGGTTGGTAAAGGGAGGGACTGGTCAACATCCGGCATGGACCGCGGGATGTGACGGGGTGAGTCCGGGCCGGGTCAGGCGCCGCCGCCGGTGCCGGAGCCGGTGCCATATTCGGTCAGTGCACATTGTTGTTTACCGGCGGTATCGCGAGGCCGCGTGACGTAGCGTCTAGACGCGCCCGCCCCGCGCCCGCGCCTCTCGCGCCCCCGCTACGCCTGCCACCCGACGACCATGCACTGTTTCGATCACCAGCTTATCTTTACCGTAATGCTGCACTGTACCGGTGCACTCAGGGTAACATGAAACAGACTTTCAATGCCGATTAGCACGCCTGAAAGGCGCGATGACCCGACTCGCCTGAAAGGCGTCTCCATCTCGCTCATTTTTGCAGCTGTTACGATCACAGATTAATTAAGTATCTTACGATTGGTTTCAGTTCATAATCGATCAGAAGGTTTTAGTTTAATGCTATTATGTGACCCTACCGATTTACCTACCTACTTTTTAGTTAGTAAAAATTAAATAAATTAACAAGTATTACCATTAAAAATCAAAAAACCCGACTGCTAGAAAGTCAACTTTTGAGATTTTGCAATGCGTAGGTACCTAAGACCTAAATTATGAATAAAAACCATTTGCATGCATTCAATGCCAATTTCTTATTCAAAATTAAGTTTAAATATATGAGTTTATAGATGTATATTTTTGTAATCTCTTTTTAATTTTCTTCATTTTGATACCCCACTCGATATGATTCGCTAATTTTTTTTTCTATTTCGCGCATAAGATTCGCCATTTTGGTTTTTAATTAAAAAAATAGGTACCTACATACATACCTACAAGATACGAGCGAAAAACATAATCCTTCCTTTGACAGTCGGGTAGTAAAAACAACAAACGTAGGAACAAATAGTATAAAGTTGTTGCAAGACAAAGATAGTTAAACAAAGACGAAGGTTGTAAAGGAAACATTAAAAAAATGCATTTCAAGTGTGCTGCAAAAAAATTGTTTTGTTGCGATATGTCATAGCCGGAGGGCACATTATTATTGTTTGGTACCTAGTATCTAAAGAGAATATCTGCACATGTCGTGTACTGCATTAGTCATGTGCAAAGTCGTCTAGCTACTATAACGATAATTATCGGTTCGGTTGTCTTGTCGAAGTGCTACAAAAAAACCAGTCAAGTGACCGGAGACCGAGTTATTATCAATATCGCGCAAGGAGCGTACCGAAATAACAAGACTTTTCAAATAGCCTTGTTATTTTCCTCATTATTAGGATTATTCTGATACTTTACGGTTATGATGTTTTCTGTTATTGAATGCCTACTTGTAATACGAGTATACATAATTTACATTAGACGTACCATCGAATCTTGAACCTTCTCATAAACATCATTATCGTTGAATACATAATTGCGTGCCACACAATTAAACTAGCCATGTATTTTCTACATAAGGGCGATAGAGCTGCGAGCATGGTTTAGGTGCTGGGCAAGCCTATCTCAAACAATATCCCTGGCACTAAAGCACCCCGTCAGGCATAGGTCTGGACGTTGTGCGTACAAAGGTCGAAATTTGACATTATGCGGGCAGTGACCACAGTAGGAAATAATTGACCACCAGGAAGACTCTTCCGCTCCATCCAACATAGTTACTGTAGTTTATAGTAAATGGTTTGAATGCCTTCAGAGCATATTATGTTGGGTAGACTATAGAACACGGTTAGCCGCCTTGGTAAGCGCGGCGGCTAAAATTTTAGTACAATTTTGTGGCGTACAATCGGTTGCATATTAAAACTAAATAAGTGGCCCACTTGGGGGGCTAATAGAATTCAAAAAGACTATCAATGTCAATAACACATATAAAAATTTTTGAAAAAAAAAATTGAACCGACTTCACAGAACACAAACAGAAGAACCTTCTACACACTAAAAAGAGAAAAATAAGAATATAATTTGAAGTCGGTGCCAACTATTCATTTACATCTAAGAAATTCAAAAGAACTTGGGTGCAAAATTGTATCCTGGTACGCTATCGCTCGATTTCTTTTTTTTATAGGTACCTAATCGTATTCACTTGGCACCGACTTCAAATTATATTCTTATTTTTCTCTTTTTAGTGTGTAGAAGGTTCTTCTGTTTGTGTTCTGTGAAGTCGGTTCAATTTTTTTTTTCAAAAATTTTTATTTTTCACTTTTTAGTGTAAATAATATAGTAAGCTACGAGTACATTAAGACTTTGCTTATCGTAGCTTAAGTAGGAAAGGATAAGAGAAGTCATGGGCAGACCTACTAAAGGACACACCAGAGTTCAGCAAGGGGGAAAACTATCAATCCATAAAGAAAAGAAAATATTTTGGACTACCTCGGGTGTAATACCCTTTCAAACTATTTAATGTTTGACTCAGATTGTGAGTCAGGGTGTGTTGTGTAGTGAGAATGAGGTTTTTTGAATGTTACGGGAAAACTGTCAATCCTTCAGGAAAAAAAATATATGGCGCCACCTTGAGAGTATACCTCTTTCTAACAAAAAAAAAATTTTGGAAATCAGTCCATAATTTTCTTTAAGTTCAGTGATTGTTTTAGTTTTACGGGAAAACTATCAATCCCTCAGGAATAAAATTTATATGGGACCACCTTGAGAGTATACCTCTTTCTAACAAAAAAAAAATTTTGGAAATCGGGCCACAATTTTCTTGAAGTTCAGTGATTGTTTTAGTTTTACAGGAAAACTATGAATCCCTCAGGAATAAAATTTATATGGGACCACCTTGAGACTTTGAGAGTATACCCTTTCAAACAAAAAAAAATTTTGGAAATCGGTCCACAACTGACGGAAATATCGGTGAACATACATAAAAAAAAAAAAAAAAAAAAACATACATACAGCCGAACATTATATGTTCGGCTGTATGTATGTTTTTTTTTTTTTGTCCTCCTCCTTTTTTTGAAGTCGGTTAAAAAACTCAGGGAGTGCCAACAGAAGTGAAAACTTGAACGAGGTGTCGGTAACGTTCTAAACTCCAAAAAAAATGCAAAAGTAAATTGCCTCTGTGGGATACGATCTAGCCGCATGCCGCATCGTAAGCCGATCTGTGAATCGATAGGCCACCGTCGGCGTCGCTTATGGCGCTAAAGTTGAAATAGAAGATACTTATATACAGAAGGCTGCCTGCGCGGCGCGCGGCAGAAAACGCCGACAGACCCCAAGTTTGTCGATCTTTGCCGAATGGTAACGGTTATATTACAGTGTCGCGAATTCAATGATTTATGATTTAATGATTTATTCCCATCTCAAAAATGCCCAACGCGCCTAAAGAAGTATTCACTTCAAAAATATTGCGAGGAAACCCACAGCAGTCAGCTCCTAATTGATGTTGTCCTTACTATGGATGTCTAAGGCAGATTAAGTTGAAAGGATGGTATAGATGCTAGGCCTCTTACATCTCAAACAATGTCCCAAGCACTACAGTGTCCCGTTAAGCGTAGTTAGGAATATGGTTGCCTTGCCTCCTGAAATCCTGAAGCTGTAAGTATATAAACTAGTATAGAGTAAATATTTTCATAAATAACATTTTTGGAACGAAGTTCCTTTTCAGGCGATATCAAGGATGGGGCTAGAAGAAAAAAAACGTTGGATTTTACCGTCACGACAAATACACATGTCAAATCGTCACAGTGCGAAGTGCACTGCCGCAAAATAGATTGTTACATTGTTAGTACGGAAGAGCGTTTCTAGGATTAAAAATTTATGTAAATCAAGTACATCCGTACAAAAAAAGTTGTGCGCAAATTGTCCAAAGTGGTGCGCAGCGTGTGCAAAGTGCAAAAAGTGTTGTACGAACAAGATGCGCAGAGGGCGCAAAGTGTGCCAAGTTGTGCTCTATGTGCAAAGTTTTGCACATAGAGTGCAAAGTGGTGCGCAAAATGTAAAAAATTACAAAAATGTTCAAAATGTCAAAAATTTCCAAAATTTCAAAAAAGTCAAATGTAAAAACTTCGTTCCAACCGAGTGTTCCACGTGTGTTGTGACGACACGTACTTTTTTTATGAAACACTGCTTTAATAAGTTTACTCCATAGCTCGCTTTTAATTACTCCGTAGCGGCAACCGACAACAAATGACCTAGACAGAGTTATCACGGCTGTCTGGCGCATAATTGTCTGGTAGGCAATTAAACTCCAGTGAAACTGCACAAACTGCCTTTAGAAGTTCCGCCACTGCGTCGCTAGTCCACACTCTGGATTTTAGTTAATTCAAAAATAGATACGCTAAATAAAAAAACTATAAAACACAACTTTACCTGAGATATAAAAAATACCATATTATTACCTTATATAAAACCTACTTACTTTTTAACCGACTTCAAAAAAAGGAGGAGGTTATACAGGGTGTAAAAAGACTGCTACCGAAAACTGAGGGGTTTCAATCAGACCATGATTCTGAACATATTTAGTGAAAAAAAAAACGCAAAAATTTTTTTGACTTAGCTACGTCATTTTATTTTATTTTCTAGTTATTTACTACTAGTACAACATAATAAGACTGTACCTACCTATTTGTTGGATTTATAAAAGAAAAAAACTATTAAAACTCCAAATCCAGCAATCTACGTGTAAAAACGCGCCCAGTACATACGCAAACAGTAATCTTCAAACGCTGTTTTCTCCGTATATAATGATTTTTTCGGAAAATCCTTTTGGATTTAGTTGTGTGTTGGGATGCTGTACCTACCCCTTTCGGCTTCGGTAGACGTCTTTTTACACCCTGTATGTTCGGCTGTATGTATGTTTTTTTTTTTATGTATGTTCACCGATATTTCCGTCAGTTGTGGACCGATTTCCAAAATATTTTTTTTTGTTTGAAAGGGTATACTCTCATTGTGGTCCCATATAAATTTTATTCCTGAGGGATTCATAGTTTTCCCGTAAAACTAAAACAATCACTGAACTTTAAGAAAATTGATTTCCAAAATTTTTTTTGTTAAAAAGAGGTATACTCTCAAGGTGGCGCCATAATTTTTTTTTTCCTGAAGGATTGACAGTTTTCCCGTAACATTCAAAAAACCTCATTCTCACTACACAACACACCCTGACTCACAATCTGAGTCAAACATTAAATAGTTTGAAAGGGTATTACACCCGAGGTAGTCCAAAATATTTTATTTTCCTTATGGATTGATAGTTTTCCCCCTTGCTGAACTCCGGTGTGTCCTTTAGTAGGTCTGGCTATGACTTCTCTTATCCTTTCCTACTTAAGCTACGATAAGCAAAGTCTTAATGTACTCGTAGCTTACTATATTATTTACACATACACTTTTATTTACACACTATTTATTTACTTACACTAAAAAGTGAAAAATAAAACATTTTTGAAAAAAAAAATTGAACCGACGGTGCCAAGTGAATACGATTAGGTAGGTACCTATAAAAAAAGAAATCGAGCGATAGCGTACCAGGATACAATTTCGCACCCAAGTTCTTTTGAACTTCTTAGATGTTAATGAATAGTTGGCACCGACTTCAAATTATATTCTTATTTTTCTCTTTTTAGTGTGTAGAAGGTTCTTCTGTTTGTGTTCTGTGAAGTCGGTTCAATTTTTTTTTTCAAAAATGTTTTATTTTTATTATTAATTAATAACCAATTAATTAAGTAGTTGTATTACTATTGTTGTCTGAAAATTGTGGTTCTGGAAAATTGAATCAGGTAAAAATTTACTGAGGCGTATATTTTGAACCTATCACTATCAGAGCTTTTTACCGGTTTATAGCCGGGCTATATTAAATGGCAAAAAAGTTTGAGTAGGTACACTTTCTCTTTGAGCTTTCTGGGAATTATCTTGTTATCTACCTACTCTAAAAATATGCTTCTTTTAACCGACTCGCCTTTTGCGGTAATTACTTTTGCCGGAGGCTGTGGAAAACCGAGAAATTTAAAAAAAGTACTATCATTTCTTTAATGCTCCAAAATAATTGTAAGAAATGACAATTTATAAGTTTACACGCAAACTAAAACGCCAATTACATTCTGGCATACCTGCCATCTAAATGGCATTTAACGCATAAAACCTTTTTGTTTCATGAATATACAGATTATTGAATATTAGAAGGTTTCGTGTGTTGGAAAGCAGAAAATAAAGCTTTTAACCAATAACATTGAATAGGTACGGGACACAGCTCGTGGTACGTTTCCACTGAGACACACCCGAATGTAGATGTTCTTAGCAGCTCAATAATTGACCAATGCGAATGCTTGAAATCTGCTCTCGAACCAATTCATGCGGCTCGCTGCAAAGTTCCGCTCCAATCAGCGAAAACGCACCCTTAGGTGTTATATCACACAAAACATTTTCCTATGCATAAAACACAGCAGTTAAAAGAGTGGCCGAGTGCACTACTAATTTCGTGTTATCTCATCTAATCTTACCTCATTTTCCTAAAACAGACGAGTAGGTACCTAGTACAAACATACATAAGTTTACAAAATCTTAGTAGATTATACAAGTACATAGCCAGCTAAGTCCTCCATAGTATGGTAAAAATATCCGATCCATGTATGGTTTATTTTGATTTTAATCTACCTCATCAATCAAAAGTGTCTAGACGTAAATTATAATACAAGAGCCTTCCGGTGATACAATCTATACATAGGTACATACTTACGAAGCCCAGACAAGTAGATTATTTATTTCTTGGATTAATGGTTAAATTTAAAATATGATTGCTGATCCTTTATATAGTATAATAAATTATTCAAATATACATATAGGATCACGACTGTTCATTTACATTTTCCAAATCAAACAATCCAGTCATGCCCTACGGGATTGGAGCCCAACTTTGGATCTATATAATATAACATAGCGCAACGTCAGTTGCGTACCAGGAATCGTACCTACCCAAAATAATGGCGGCACTACCACGCTGAATGGTAATGCTGATCCGTTGAGCCAAATGCGCGTCCGTGTTCGCGTAGCCATCCCACTTAACCAGGGTTGCATGTAGGTACAAATGAATCCCGAATTTCCTCCATGCTGGACTGGAGCCTGGAACGTGTTTTTGTTGCATAGGCATTTCCTTGATATTTGTATTTTTAGGATTTTCGTAAGCCTCGGGGTCTCTAATACCTACCTCTCTCTCTAATATAAATTAGGTACTCGTGAGTAGATACCGATAAGAATACTATAAGATGCCGTTTACACGATGCCATTCTGGCATACCGTTCTTGCCTCTTGCTTTCTCAAACTCAACGGAGCAAGGGCATATTATTTGGCAAGACACAAGAATGGTATGCCAGAATGGAATCGTGTAAACATGCAGCGTCTAATAATCAGAAGCTACTACCTACACAATGATGTTTTCAAAACTTCAGCTCACCCACATCAACATGGCGGTGGCGTGACTACGCAATAGGTACTTGATAAAGCATAATTATCATACACGGTCCTCGTTATAATTATCCCGCCAAATTAATTTACGGAACTATCAAGGAACTATCAAGGTCTAATAATATTTTTTCACTATCTTGTTGTCGGTCATGGACGATATCGCACAATTAAAAGTGACAGCCGTGTTGGCCGAGAGGTGTATAAATAAATAAATAAATAACGCTGGACTTTTCACACAGCATCATCTAGCCCCAAAGTAAGCAGAGCTAGTATTATGGGTACTAGATAACTGATAAACTACTTATACTTTTTTTTGTTTGTAAATACATACATATTATACATAGAAAAACCCAGACCCGAGACAAATATCTGTAGGTCATACAAACATTTGTCCCGCAGCGGGGATCGAACCCGCAACCTTCTGCGTCGCAGGCGGACCTTCGCTCACTGCGCCACAGAGGTCGTCAAGTGTATGTAAGTAATATACCTAAATTTAATTCCGGCCGTGCATCAATAGATTTTTCGTTTTTGAAAATGTAGCTTTTTCGCGACTAAAGAGACACGGTATGCATTCATTTACGACGACTAGAGCGCATTAAAATCTGAGATAAATGTATCGGAATGGCCACCCTTATGTTTTTTATTAGAGCATTAGTTATTTGTTCCATCAAAGATCAATGCCTGAATAGGCGATACCACGAACGGGTTTTGCAAGCTGCAATTCTTTTGAACTTGAGTTCCTTGCAGAAGGCAAAGAATTACGGCCAATAAATCTTTTAAATCAAAAGACAGGCCGTAAGTCTAGTATCTCCGCTAGCAAGCCGACCGTGGCCCGAACAATAGATTAACAAGCAAGCTAAACTAACATGCATATTTTATTTGAGGTTCAAAAGCTAAGCGGGCGGTTCATTATGAGTTCAAGGTTTTGTATACATACAAAACATGTAAGTAATGACGCCTGAATATAATACCGTGTCGAAGTTATATAAAATAGTCACCTAACTTTAGGCAATTGCGAGTCAGCTTCGTGAATCTATTGATTTTTTTTTTTTTTTTTTTTTTTTTTTTTAATTTAAACTAACATTTATTTACAGAAACTAAGCTACTACATATTTTTTTTATTTATTTAATTATAACCATTAAGACAATTTAAGGTCATATTTGACATAGGATACAAAGAAAAAAAAGTGTTGAGTGCTCAGGTTGGATGCCTTAAATCTGCCAAAATAAAACAATGAGTATATTATTATGTGACATGCATGTTCGAACTTCGAACGTGACCAATAGTCTGAATCGATAGTTTGAGCGCACGCGTGCCGATTACATACAGCCGAATTGCGATTGCGCCCGCGGCCGGTGTCGGGAGAGATCGCGCCAGACAGCTACCGAAATTTGGGTTAGGCGCTTTTTGCGCGGCGCGGGCGCCGGTGGAGACACGAGCGCCGTAAGGTCGATGAGCCCCAAGCCTGCCCCTCCCGCCACCCTGCCTTCGCGACCAGTTCCACCACAAGGTGCAGCGGCCGCAGCGACCATCCAACCCTACATACCTACCACCTGCCAGACACTAAGCGAGTATACCTACCTAATGTAATGAAGCAGCCTCGCCTTCCACACGCCGACCGGTGTACACTTTCAAGATGAACAGGATAATGCAGCCATATCAAAAAACTTTTTTGCACGCTAAATTTGAGAATGAGTACCTATAAATTTAATTTTGCATTAAATTGTTTCAGGTTTATGCCTTCGCAAAACAAATCATTGTACCTATATTATAAGATTGAAACGATGATTGCATTAATATTTTCGTATCTCAGACAAGGCATTCACTTTTTCTTAAAAACAGGTAAAAGAAGATTGACTTGACCTTAAAGTAGTGGCCAGATCTGGTGACAGCTTTTAAGCCTCTTAAAGCTCTTAACGAATTTTTAGATATTTGGGTAGTGCTTATTTGAACCGCTAGCTCGAAATCCAATTGAGGGTATAACTTTGTAACACAACAAAAACCAAATCTGACAGCAGAGTCGTTCGTTATGTTAGGACACAGACGGACAGGTTTCCAGTTCCGTGCCAAAAGTCTGCGTTTGACTTTTATTGCATCAGCTTTTGAGAATCCGTTATTTGCAAGTGCTTACTCACTTAAAACTACACATCCTTTAAGGCTGTTCTACATTTTCAAAGTTTATCGATCTCATTCAAGAGCTATTTTCAGTGAAGGCATACGCTCGGCAGATGCAGCGGCCATCTGAGACGAGTAATGGGTAAAATAAAAAAGTTACCGTCTCTCATTGCTGCTCATGATGGAGGGCAGGCGGAGATCGTAGTTAGGGTGTTATTGCTCGGCCATTATGTCTCACGAACTGTGGCAAAGGATTACTGAGTGGTGAGGATCCCTCAGATAAGGTGGCACCGTTGTGGCCCCGCTAGCCAGCAAAACGAGCTTGGACTTGTGGTTAATGGAAGAAAATTCGGAGGAGCCATTTTCCTAGCAGAGGGCTAGCTTAGAAACAAAAATAACTGATAGTGAGATAGACTATGATTGCGTGGCAATTAAACCATTACCAAGTTTACCAATGAAAGTGCACTTTGTATCCGTATGATATTTTGTAGTATAGTCTCATTGAACGGTGAAGGAAAACATCGTGAGGAAACCCGCAGCTTAGTCAGCTCCATACGTATTGACGTCGTCTTTCCTGTGGGCCAGGCTGATTAAGCTGAGAGGATGGTTTAGGTGCTGGGCAAGCCTATTCCATCTCAAACAATGTCCCAGGCACTACAGCGTCCCGTTAAGTGTAAGCAAAGCTTGTCTCCTGACGCTGTATAAATCATCTAATAAAGATGTAAAGACCTAAGTTTTAGTCTCATTGAGGTATACCATAATATCTGCAAAACAAGTGAAGGCTCCACCATAAATATAACAAAAAAACTGCAGTCTGAAATTCTGCCGTCAACGATCGTATGTCACTACCCGCTGGTACATGCGGGTACGTACAATAGCGGTTTTTAATTGGCAGCTCACTTTTTATGCAGCTCCTTCGCGACTGTTGCATTTTTTGCGAACACCTTTTGAGATCAGTCTGAAGATAGACGTGTATGAATGGTGTGTCTAGACGTGCCATCCGTCGCGGCTTAGGCACATATGCGCCCGTTGTTTGTCTACCACAGAATGCGACCAGCCAAATGTGCACTGAATAATTTAAGTTTGGTATATTTCATTGGCACACCGTTTTGTACAGCCATGTCTTTGACTTTGGCAAAGCTAGTCACAGTATGATGCTATGAATAAGATTAAGACAAACAAAATCATGTCTGGCTGGGGATTCATAGGCACAAACCTTAGTGATTTAGAATTCACTTAGATGACGCTATTATTGAGAAACAAGGACTCTACGTCTTTAAAATATAGCATAACTCTAAAAGTTAATTGAAGAATAACATAATCTAAGAATTAAAGTAAAGTTGGTAAAGTAAATATTTATTTTGCCAACAGGTTATTTAGGTATGAAGGTACTTATAAAATATAAATGGACTTAAAAAATTAGCGAAAATGGACACCGCTCAGCATCATGCAAGTGCAGGGCACCTAATTGCCTACCCTGTACGAGCGCTGGTATTCTGTGTCACCAGATGCGAGCGCGCGACAGACGCTGCAAATACTAAGCTAGTACCTAAAATTAAAGTTATACAGTTTAATATTAAGTTTTAAGATGTACCCAAAATAAAAGAACTTGCTGTATTCGAAACACAAATTTAAACATAACATGAGTAGGTACTACCGAGCTGACACATGGCAAAAAATATAAAGTAAGAAGAGAATTAAAGAATAGATCTTGGCTGGACTTTTCACCCAGCATCATCTAGCCCCAAAGTAAGCAGAGCTTGTGTTATGGTTACTAGATATACGTGACTGATAACTACTTATACTGGGTGAGTTTTGTCGAGGTTCCTCTGAGGAGAAAATCTAAACGGCTATAGTTATGGAAATTTTTATAAAGTTCGTAAATACATAGGTACATATTATACATAGAAAACACCCAGTCCGATACAAATATTTGTAGATCGATCATATAAACATAAGTCCCGTGGCGGGGATCAAACCCGTAACCTTCTGATTCGCAAGCAGACCTTCGCCCACTGCGCTACAGAGGTCGTCACCATTAATATTTATGGATAAACTACTTACGTACTTATCCTATTTTTAGATACTTCGAGCAGTGTTGAATTGCAGCTACAACTCTACGAGTTACGCGACTGCAACCGAAGGTCCACGTCTCAGAGAGCGTCGACATTCAATTGCATTAGGTACCATGGAACCCACTCTCGAAACACTGTCGAAAAGCATCCCTAGTGCAAGCATATTTTTGACTTCAGCAGCAGGAGATTCATACCAGTACCTTTTGCCATTGAACCATTAATGGTAGGTACTACGGGTTTTTTACCGTGGTAGTGGGTGAAAGCCCACATGAGACGCAAAAGTAGGTTGCGGGTTCGATCCCCGCCGCGGGATAAATGTTTGTATGATCTGGAAATATTTATCTCGGGTCTTGGTGTTTCTTGTCTGATTTCAGTTCTTCCAACTCTGTAATTATCAACGACTCATCTACCAATTGTAAATAAATATTTTCTAATTACTTTGGTGCGGTCGTTTGTTCTATGTTAAAGTATCAGTATTAGGTACAAGAGGAAGTTGTATTTTGTAACCTACTGAAATACCTAATGGGTTTCATCCAGATGTCTAAAATAGGAATAGGTACTTACCCCGATAAATTAAGCTAATCTAGGAAGTATATCTCCTAATCCTCATAAATAATATCCATAATTATTATGCCTACCTAAACCTAAATACAAAACTTTGCCTGTAGGTAGGTAGGTAATCTACCTAAAATAAGTTTAGCATTATTATTTCTGGTGCAAACGACATGTGGTGCTATTCAGGTATCTACCACTATAATTTGAAGATGAAAGGCAGAACAAATTACATGCATATTAGGACTTCTGATGATGATGAAATAAGTGGTGTTGTTACTCTTTTCCATAGAGAAATTACTTTATAATTTGAGGTTATGCCGGGGGTGGAATCAATGTCAAATAAAAAATAATATGTAGGTACAGTTCGCCCAACGGGTCTAGGCATTCGTGAAGTTAGCCGTTTGTCTGCGCAGAACACAATTTTGTATGAAAAATCGGTCACTGCGCAGACAAACGGCTAACTTTACGAATGCCTAGATCCGTTGGGCGAACTGTAGGTAGGTACTTATTCGTTATTTGGCTCTATTTCCAAAAGACACTTTTCTTTTTGAACTTGGTAGACCTCAGGAAAATTCTTTTAAAAATTTTAAATGAATTCGAGTTTTTATTTTATCGTACGGGCACAAACATGGTAGTGTGGACGGGAAAATTTCATTAAAACTTTTCTTTGCTGACAGCACCAGCATAAAATATTATGTAGTTGGTATACCATTGACTGCTAGACCTTGGATAAAGAAATTACATTATTTTCACAAGACCTTTTCACAACACACAAAGTTAACTATATGCGTCATACAAACATAGCTCAAAATGAGTCATTATTCCCTAAAATGACGGGCGGAAATAATATACGATGGAATTTCATTACTCCCTCTCCGCATTGGAATTTCAAAATTTTTATTTAGTCATTCCTGAGTCCTGCGCCAAATAGAACTTATGTAGGTAAGTATACCTACTCACGAAAAAAAAGAAATAAAACATTTTTGAAAAAAAAAATTGAACCGACTTCACAGAACACAAACAGAGGAACCTTCTACACACTAAAAAGAGAAAAATAAGAATATAATTTGAAGTCAATCATATACATACATATATAAGGAAAAAAATATATTTTGGACTACCTCGGGTGTAATACCCTTTCAAACTATTTAATGTTTGACTCAGATTGTGAGTCAGGGTGTGTTGTGTAGTGAGAATGAGGTTTTTTGAATTTTACGGGAAAACTGTCAATCCCTCAGGAAAAAAAAAATATATGGCGCCACCTTGAGAGTAAAAAAAGTCTTTCTAACAAAAAAAAATTTGGAAATCGGGCCACAATTTTCTTAAAGTTCAGTTATTGTTTTAATTTTACGGGAAACTCTCAAGGTGGTCCCATATAAATTTTATTCCTAAGGGATAAAATTTATATGGGACCACCTTGAGAGTATACCCTTTCAAACAAAAAAACTTGTGGAAATCGGTCCACAACTGACGGAAATATCGGTGAACATACATAAAAAAAAAGAAAAAAAAACACAGCCGAACATAACCTCCTCCTTTTTTTGAAGTCGGTTAAAAAATATGGCTCTACGCCTCCAAACTATTTAGCGATTTTATTGTTGTTGCACAATAAGACAAAATATTTTTTAGATTAAATTGAGATTGGGTGTATTTGGTCCCTATTTTTTAATTACTTTTCTCGCAGTACCTGTGTATGAAAAATAGAGTATAAATTCACCCTCCTTGGCGTTTAAGCTCTCTAGTCTAGTCTTGGGCGCTCTTGAATTCCTCGCTATCTCAGGATTCTAGTCATTTACTCCCTCGTTTACTGTAAACACCCAGAGTTAACTCAAGAATCCTTCGATGCGCTTGAGTTCATTATGGCGCCCGTGACATACAACACTGCCTTTATCCCCTTGTTGAATAACGTACTATTAATATTCTTCAGACAATGTTGCTGCAACGCACGAAGGAGGTTGTTTTCGCTGTCTCACTAAGACAGCGTATGACGTTTTATTTTGGTCTCTCGCTTTATGTTGTCCATTGTTGGAAAATCCTAAATAGAAAATCCTCGTGCATGGTATTGTCACAGAATACAGAAGTACCTACATTTCACCTGCATATCGAATTGTAGTTGATATAACCACATAATACCTAAAGTCAGTTTCTTTATACATATTAGGTATGTAGTTTTGCTTCCTTTCGATAGATCTGCTTTGACATTATTAATACTTACCCCTTAATACTTATCGATTGATTGATATATTTACAGTCATCAAACAGGTTGACTTTCAAAATAACGGATTGCGTGTTTTGTGGTGAGCTGACAAAATTTACGTCTAGACGATAGCAAAAAAATATATACATGTGTATATAAATATATATGTTTACGGAAACAAATCTGCTACATGGCATCCAGTTACCTAGGTATAAGTACATCGAAAAATTACATTTAAGTACGTTTTAAAAAAAAAATAACGTATGAACTTATATTCAGGTTATTTGTTTACCTAAAATAAAAAGAAGGTAAAATGCCGCAGTTGGTTAATTCTAGTAGTCCTTCGTCTCAAGGTCGTGTTTACGTCTGGAGGACAATCATTAAACTCGCATCACTGCCACCGATTCGCACTCCAAAAAAAGGTTTGTCATTGCTGCAATAAAATCAACGCCGCGGCGTCACCGCAAATAATTGCACAAAAAGGTAAGTAGGTAAAAAGATTATTACCTACTGTTGCTATCTGAAATTGATACCTAGGTACTTATGTGCCTAAATCTAGTGCTTGCGTTTTTTATCTTATCGTGCAATCGTGCGCAAGTGCATTTTATGTGTTTGGCGATTGTCTGAAATATCGCAGAGATATTTGTCAGTTTTAATGTGTAATAGGAATATGCAATGCAAACATTACAGTCCGTAAATACAGCAGATAGAAACTTGTACTGCTTTAGCTAGATGATGCGTCAATTTCTTAATATTTGGCAGAGATGTTAACGCCCTCGCGCAAGTCTAGTCTAGACTCAGACTCTATTAGGGGGTCATCGTCAGCATGACCATTTAGCGAGGCGCAATTCAATACAATAATGACTGGTTGTTTGACGTGGTGTTGCTTGCAGCAATGACGTACTCGGCTGATGATTCTAGTGGGCGCGGGGGGAAAGCCCGCCTATTTACAAGCCGCGAATCTAGACTATGAGTATGTGTCTAGACGTCTGTTCCAGGAGGTCGTGGGCCGTCGGCTTTCACGTATTTATTCAGACAGGCCGAAACGAGGCTCCCAACACAATCGGCGATTACGTGATGTAATTTAGAATTAATAGTCTGTAACAATTTTCTATGAAACGTCTGGGTTTTTGTGTATCACATATTATATGTTATGTTAAATACTATGTTATGTGTGTGCATCATTGTTTGTAGTCACATCGGCACCTGATATGAAAAACATTGTAACTTATTTTAGATAGTTTCCAGGAGAGCGATTACAACACTGAAAAGAAAATATTGAGGAATCAGTCAGATTCGATTATTCTAATCATTAGCATGCTGAGATGGTGACGTAAATAACTAGAACTCATGGGAAACTTGGCAGTTGATCCAGAGGTAGACCCAAAACAAGGTGGAAGGCTATTGTACTGAGGACATAGAGAGTACAATCTCAACGACCAAGATGAAGATAGAGTGAAATGGAAGAAGCAAAAGCAGGAGAGTTGACCCTACCATGTTGGACACCTAGTCAGAAAGAGGGAGCCTAAAACAAATAAAATCTTTTTAAATACTGGTACTTACTTAGCCTTTAAATTGGAAGTAATTTATTTCCAAATTGAACATCATTGCTTACAATGTTTTTGTTGCAGAACTTGGCAAAAAATAACATATTAAAAACATTATTACTGGGAATACAGTGTTAATTTATTTTATGTACTTACGCAATAATAGTTCTAAAGGTCTAAGAAATACCAGACCCAGATAGAAAGATAAATAATTTTACTACTAGTAATAAAGTTGAATTTCATGGTAGCTTGAGTTACCATGTTTTTCATATCAGGTGTCGACATTATGTAAGAGGAAAACATTATCTTCTTATTTGATTTGTTACATAGAAAATTATTGGCATTCACAAAGTAATCTATGCTAAATATTAAAATGAATTTAAGGTGTGTAATCCATATGTATGATGATCACCTTTGTGGACACTAAACTCCGGAACTGATCTAATTTAAAAGTAGCATAATACCAGGTAGTTGGTGTTCCAGGCATAGGCTATTAATCTGAACGAATTGGAACGCGTCGCTAGATCTAAGGAACCTATACTGTGTTACTAACTTAACATGAACCTGCGTTTATGTATTGACTATTTTGTGATATAAGTATTTACCTGCAATACTGTATTGAATCACCATTAGTTTAGTTATTAGTTTGTATGGCGTAGCCGCGCATTCAATGTAAGTAAGAACCTACCTACTAGCTGGGACAGGTGCTAGATATTATGTATTTTCTATATTTATACACAGACAACTCTGGCCACTACCACATTGCATGTAGAGCGAGTACAGCAGGGGCAAAAATATCCAAACACTCGTGAACAGAAGTTTTTGGTCGTGCCATCATCATCGTTATTTAATTATTTAATTTACCTATTAACTATTGCAACATCTACGAGAGTTAATTAAAGTTGAATACTAACTTGTAGATAAAATAAAAATTTTTGAAAAAAAAAATTGAACCGACTTCACAGAACACAAACAGACGAACCTTCTACACACTAAAAAGAGAAAAATAAGAATATAATTTGAAGTCGGTGCCAACTATTCATTTACATCTAAGAAATTCAAAAGAACTTGGGTGCAAAATTGTATCCTGGTACGCTATCGCTCGATTTCTTTTTTTTATAGGTACCTAATCGTATTTACTTGGCACCGACTTCAAATTATATTCTTATTTTTCTCTTTTTAGTGTGTAGAAGGTTCGTCTGTTTGTGTTCTGTGAAGTCGGTTCAATTTTTTTTTTCAAAAATTTTTATTTTTCACTTTTTAGTGTAAGTAAATAAATACTGTGTAAATAAAAGTGTGAGTGTAAATAATATAGTAAGCTACATTAAGACCCTGCTTATCGTAGTTTAAGTAGGAAAGGATAAGAGAAGTCATGGGCAGGCCTATTAAAGGACACACCGGAGTTCAGCAAGGGGGAAAACTATCAATCCCTCAGGAAAAGAAAATATTTTGGACCACCTCGGGTGTAATACCCTTTCAAACTATTTAATGTTTGACTCAGATTGTGAGTCAGGGTGTGTTGTGTAGTGAGAATGAGGTTTTTTGAATGTTACGGGAAAACTGTCAATCCCTCAGGAAAAAAAATTATATGGCGCCACCTTGAGAGTATACCTCTTTCTAACAAAAAAAAAATTTTGGAAATCGGTCCACAATTTTCTTAAAGTTCAGTGCTTTTTTTAGTTTTACGGGAAAAGTATCAAACCCTCAGGAATAAAATTTACATGGGACCACGTTGAGAGTATACCCTTTCAAACAAAAAAAAAATTTTGGAAATCGGTCCGCAACTGACGGAAATATCGCTGTAGATACATTAAAAAAAAAAAAAAAAAAAAAAAAAAAAAAAAAAAAAAAACATACATACAGCCGAACATAGAACCTCCTTCTTTTTTTGAAGTCGGTTAATGAAAATTAGCAAGTGCGGTCAACGCCCGCCTCAGAGTGCAGCGTCTGTGTGCTTTGTTGATAATAATAATCAAAAAAAGTAGACAACTATTGGAAAACTGAAGTCACTTGACACAATAAGGCCTGCTTCCTTGCTTCGTAGAGGGGTAGATCATAACACGATACTACTAACGTGGGTAGGTATGTTAATTTACTGCAACACTTCCTTCTACCTGAATAAATTCTTTTTCAACACACTTGCTCATAAAGTGGCTCTATGGTCACCGCAATTAGGCACATAATGACACCCATAATCAAACTGTGACTTTTTCATTACTATAACTCACTAGTGAGTAATAGAATTATTTTTTAATTTTATTGGTTGAGTTGCTTTGTTCTTTAAAAAGTTTTTATTCAGAAAAAAGATCGTGTTCAATAGAACAAATAAATTAATGTTCCTATTGCTTGCTCATTTCATGCAACTTCTAATTTAAATAGATAATTTTAACTCGTACGTGTTTAATAAATAAAACTTTCACTCAAATATAACTTTTGTTTTCTCTATAATAAAAGAAAACTTTAAATTCCCCATTTTGTCCGTGGCAGAATAGGCCGCAAACCCTATGCGCGGCGCGGAAATATAGTCTGTGGCCGATCGCAATGCGCGCGCATAGGAAAACTGATTAATTTTTCCCGCAATAGCGAAACATTTTTCACAACTCGTTTTCACTGTTGAAAATGAGTTTTTATTGTTATTTTATTCACAAGTGTGTTGAAAAACGTCGTATGATACACGTGTGTATTGATGATTACCGTCCTCTGTTCTATTATGAGCCTCGCCTAACGGCTCGGCTCATAAAAACACCTCGGCGGTAATCACCAATGTTACACACTAGTACCATAATGTACTATAAACTTACCTTCAACATAGAATCACCCAATTTTAAGACTATTCAAAGTAATCCCAGCGGTCCTACTGAATAAATGCTATTCGTCTTTGACTTTGACTTTGATAGACCGCTGGCTGTTAGGTGTATACCTACTATCTATTATTATAAGAATCTTTGTCCTGACTGACCGACTGACTGATTGACTGACTGATAGACAACGTACAGCCTAAACCGCTGGTCGTAGAGACTTGAAATTTTGAGGGTATGTCCGTCTTGGTGCGTAGGGGTGTACTAAGAAGGGATTTTTTGAAATTCAACCCCTAAAGGGGTGAAAAGGGGTAAAAACGATTGTATGAAAAAATCGTATTCCTGGCACTTGGAGACATGAAATTTAGAATTATGATAGTTCAACGCTTTTAATGAAAGTCTACATTCAAAAAAATTCAAAACTACCCCTAGAAGGGGATGTAGGGGGTGTTAATGTTTGTATGGGGTTTTTTGAATGCGTGGTCCGATTTGCTTGAAACTCGGTATGATTATTTAAAAATGTAAATATAAAATGTCCGCACTCCAATAATTTAATAACTACCCCTAAACCGGGGTGAAAGGGGTGTTAAAGTTTGCGTGGGATTTTTTAATACGTGGTTCAATTTGGTCAAAACTCGGTATGAGTATTTAGTAGTAGTGTAATAAATAATAACTGTATGTTTTTTTTTTCAAAATCTACCCTTCAATGGGGGTGAAAAAGGGGAAGTACAGTACAGATTATATGTGAGCCATAAGTCCATTGGGAGTGGAAGTGGGGTATTTGGGGAAGGGATAACGTATAAGGGATAAGCGGGAAAAAGTGGAATGAAGCGGGATAAACCGGGAAAATGCGGGATAATGCGGAGGAAAAGCGGGAAAAAGCGGAATAATGCGGAAAAAAAAGGAATAAACAGGGAAAAAGCTGGATAATGCGGGATAAACCGGGAAAAAGCGGGGGAAAAGCGGGATAAACTGGGAAAAAGCAGGATAATGCGGGATAAAGCGGGAGGAAAGCAGGTTAAACTAGGAAAAAGCAGGATAATGCGGGATAAAGTGGGATAAAGCGGGGAAAAAGCGGGGTAAACCAAGAAAATGCGGGAGAAAAGGGGGATAAACCTGGAAAAAGCGGGATAATGCGGGATAAAGGTGGGATAAACCGGGATAAACTGGGGAAAAGCAGGAAAAAACGGGATCAAGCGAGAAAATTGGAATGATGCGGGATAAAGTTTGGGGAAATGGGATAATGTGGGATAAGTGGGAAAAAGCGGGGAAATAACGGGAAAAAATCATAAAATCATATTCCTGGCACTTAAGAGACATGAAATTTAGAATTATGATAGTTCAACAGTTTTAATGAAAGTCTGCATTCAAAAAGCTACCCCAAGAAGGAGGTGTTGATGTTTGTATGGGGTTTATTGAATGCGTTGTCCGATTCGCTTGAAACTCGGTATGAGTATTAATTAGTGTAATTACAAAATGTATGCATTCAAAAAAAATTCAAACTACCCCCAGAAGGGGGTGTTAATGATTGTATGGGGTTTTTTGAATGCGTGGTCCGATTCGCTTGAAACTCGCTATGAGTGAGTACTGAGTAACATTTTTATATATTTTTTTATAAACTCCACTATAAAGGGGGTGAAAGAGGGAGTAACAGTTGCTATGAGAACCATAAGTCCTAAAAACTTGAAACTTGGAGGGTACATTCTTCTTCTGCTGCATTTTAGGATTTCGTAGGGGTGGGGTGAACTTTTGTATTTAGGGGGTGGGTTGAAAGGAAGGGCTGTAAATAATTCCTGAAACAGGGTGTTGGCGGTGATTAAGTATGTGTGGAATTTCTTATGTGGGAGTGAGCTTGGAAGTGGGGTTAATTCATTTATAGATTTGTGGATGGAGTGAGAATGGTAGTGGGATTGATGGATTTGTGGATTTATGGATTTGTGAGTTTATGGGGGCGTCAGATTAAAATGTGAGAGTGTGATTGTGAGTCACATTAAGAGTGAGAGCGAGATAAGGGTTAGATTGAGGGTCAGATTTAGAGTGAGACTCGGACTCAGACTCAGTCATCAAAGTTGAACTTGCAGTCACAGTCACTCAGTTTAGTCAATGTGATGAAAAGCTTAAGCTTACCTACTCAAGTGATAAAGGTGCAGTTACACGATGCGATTTTTCGTACGATTTGCTAAGCCCCGCCCATTGAACGTGCCGACGAGCGTCGCGCTATCTATGACAAATCGCATACGATGAGCGTTTACACGTGGAAAATTGTTGTGCGATACGATATCGTATGGGTTGAAATCGCATCGTGTAAATGCACCTTAAGGGCTATGTTGATATGTACCACGCGAACGAAGTCGCGGGCGTTCCGCTAGTTATGCTATAAATAAAGACTAGTTATCTAATCAAATCTTATCTAAAATTTAAGCCCCGACCCGTCTTATACTCGTATTAAGTACCTACATTTTTAAAGATAATGCACGGGATTGCGTGATAATAATCCAATGCAGCATTTTGTCCGCGAGTGTACAAAAATGTCCGCCTCGTACATTGTTGCTGAATGCTGTGCGCATACCTGCATAGACTGGCGCCCATAGGTACACGTCGAAGCTTATTTATGAAACGAGAGGCTACATCGAAACCTTGTGCCGCGACTTATCTCACATTCTCTGCCTCACTTCGACTTTTTGCCTGTCTGCGGCTGCGATGCCTGCGTCACCAGCCTATGTGTTCATTTGGAGCCATCCTTTTGAATCAGTGCCATCATTGAAGTTCTTTTAGATTGGCGCTTGTTTCTATTTGAAAATAACTGTTTAATAGATTTTTTAAAAGTTCAGCTAATTTCATAGTGGAGCTGTTGTATTGTGTCGTCACGAAGGAATCCTACAAAGGTCTACTAAACTTTTACGTTCTGTTCTTTTTCTAGATACTTACTTGTTAGGTAGTTCAAACATGGTTTGAGAAGTACCTACCTACAGCCTATACTTGTATTATTTATTTCCTAAACGTTAGCAGTGGTGGCACTATACTAAACTCGGGGAGTGATGCGCTAGCAGACGCTCAATACTGCATCAGTTCAAATTCTTAGTTTACCTGTACCTAGTACCTATAATTTTATACCACGTTTACGTTAGTTTTAATTGACCTTAATACCTACTAGGAAATATTTGTTTATTTGTAGGTATTATTTCTAACCGATTGATTTGTTTTTATACAGGTAAGCTTAAATTTTTCCAAAAAGACTTGTCCTTGTTTTATTGATCTGGAATTTAACGCAAACTTTGAGGTCTTTTTGGAATGAACGCAAACTGATTTATGAATATTATTAAAGAAACAATCAGACAATACCTACATTTACTCGAGTATGTCAAGGACTTTTTTAATCAGATGGAAAATACTGACATTTTGAAACGAGAAACTATTGCATAATCTTTACTCACAGTTTTTGATTCTTGGTTGCCCTGCGTAGGTAATGTTTATAGTAAGACATAGCTGTCCCGAACACCCACAATCTATAGAATACTTATAATTGCAGAAAAGCTTTCAAAATATGTTGATCTCAAAAAATGAAATCACACGCATGTGGAGATTGCAAAAAGTCACTATAGTTCTGTCATCCACCGGTGTTATCCCTACACAACTTTTCCAGAGTATAGATTTCTTAGATTTACCAAAACATACATATTTTTACAAAAAGCAGTAATTTTAAATACATGTAGAATTGTTAGGAGGTTTTTACAAACGGAACATCTTACTGAAATCCAACCTTCTACAGAGTTACAGACCTTTACACTCAGGAATAACTTTATACCACGTTTATTAAGCTCAAGCTTACTTTGGGGCTAGATGATGCTGTGTGAAAAGTCCAGCATTATTTATTATTTATTATTTATTTATTAGTAAGACCAAAGATGATCAATCTTCCTTAGTTGTCACACACAGCGAAATTAGTAGTACCTATCCAATGACAATAGGGACAACATTGATCATAGTGTTGGTACAATTTTCAAAGAATATATAACAATCAGTTTCTCTACCGAATAGGTATTGTACAATTTTTTGTTCTAATTTTACCAATATAACTTACACGTTTTTAAATTTTATCTAAACCGCAACGACATTTTGGCTAACCACAAGAGGCTGTACTGTACAATCTGTACATGCATGAATTCACAGAAAGTATCAAGTTCGTTACATCTCGGTTGACATTTAACAAGAAATGACATTTGCAGGACCTTATAAAAACCAGCCAAATGGGATTCAGACTCAGACATCAAGGGTCCGTTAAATAAGGACAAAACTTTACTTTCTACGAGTAGTAGAAATGGTAGGTTTAGTTTGGGTTGAAATGGTTAGGTTGAGAGTATTTTAGAGTAAGTAAGTATATAGAGTAGGTACATTTGCTGGAGTGATGATCCCGTTCATGAAAATAAGGATCTTGATTGATAGCCATAGAGACGAACCGACAAAGTGACCCTGTAGGGGTTCCTAACATATCTTACCTAAGTTTTTTCGTACCTTGAGATGATGATGAATAGCGGAATATACGAGTATAAGTAAGTACTTATACTCGTATATTCCGCTATTCATCATCATCTCAATAATTATAACTTCTACTAAATACCAAACCGCAGTGCCTTTTTTTGGTAAGTGATACCTGCTACCAAATAGGATTGCAAGAGTAGCAAGAAACCACAGGCTGCGGGGCAGGGTGATGCGGGGGCGGGGCGGGCGGGGTGTCTAGACAGGCCGCAGACGCGGGAGGCTGCGCCGCCACTCACACAGCCGCACAGTGCATCGCCCGATTTCTCTGTACCACTGGACAGCACACTAGCAAATGGTGCACTCAGTTCTGACCTTTAGCGGACGTTGCTTTACTTGGATAGGTAGGTACTAATTCTGTTTCAAATTGAAAGAATCAAAACAAAATACGATCGACTAGTTTTTTAAATTACATTTGCACCCGACTAACGTTCGTCTCCATCTAAAGTTTGCCTGGAAGGGTTCGATAATTGTTATATGGTTTTATCCTTGTTATTTCACCTATTACTACTTAGTATTTTCATACATCTATATTGACTATCTATAGCCTCGTAGCCCGTTCTCTTTCAAGTCAATGTAAAGTGCAATATAAGTAGTTTTGTTACAAAAATACAACTTGCGGGGTTGTAAAACTAAAACCATACCAGGGGCATGTAATTGTGGCAAAGTAATTACGAGTTTATACGAGCAACATCTTTACCAAAATAAAAATAATTTGTATTCAAGTAGGAACTAGAGCTAGTACTTAGGTAATCAAAAAAACGTTAAAGTGCGAGAGACTACCAACTAACATGTTTAATTACTTTTTATTTATGTACTTCAAAATAAAGTATTGTGCGCAGTACAGATTTTACCAAGCAATGAAGAATTGGTCTGAAAATGAGTTACGTCAACAAAAAATATTATTATTATTAATGAAATAAAAAATTTTGAAAAAAAAAATTGAACCGACTTCACAGAACACAAACAGAAGAACCTTCTACACACTAAAAAGAGAAAAATAAGAATATAATTTGAAGTCGCACCTCCTGAAAGGATTTTATGAGTCTCTAAAAAGCTCCTTTTGTGCATTATTAGATTGAATTTAAAAGATCATTGATTTTAAGTAAAATTAGTATAGATACTCATGGTTATCTTATTCTTTTTATGTACTTTGGGACCGTTTACGACGATGCAAGGCAATATGCGCGTAACATTCAAATTAGCATATTTTTGTTGTTTTTCCGCAGAGGAGAGAGAACCTTTATGAACCTTAGGAACTTCATTATTTGTTAGTCAATGCAGTGTTTGAAAACAAAAGTTTTCAATCAGTGCGTCCTACCTGTCATGACATACGGAGCCGAAACGTGGACACTCACAGTACGGCTAGTCCACCAGTTTAAAGTCGCTCAGCGAGCTATGGAACGAGCTATGCTCGGAGTTTCTCTGAAGGATAGAATCCGCAACGAGACTATCCGACATAGAACCAAAGTTGTCGACATAGCTCAGAGAATCAGCAAGCTGAAGTGGCAGTGGGCTGGCCATATCTGCCGAAGAACCGATAACCGTTGGGGTAAACGAGTTCTTGAGTGGAGACCGCGACTCGGCAAACGTAGTGTAGGACGCCCTCCGGCCAGATGGAGTGACGATCTGCGAAAGGCTGCCGGCAAAAGCTGGATGCGTCGAGCTGAGGACAGGGTGCAATGGCGCGCACTAGGGGAGGCCTATGTCCAGCAGTGGAATGCCATAGGCTGATGATGATGATGATGATGAATTATTACTTAATTTAATTTGCCTACAGTTGCAAGTCAGTTGCAGTGCGCGGTAACGATTACGAGCGCATTCATGTTGAATTTTGTTTATCAGAAACTCGTACAATATGGATGATGTCATGTCCTACTCCGATAATGCCATAGATGTATAATGATGCAACCAACTCGTGAAATTGGTTTTAAATAACACAAAAGAAGAAGGAACTACGGCCACCGGTTCTCGTAATGCACATAGGTAGGCTACTAAGGTAGGGAAACTGAAATATTCAGTACTTATGAGTATTTGAAAATTAAAACAAACATTATTCCAGTGATATTTATCAAGAACGCTGCAACGATATGCTTTTTGCTTTTCTTTCGTCTGCGAGTCGGGCCCGGGGGCGGCGGTCAAGCTTCAAGTTCGTACATTTTTCACATCCCGGACACTCGACAAACGAATTACCTGCTAATACAGACGCAGTGCCACAGAGACAGTGTCAGTTTTATACACGCTCATCGGTCGTATACGCGCTCTTGCAGTTCAAAATATCTCAAAAAGTTAGGGAAGGTCTCCTAAGAGCGTTTTCCTGTAGCTACAACGGTTAAGGTACCTGCCCTTCATGGCCATCCTCAATAATCCACCCTATATTATAGAAAAAATCCACACTACATTGTATAATGTATATGCCTATTGGCTCAGGGCGAAGAATGTTGGCTCGATTTGTAGTGTTATTAGATACAAGCGGCGCTCCCGCAGTGTCACCCGCGGTTTCTCGGGATTTTTTCATTTTTTCGGGATAAAACGTAGCCTATGTCCTTCCCTGGGATACACCCTTTAACTATGCCAAATTTCAGCTTAATCTGTTCACCGGTTTGGGCGTGAAAGCGTAACAGACAGACAGAGTTACTTTTACATTTATAATATTAGTATGGATTCTCTACCTTTTTGTACATTCAAGCCTTTGAAGATCAACCATATAAACACTGTCCGGGGTTCACACGGGAGCCTTACAGCATACGTCTGCAATTAGGATCAAATAATTTGATGTCTGGGCCCTGGGCTACCTGAATTATGTATTCAGGTATGGTTAGGTAGATGACTCACAATGATTAATACCTAAGAGGGAATTTAGTATGATTGCAAATTGTTTACTCGGGAGATTAAAAAAAAATATGTAGACACCTCAATCAACAAGCATTAGGTAATATGGTGGTGAATATGGTGCGCGATAAATCCCATTTCAATAATACGTAATAAGGAATATGGTGATTTGTCTTTAACTTTGTCATAATTTGTGTACTTTGGACGAATATATAACTGCGCTTGCGTCAACCGAGTGTAGTATTTTAATGAGAAACATCAGTAAATATTGACGATGTTAATAAACACCCGTCGACTACCGACCTCAAGATAAAAACAATTTCTTGTCAAAATTAACAGATATTTCAATGAATATTATGATGAATGATAAAATAAATAAGTATCTAATTCACTTACATAAACAATTAGTTTCAACTTATTTATTTTAATTCTTAATTCTTTATTATACAAATAGACACACACAGGATAATAACATAAAAAAGGACATGTACAAAGGCGAGCTGAACCCTACAAAAATATCTAAGTACATTGTTATGCATGTATAGAACATAAAATCCGAGAAAAACATTTGTAGATTAGGCATATCAACATTTGTCCTGCAGCGGAAATCGAACCCGTAAATTCTGCATCATAGGCAGGCTTTTGCCCCTTGCGCCAGAGGTCGAAAACATGTTCCTTAATCTACAACTTTATCTACTTTAATAAACGTCTATTGCTTAAACACTCATGTTATATTTAGCTAAGCCCCTTTCGATATCAACCTTTATCACAATTGGACATTTTGAGTTCCAAGTAATGTTTTATTCTTTACACTAGCTGCGCTCCCGCAGTGTGACCCGCGGTCCGCGGGATTTTTCATTTTTTTCGTAATAAAAGTCTATGTTCTTCCCTGAGATACCTACAACGTTTATACATATCAATTTTCAGCCTTATCTGTTCTGTGGTTTGGGCGTGAAAAGACAAACAGACAGAAAGATAGATATTTATAATATTAGTTTGGATTGTATCAGATTTTAAATACAGTCAAAACAAAGAACAAAACTTCATAGGTAATTATCTATCCGATAAAACAGACTGATTATTTTTAAAAAAGCAATCACACAATTTGAGATTGCATAAACATAAGAAATTGAGTCACGATGGCTCGCTAAAATCTAAAGATCATGGGTTCGAATCCCGGTCGTTTGTATGGATTTCATTTATATTGCGATAAATTCCTGTGTCAATTTATTTTGCTTGTGAGCGAAAAACACATTCGTTGTATGTGTGGCCATAACTTTCTGGTTATCTGCTTGTAGAAGTCATTAACAGAATGTAATTTGCGTTATGTACTTACATTATTTACCGGAGAGCTGAGAACAAAGCGGAACACCGGGTGCAGAGCGGGCGATAAGCGACGCGACGTGGATGCCAGGGCTACCATCCACCATCGTATTAAACTCCACCTTATTTTTTTCAAGAAAACATATAGTACTTACCTAAATAAATATTGGATTGGACTGGACATCTCACAAGTCACAACGCACACACATCTAGCATCAAACTAAGCAGAGCTTAGTTTGAGGAACCATATAATCTGAGTATCGGTTTACATGATTAACTACATAGATGAATATCTATCTATTGATCAAAAATTAGTTCTTAATTTTTAAAGTGAAAACTTCTTTAACTGTGTTAGGCATTTTTCCGATGGGGGAAAAATATCAAACTCAGTCACGTGACTGTCACCGGTTACGACACCATGCTCTTACTAATACGTACCTTAAGTCACATATTGTATCTTCAGAATGGTCTATTTGCGAGAGTGGCCGCCTCGGGTGAGACTACCCCGAGTTCAGTGGGATAGTAAGTTTTTACACTTTTATTTAAATTTAGAAGCATTACCGAAACCTCGTTCAAGTTTTCACTTCTCTTTTTTTTCTGTTTTATATGATGACCCTGCTGAAAAAAACAAGCACGAAACGGTGCCTTGCTTTTTCTGATCGCGAAGATTGATCGTCCAAGTCACATTGTAATCTAAGGACTAAAGAAGATTTTTGATTGAGTTTATTCGATTTTCTTTTGATGATCCAGCCCTAGAGCGGTGACTGCGCGACGAGGCACACAGCCCGGCGCGGGGTCGATGCTCGGCACGTAAACAGATAACTCCGATTGATTACACGACACTGCCCACTGAGAGCGAGACTCGATAGAGCTCACAAAAGAACAAACAACTAGGTCAAAGCACTTCTACGTTTCCCACACACTTAACACAAGTCTTGTTCTAGCTTTATTATTTTTCGGATGAAAACGAATCTAGTCAAAATTCAAATTCTGTTCATTTTCCTATGAGTTTTGAAGTGATTTTTTTAACAAATAATCCCTAGTGTTTTATGATCATGAATAAAATTACTTCACAACTTTGGTACTTACGTAAAGTTTCAAATAATGAGTGAATAATGTGTAAATAATTTAAACAATACTTGTAGTCTCGATTCAAAACAAGTGCCTACTACGAGTATAGTTTTGTAAGTAGGTACTTACTTAATACAATACACTCCACATACGTAATTAACTTGAAGCCTTCGCTTAAAGCTTATAAAAGTAAGTTAATAAATACGTTTACTTAATTAAAAAAAAAGTTACTGATGGAACAAAATAATGCAGAAACAAACAAAACAAAATTCAACTTTTCGCGGTCATTATGATATCTTGGATCACATCTATGACGAGTACAAATTGGCTTTGATTTGATTGCCTTAAAATCGAATAGGTACTTGCATGTATTTTTTCTGTCTATGTATTTCTGGTACTCTTAACTTTTCATTCTAAACATAATGTTAAAAGATGAAATCACGCCCTCGCGTGTTATGAAAAACTGGCCAAGTGCAAGTTGGACTCACGCACGAAGGGTTCCGAACCATTATCTATAAAAACCGGCCGAGTGCGAGTCGGACTCGTGCACTCCGTGTCATTTCCTATAAAAAGGGCAAAATAAAATCACGTTTGTTGTATGGGTTGCTATACGTCATCTGTGAAAATTTCAACTTTCTAACTATCACGGCTTTCTAACTATCACGGTTCACCTGGTGACAGACAGACAGCGAAGTCTTAGTAATGGTTCCGATTTACCCTTTGGGTACGATACCCTAAAAACGGCAAACCGACAGACTGAACAATGATATAGGTGCTAGACAAGCCAACTCCAGTTTAGTCAGTGTTTATTTATACTATTTTAATAGGCTATACTATTTTATACTATTTCAATAAGGCTCTATCTGGGACACCTTTCCCAGATAGTTCCCATTATACTAAAAGCAGTAGGTTATATAAGATAAGAGAAACTTGTCTTATTTTTTTTTTCATATCTATGGCAACCGCTGCCAACTTAATGGGAATCTTTTGTGTCTACGGTATTGTTTAGTAATAAGTAAATTGTATCTAGAGATAAAAACTAGATCAACACAAAAATACTAATAACGTTGTAAAATATTTTAGAATTTTCCATATAAAAGACATAAACGCGCGCTCGATAAAGATCGAAGAGCCAAAAAGTTAACCATAGTTCCTCTAAATTAGATGTGATGTTTATATATAGATAAACATCACATCTAATAATATGATTAAGTAAGTAGGTAACCATTTGAATAAAAATAAGCAAAAAAAATAATAATTGTAGGTTTATTGCTTGCAGGAGGAGGCATTAGTGCATGCATTTCGCCGATGATATCGTCCTTGTGGGAGAAGATGCTTCTGAAGGTCAGAGCAGGCTGGGAAAATGACGGGAGAGACTGGAAAAAGTGGGCCTAAAAATAAACAGAACCAAGACTAAACCTGTTTTGTAATTTCGGAAGTCCTTCCAACTTCTCTCCTATCGCCTTAGATGGTATATCCCTTCCAGTCTGCTCCGATTTTTGCTACCTCGGACCATTGATACAAGCAAGATGATGTAGGAATAGACCGAGATGTAAAAAATAGAATGAATGCGGGATGGATGAAATGGCGACAGTTCTCGGGAACAACTTGTATGCTCCGCAAACTTAAGGTCTGAAAAAAATATGGGTAAGAAAGGAGTGGATACGGAAATGACGAGTGATAGGGGAAAGTGGAAGAAGAGAACATGTTGTGCCGACCACGCATAAGCGGGATAAGGGCAGGCAAATGATGATGTAGGTTTATTGCTTGGCTAACGTGAGTCGGCATATCAAGAAATCTGGTTTACCCTAATGATTAGTTTAATTCACCTAAAATTTGTTTGTTTTATATCTAATGATAGATCGCTTTGGAAATTAATCTGCGCTGAAATTCGAATATAATATATATTCTAAACTAGAATTGCTTAGCTAAAAACATCGTGCAAGCAAAGCTTCGCCTAGAGCTGTATGTAGTGTTTGAAAGCATACAGGCAGGATTGAGCATAAAAAGACAATTTGTAAATTACGGAATGTAATTGCAGACGCCGGTGGCGGCGGGTAGCTGCCACTACCCAGCGGAGTGCAATGCTAATGAAAATTTAAAGTAACCGGTGTGAGCGCATCCCTGCCACAATTCAGGAGCTGACGAACATTTACATGGAAATCAAATAGTTTTCAGGTTTCCGCACCCCAAGTGTGCCAATGGGATCATTACGCTCAAAGCCATCCGCCAAAGGAAGGTCGGATTATGATTTTAAAAGAGTAGGTATGTATGTTAGTCTGTATTTACGTTAGCCCCATCTAGCGTTTAACTTAACTACATACTTATCCGATTTTGTTTCGTTACAAGGACTAATTACTACACCTTGGGCCGTATTCGCGTTTCTTTTTTTCGTTCTTTTGATGAATATTCAGGATGTTATTTACTACGATTTCTGACTTCACGATTTCGGACCCTTGTCCTTATTTCGCTCAGTTATTTTGTTGTGATGTGTCAGTCTATTTATAACCGACTTCAAAAAAAGAAGGAGTTTCTATATTTCGCTGTATGTACCACTGTTTTTATGTTTTGAGTAGGAAGGTGTATGAATTTGGTCTTTAAAAGTTTTTTTTTCTTCTTACTTTATTGTAAAGGCCTCGCTGATCTCCTATAACTCAAAATGAAGGCTCCAGCGGGTGAGGGGCGTCAGGAGCAGGGGGAGGGGGAGTGGCCACATACTCCGATGCATCGCGACCTCAGTGCAGTGACCCGCCCTCGTCCACCCGCAGCAGCCAAGCCCGATGTCAACCATTTTACTCAATGGTATTATCTCAGAGCATTGGACTTTTCAACTAATCAGTCAAACTACCTATCTAGTAAAACCAGTGCGCTGTCAAAATAGTTGTGTCAAGCGCTACAGCAGCAAAGGAAAAAATATCCTGCCAAATGCATGCGGCATTTGGCAGGATATTTTTTTAGGGAAATTACGAGTAATATACAGGGTGTCAAAAGACTACTACCGAAAACTGAGGGGTTGCAATCAGACCATGATTCTTAATATTTAGCGAAAAAAAAACACCAAAAAAAATAATATTTGACTTAGCTACGTCAATTTATGTTATTTTCGGTTATTTATTTACTACTAGGACAACATAATAAGACCTACTTGATAATTTCATTAATAAAAAAAAAACTCAAAATCCAGCAATCTACGTAAAATAACGCGTCCAGTACATACGCAAACAGTAATCTTCAAACGCTGTTTTCTCCGAATATAATGTTTTTTTCGGAAAATCGTTTTGGATTTAGTTGTGTGTTGGGTACCTACCTTGCTATACCTACCCCTTTCGGCTTCGGTAGACGTCTTTTTACACCCTATATATATGTGAAATGTATTCAACCTTCATTTATTCGAAGTTTTGATTGAGATTCACTTGAAAATAAGTTTTTTGAAAAAAATTCAACAAGTACCTACAAGCTTTTAATGGGTTACCGTGAGAGACTTCTCCGATGTAAGTACACAATTTCATTTCAATCAACCTATTATCTGAGGAGTTCCGTTCTCCATCATAAGGTCAACTCGCTGTCACCATATTTTAAAATTTTTGATGATACTTGATCTACCAAGTATAAACCGAGTTTCAACTGAATCAGCCCATTATCTGAGGAGTTCCGTTCTCCATCATCAGATCAGCTCGTTGTCACCATATTTTAAAAATTTAGATGATACTTGATCTACAAACCGAGTTTCAAATCAATCGGCCTATTTTCTGAGGAGTTCCCTTGAACAGCTCCTGACTTCATCACATCAGCTAACTGTCACCATAATAGTGCATTGTCACCGAAAACTCATAAGTGTACCAAAATTTAGCTCAATCAAATCCGGGTCAAATTAAGCTTGCAAGATTTGACCCGGACAAACATACATACAAACATTGCAATTAATTAAATGCTTTTAAAATTATTGACATGTACAAAGCTATAGGTACAAATGATACTACATGTCAAAGTAAGTTCAAATTGGTAGTACTACCTTTGAACTTATGTTTTAATAAGAATCAAAATGTCGAGTGATTTTACTTGTATTTTTGTAGTATTACTATAGATACAAAGGTGTGTCATTTGTACTACCAGTTGTACTCCTTAGTCAATATTTTAGAATCCAGAAATAAATCCAGAAAAATATAGGTAAGTGCTTACCTATCTTTTTTTGATTGCAACTTGCTCAGTTTACAAGATAAACCAGCTTATAAAGCACGACATACTACTCTTGCTCTTATTCTATTGAGTATTGTGAACCATGCATGCATTATTTGATTTTATCTTTGGTCATAACGCCATACATTTACGCCATACTTCCTTGAAGACAAGACATGGAACAAAAAATCTGTTGAGTTGGTCAACAATGATTAATCGTTTACTCGTCTGAATGGCGCAATACACGCCAAAGTTTACAAGTTTCCTGATTTTCTTTTGACGAGCCATTTTGGTGCAGCACCTGCCTTGCCATTCCAGATATTTAATAGAATCAGATAACCTATTAAAAAAGCACGTGATGGCACCAGAGCTAGGCTTTTACAACTACCTACTAAGTACCTAATATGCTTCAACGAGTTGACAAATGTAAAAATAATTACTTTACTTACACCTACGAGATATGGGTTCGAATTGGTAGGTACTCGTTTATACTTTATTTCCAGTAAGTTTTCCGTTACATTAAAACTCTGTAACACGGGTTTTGATTTAGTAAAAGTACCTTAATAAGTCTTGTACTAATCATTGGAAGCGAAAAAGAAGTAGTAAATATTCTGGGCCACTGAAGTAGAAGGCTTCAGTAGCCCAATATTTATACAGGTGGAGCTTCCCGACGTATGAAGAGTTCAACGTAATGTCAAACACCTATCTATATCAGAAATAATTTTACTGCTAAATATAAACTGTGCATAAGAATTCACAACACAGAAAGCGCGAGACAGTGAGATAGTGCGAGTCTCTGTTTCCTTGCCAATAACTGCGAAATTGTATCTATTGACATGGGCCAGCAGCACGTACGCCGCTGCCTATTTTGAGGAGACAAATAGCGCACGTGTTCAACGGTTTAATCCTCATTCCTGATCCTTTTCTTAACGAGTATTTTGATGAAAATCTCATTCCATACAGCAGGCCGGCTCGGGCCGATCGCAGTGAAGCCGGCGCAGGTGGCGCGCCGCGGTACATGTCGCATCACCGCCCGCCCGCAATTTCGCGTAAAATTGGCAGCGTGCGGCGGGCGGGCGGTGGCGGCGCGGAGCGTCGCTCCCGAAATAGTGTTCGGGTGCGGTCGTACGCTCTCGGGAGAGGCGCTCCAGT
Organism: Epirrhoe tristata; assembly: GCA_951394285.1. Lineage (NCBI taxonomy): Eukaryota > Metazoa > Arthropoda > Insecta > Lepidoptera > Geometridae > Epirrhoe > Epirrhoe tristata. The sequence goes on from OX596148.1 coordinate 6,438,470, forward strand.
CGCCGTGTGGCCGCGCGCGCGCACCCGCGTCGCCTGCTAGCCGTCCCGACGTCGTCGGTCGCCGCACGAATACCCGGGTGACAGGGCGAGCTCTCCGGTTCACGAACCGACGGTGCGCGTATTTCGGTCTCGAGAGGGCCCCGGGCCGCGTCGGGCGCGTTGCCCGCGCGCTGGCCGCCGTGCTCTGGTGGTGGTGCGTGGCGCTGCTGAGGCTGGTCGCGCTCTGCGCGCCTCCCCCCGGCCCGTCCGCCGCGCCGCCCTCCGCCCGCGCCGCGGAAGATGCGGTCGCATGCGCGAGTGCGCTCTCCAACACCACCGAGTCGACGCCGCCGCCGGCGCCCGACCCGCCCGCGCACACCGGTCAGTACGCCTAGCATGCGCCTCGCCGCCGGTGATGCCGCTCTTTCACTAAATGCTCTCTTTAAAATCCATCCAACTAGTCGCTTATAGTAGTAGACACTCGACAGGAAATGCATTCGTATTAACAATACTTTTCGCATAAAGCTTACGTACGTGATGGTGATGGTAAAGCCGATATATCACACTTTCTATATTATAATACGTAAGGTCTTCGAAACAGCCGCTATTTGCTATTGTTGTATATAGATAACTAGGCATAGGTATAGGTACTATCTTCAAACATTAAAAGTGCACTTTTACTGTTGGAAGGTAGTAGTTTGTTTTTGAATACGTTAAATGAACTTACATGTAAGTTCATTTAACTACACAGTCATATTACCAACGATCACACCTTACTCAATATGCGTTAAATGAGCATACCTTCCAATACGATCCACCTTTATGTACTTACTTGCACGGAAATTACCAACATTCACAATACTTAGGTTAGAATTGTTCTCATATAAGTGACATTGTTTATTGTCTTTTTGAGAATAAAATTATAAACCAAAAAAAAACTTTGTATAAGTGCTGAGCTCAGACACGTTAATAAAGCTATGCCACCACTAAGCACCTAGCTAAGATGTTGGTAAATAATGCTTGACACAATAAAATACCTAGTACCTAAGTACCTTTACCACTTGCACACATGTCATGCTATTTCAATGAAACAGTGAAATAAATATAAGCGTAGGTCGACGACACAAAACAAACAAAACGTGCTCTACCTAAAACAATAAAGATAGGATAAATAAAACTAAACTGAATAAATGAAATCTTATTGACCTATCAAGTGTCCTGCTTAGAAGCTCCGTAAAATCAATACTTACAGAAGGAACCCACAGCTCTACACTACGATATTGTTCTCGAAAGCAAAGTAAGCGACTTTAGCAACTGTAACTGAAGTGTATGGTTTTGTAAAGCAAGTATGTCGAAGTGATGCGGCAGAGGGCGCGGCGGGCGCTGTATGTGGGTTATCAGGGCGAAGGTTCTCGCCCTCGGTCGCAATACTTCCCCTCCTCACTCCTGAATTTTCAACACGCACTGCGCAATATTAACTAAGCTGATTTTTCAACGTCTTTTAAATCATCTATACATTATTTATTAAATGAAATTAAATTTTTCATAGTAGATTTTGATTAATTTGCGATAATTGCAATTAATTTTATTATAGCAATAAAAAAAAACCGGACAAGTGCGAGTCAGACTCGCCCACCGAGGGTTCCGTACAAAGGACTAAGTAGGTACGTATAACAGTGCTAACTGTTAGGTACTACATACTCAAGAATATTTAGGATCCACTATTTTTTCGAGAATAATTAAGTCTTTTTGATTTTGTGGTACTACCAACATAAACTAAAGCTATTAGGTAAGTAGGTATAATTAAATGTTTTGTCGCTTAGCGACCACATCACTCTGATACAGCAGAAAAAATACCAACAATATTTATTATACCAACAATATTTATTAGAACTTAAAACTTAATTACTTATGTAAACCTAACTCTCTACTTTTTAACAAAAAGGGTCCGAAGGAATAGAATTTACGTAGCCTATATGACGGATAAAACTATTTCGATCAAAACACGTAGATCTAAATGCTGCATTTCGAATGCATTCTGCATGAGAAGGAGAATTTATTTTTTCAATTTTTCGTCACAAATCGAAAACTGTAGGTACATAATAAAAATAATTTAAAAAAAATCTGATTAAGCTTGTGCCAACATATACGATACCCCACATGACTCATGACATAGTTAGCTCCCTTCAAAATTTCGTTGCATTTAACAAAAAATATACGGTTTTCAGATTTTTCCCTGTACTTTGTAATCTAAGACGATACTACTTGCCCATAGTTATAAGTCAACGGGAAGTACCCTATGAATTTTGATTTCCCTGACTGTTCAAATATACGTTTATCCAGCTTAAAGGGACGTATAGATACGGAACCCTAAAAATATATAATATAGAAATGAATTTCATCGCAAGGACTGTATGTATGCATAACTTTGATTTTTACGATCGATTATTTCTAATCTGTTCTAAAACGAGCAAAATGCAAGATCTCTAATTAAACGATACAAAATTCAATAAAGTGAGGCCAACGAGGCAGCGAAGACAAAACATTTTGTATACTTAACGTTTCTCGGAAAGATGGAATATCAACCGAGAGGTCAAAGTTAGAGCAGCACTGATAAGCGAATAACATATATATGCATATGACGCCACGCATACCTACTGGCTGGGTAGATATATTATTGTGTGAGATTCAATTTGCTAATTGGACCGCTCGTTAATTAAACGCGGTGTCTAATGTCAAGTTGTGGGCGATAATAATATTATTCTTTTACTTACATTACATACTTAGTTGAGACTAAAGTCCTAAAACTATCTTTGTACGCAAAAGTAGTGTAGGTATAATAAAAAATAAATAATGAAATAAGAAACTATGAATGTTTATACTTATTCTGGCGATGTAAATATCTTTAGCGTTTACGAATGATCTAGGAAGTCTAATCTATTGTTTTATTAAGCTGGTCTATTATTACCATAGGCAGGTACATCATGATTTCCAGTTCGAGAAAGTAGGATATTTTAACCATAGTAGTATATCATTTCTCTGATTTTAATTTCTACAAAAACAAATATTCCGGGCGCCATATTGAATCCCACAAGCGACAGCGATACAGCTTTTACCCCGAGGTGAATAGATACTCTACTTTTCACACATACCTACCTACTGCGAGAATAATAGTGACCAAATACACCCAGGAAATAAAAGCAAGGTGCAGGTCTCATGGTAAACATTTTCATAGGAAATTAAAAATTCTAACTGGGAAGAAATAAGATTTTTGAAAGAGCTGATTTATATGAGCCGAAACACGGATATTTTACAATTATTGGCTGAGAGTTCCATTGAACAGCTCCTGGCTCCATCATCAGAACAGCTCACTGTTACCATATTTTCAAATTGTACACGAAACTTGGTCGATGTACCGAGTTTCAATTCAATCGGCCTAGTTTCTGAGGAGTTCCGTTGAACAGCTCCTGATTCTATCATCAGAACAGCTCGCTGTCACCATGTTTTAAAATCATAGATGAAACTTGATCGGAAATCCGATAGAGATGATTGAACAGCTTTTGGCTCCATCGTCCAGATCTACTCACTGTGACCAATTTTGGTTCCAGAAAAAAGATCGTGTTCAATAGAACAAATAAATTAATGTTCCTATTGCTTGCTCATTTCATGCAACTTCTTATTTAAATAGATAATTTTAACTCGTACGTGTTTAATAAATAAAACTTTCACTCAAATATAACTTTTGTTTTCTCTGTAATAAAAGAAAACTTTAAATTCCCCATTTTGTACGTGGCAGAATAGGCCGCAAACCCTATGCGCGGCGCGGAAATATAGTCTGTGGCCGATCGCAATGCGCGCGCATAGGAAAACTGATTAATTTTTTACCGCAATAGCGAAACATTTTTCACAACTCATTTTCACTGTTGAAAATGAGTTTTTATTGTTATTTTATTCACAAGTGTGTTGAAAAACGTCGTATGATACACGTGTGTATTGATGATTACCTGCCTCGGCTCTGTTAAGAGCCTCGCCTAACGGCTCGGCTCTCAAATAACGCCTCGGCGGTAATCACCAATGTTACACACTAGTACCATAATGTACTATTTTCGAGGTGTTGTGAAAACCTAACCCTAATAAGGGTGATGTTGGTTGCCATTGAAAAGAAATTCGATATAACTTACATACAAAATGACAATACTTTTTAACCCGTAAATCATTGTTATCAGATGGTGAGTTGGGAACTAAAATAGTAACCATTTTCAGTAGTTTAGAAGACGTGATGCTGGTTGTAATTTTCCTCACAATACCTATTGAAAGAATCGTTTGAATTTCATTGAATTTATTTTGAGAACGCAGGTGTCTGGCATGAAAGCGCCCCATAATTGAGATTCATCAAATCAATGTTGCTGTGTGATTTGCAATATTTGTCCAGCTGCATCTAAATGCTGAATTTCATTTATATCTTAGTACCTAGGTACATAAATCATTGTCTATTTAGAGAGAAGCAACTACTTATACCTACAACAATACCTGCCACCAAAATTAGTTATTTAAAAAGTAAATTGCAAATATAACGTAGTTTCTTGGAATAAAAAGATTTAGGAATGTTGCGTGAGGAATCTAAGGAGCAGGCTCGGTTCTGTAGGCAGGGCGAGGGTGTGGGGCGGGAGAGGTTTGTTATGGCGGCGGCAGGAAGCGCCCGGTGGCACGTGTAAGAGCGGCCTTGAGACGGCGGGTCGTCGAACGCGCGCCGCCGCCTTTGCCGCCGCCGCGCCGCGCCGGTACACTAAGCCGCCGACGCCCTTTCCATGACACCATAGCCTATCGACCACCTTATTTACCACTACGATGCCATCTGATACTCTTTCCTACCCCGCAGACATCCCCACTGACCGTCGACTTATAGGTTCTTATGCAGTAGGTAGGTGCCTCTCTTACACGAGCGGCGCCTTCATGTCATGTCATTTCCAATTCGTATGAGGTCAACGGAGCTGCACTGTTACACGCTCTTATCGGTCGCTCATACGTGAATTATGCATTATGAATATGGTTTGAATTTCAAAACGAGTCAGTTTTTTGGTAGGTTACAAATGTCATTTCGTTTCAAACAATTCTTGCGCGGAGAAGAGCGTCTCGATTCAACAAAAGATACCTACCTATAAATTCACACTCACGTCATTCTTATCACAATAATTATAATACTTTTTCTTTAAATCTTTAATTAGTATTCTTCTATCTTTATATATACTATTATAGTCTATATGTATACTATTATTTATTTATAGTCCTCCTTGTCGGATCCGACAATGGCGAACCAGGCTTAAAATAAAATTACTCATTTTCGGTTATGAGCCCGAATGTGTCTCGTAACGTAAAGCCAAATTTGGTCTTAAATGACCTGTTGCAGGTTTACGCAAGTGGTCAGTTGCACTGTGCGTCCTTCTATCTTTAATTAGTAACCTACATACATACACCTATAGATTTATTATGTATGAATAAGGAACGAACAGGCTATAATTCAAAACGATATTTTGATATTATAGTTTTGGATAGAAGCAGGACCTTCTCTATGTTGGAGAGACAGATGAAATCTGGGTAGGTACTTATAGAGTTCCAACGTACAGCGCAGTTTTAAATGTGGGTCATATCATCTAGTATAGTCAAGTCATATCCTTTTTGGGTCTGTGCGACTGATAATATGAAGACGCTAATTCAATCAATCTCGAGTCTAGAGTCATTATTTTTGATGAAGTAGAGATTAAGCTTTTTAATGAAGTTCATTTTGACAATCGTGCTCAGTCACGACTTGACCTATAAAGAGTATAAGTCTCCGATTATGAGATAATGAGTTACTTTTTTAATTAGGTGCTAGTGAACTGAGGTGGTGGAGAATGCGTCACTTTGATAATGGCTGTGCCGGAACAGCGCTGACTTCACGTTATCAGCCTGATAAAGGAGCTCTGAGGGGGACGGAGTTCAGAGGGGGGTGCGGGGTGGGAAGTGGGTCGCGGGGCCGTCGCCCGAGTTCGGCCTCAGCCGACGACCTACGACTTCTCTACCCCTGAGCAATTTCGAAGCAGGAGACGGTAGGCACTAAACTTCGAATCTCTTTAGATGTGATTTCTAGAGCGTCTGGCTTTTTCTCATATTAGATCCCTTTTCTGAAAATAAGTGCCTACTTATACTTATTTATTTTGATTCACCTACTCACTGAAAAAAAAAAATATTTAATCTAGGTATCTCGTTTATCTTGTGTGTTTATAAATTAGATCAGTTAGACCAGTCTTTTAACCAGATTTATGATCAATCATTTTTACCTAATTAAAATACAAGTTGCTAGTCCCAATTAGGTACCTTGCCTACATCAATCTAATTTGTAAAATTTCCATCTTAGGCAACTAAATACCTACCTATGCACAAGTTTTAGTAATCTGCATAATAATGTTAAACTTTGAACCATATGTTCCTGTAAGATTTCAAAATACCTTTTTGAAAACAATCAAAAATAATTACGTTTTTATACTAAAAACTCGAAACGCGGTGTGACTCAGGGCGTCAAGCTGTCGATTCGATTTCTATTTGTGACATTGCTAGGAGGGAAGGTGTTTAGAGTTTTACGGGGAAACTATCAATCCCTCAAGAATAAAATTTATATGGGACCACCTCTGGAGTATACCCTTTCAAACATGAAAAGAATTTTGCAAATCGGTCAACAAATGGCGGAACAATCGCGTAACATGATAAAAAAAAAAAAAAAAAAAAAAAAACATACAGACGAATAGAGAACCTCCTCCTTTTTTGAAGTCGGTTGAAAAGTATTTTGATTTGGCCTACGTATGACGCTCTATTTCTCTATTGTATGTTTTTTAGGACAAGTGCCTAAGGACATCGAATGCACCGCTAATAATGCTACGCAACATCTACGCTTCGGAGCTTATAAAATAATAAAACATAGTTAATTAATTATTAATTAATTACGTTTTACGTTTATGTAACGAATAAATTGGTCTAATCTTTGGTACAATTTTTGTGTTATGTAGACTAGATCTTCCAGTACCTAGTCGTGAGACTGTTCAGACATTTTTGATTATTTTTGAATGCAATCAAAAACTCTCCAAACACAGACACAATATCGTTAATCAGGTGCTTTTCAGCGCTTATCCGGGGTTCGTGTCAGTTTTCGCGTTCATTCATTTGTATGCCTACATTGTGCCATTTTGCAGTGAGACACTTATACCCCTACTAGGTATATATAGCCGGTACACAGTCCGAGATAATCAATAGCGCACGCCATGTATTGTCTTTTCTATGTTATCCAACAAGCAATTAGGTACATAACACCGTTCTATTCCAAGAAGCAATCCGACTAGCCTAGACTACTTCGAGCTAGTTTTATGAGGATGTTTGTTGGATTGTGCATAGTTCAATCACATTAGGAACAACGGTTTGAACCGTTTTTTGATATATTGTCTATTAAAGTTGTAGTAGATAATTCTGGTGGGTAATGTATATTTAGGATCAGAAGGTTTTGGAAGCTAAATGTTCTTAAATGCACATCGACTGTAATATAAAATGCTCTGACAGCAAAACGCCCTCAATTTAAAATGGTTTTGAAAGCTAAATAGCCTTTATAATAGTTAGTCCTCAAGTAATAATGTCTTTGAATCAGTCACTTTTATGGACATTAAATTCTCTCCATAAATTAAAATCTAGGATTAATTTTTATCTAAAACATGCACGTAGGTATGAATTAAGTCATATCTAGTGCCGGACTTCCTAGTTTTCAAATCTTCTTATTTTTCTTTATCTAGTGATTGTGTTTCAAAGCTTCAGCGATGCTTTATATCTATTGAGGAAGAGAGTCGTAGGTAGGTACTAATAAGCAGTCACCATAAAATTACACCTCTAACGTAAGGTAACAGTCGCTGCTACACGGTATTTATGTTCTTTGTAATTCCATTGTCGCTTTGGTGTCCCTAACTGTAAGACAATGTAATTGTTTTTTTTTTTTTTTTTTTATCAACCTATGGTGTCCCACTGCTGGGCAAAGGTCTCCCCCAAACTTTTCCACACGTCCCTATCTCTGGCGATATATATTAATAATATATATATAACTATAATTGTTATACTTAATAATTATATATTAACTATAATTTATAACGATATATATTAACTATAATTGTTATACTTAATAATTAATAATAATAATAATAATAATAAATAATGCTGGACATTTTTCACACAGCATCATCTAGCCCCAAACTAAGCAAAGCTTGTACTATGGGAACCAGATAACTGATAATTAAATAATATCAAAACTTTAAGTAGTGTTTTTCGCAACCGATCCGATCGTAATATAAATATATCAATAAGATGCGAAATACTAATTCACGTCTGACCAAGTAAAAATTGTTAGTGCAATGTACAAGACTTACCTACTTACTTCTCTTGTAGCATTTTATTATTCTTCATTAAAAATTTCTTAGTTAATATAAACTTAATTTCTTTCATAATTCTCGACTTTTGTTTATCGTTTTCCTACTACCTATTTCAAGCAACACGTTACGTCACTCGTGCTATTCAACAGTCTCATATTTCTGAGTTCAAGTAAAGTAGGTAGGTATGTACCTAGGTACCTACCAAGACACCTATGCTTAGAAAAAAGAACATCAAATATTTTATCTCAGAGCATTGCTTGCAAATGTTTTGCTTTTTTTTAAAGAGTAGTTTATACCTATGCATGATACACGTTCCCTTATTTATTAGCTTTATTAAACTTGCGGATAAAGGAAAACTAAAATTAATATAAAGTAAGTACCTATATTATTTAAATACTACGTAGGTACCATGAAAACGGAATTTAATAGGCAATTTTAACTTACGTAAAAGCGTCTGTAATTTATCTTTATACGAAACAATGATACTTAGATAAGATACTAGCGCTGCTCCGAAAAGACCTCTTTCGTGCGGACTCTAGGTAAAATATTTGGAACTCAATGTTCGAATATCAAAGAGTTGTTAGTGGTTTGTGGACAGGGTGACGCGCGCGGCTTGCACCGCGGGCACGGACGCGCGAGCCCGAAATAACCCGCGAAACACGACGAAAACAATCGCGACCGCGCCTGCGCCCTCTCGTGCAACCAAAAATGACTGAAAATATGCGTGTGATATCTAATAAGTTATCTCATTAAAATTTTTACATGGACAAATATGCTGGACTTCTCACACAGCATCATCTAGCCCCAAAGTAAGCAGAACTTGTGTAAGTAAGTACGTACTTACTTTGATAAGTACCTATACAAAAAAAAAGTATTATATCTTAATGTAATACTTTTTTTTTACTTCCCTTAGGTAGTCGTACTTACTACACATAATGTAATTTTTTTGTTTGTACGACTACCCGTAATGTTTTTATCTATGTATTTATATAATATTATTATATAATGTTATGAAAATATATTGACCTATCTGCTCTACCTTTAAGTTATCTTAAGTTGATGACATTTTTTATCGAACTTAACACGACCATCTCCAATCTCCTCCAATTTCTCTAAGGCAGAATAGAGTAAAATAACATTTTAATTTAGATCGACAGATAAATGCGGTTGTAGATTATCATTTTCCTCTATATTCTACCGTAAAGAAATCATTGGTAAGCAGGCTGAACGCAAGAAAGTTCTAGTACTCTACAAAAGTGCGTGCCATAATGCCTTTGAGTAAGTACCTATTATTAATTAATTACTCAAAGTAATGCTAACTAGGTAAAGTGTTTTAGTAATTAGGTAGGTTGTTGGCTCGTATTACAGAAAAATACTAAGGTACCTTAGTATTTTGAATTTTTAATAAGTACTATAGGTACCTAGTTTTTTTTTTTTTTTGCAGCTGTAACGATGAAATTTTAGTCTCTAAGTAAGTATCACCTATGCTATGCCAGTGTATGAATTAGCCATTTCATGATATACCTAGGCATAAATTTCAACGACGCCATTTCACGATCTGCCTAACTTACACCCGCCCCATATCGTTCAATGCAACATTTCCATTCATCTATTTGCCGGCTTTGCCGCCGACATATACGTACATTCCAAGAATCAAGTCCTAGGTAGACCAATTTATGATACTAGGTCCTAGGTCAATACTTTAGTTCAGTTGGTCGCTTCAGAGTCAGTTAAAATTTGCATAGAATTTTAGTGCAGATATTATAAAATAATTTGATTTAAATATATTATAATTTACATATAAATGTCATCTGCATTGTAGATTACATTTATATGTAATGATTTTGATTGAATAATGGTGACTGTGGAGTAGGTTCGCTATGTTTTTGAATAGCACTGCTACGCCAGCAGCTACGCCGGCGGCGCGCGGCTTTCCCCCGCCCCCGCCTACCGCGCACCGCTCTGCGCCTCTCCACTCAATCGATAGTGCAACTCGGCCATACATCCTTTGTGAAAAACCAAGGTAAATACAATTGGTACATGCCGACGTGTAAACACGCCTCCATTAATTTTCCTTTGTGACAACTAGTGAAAAACTTACAAACTTTTTATGGCAACAATGAGGAAGGGGCTCTTTCCTTAAAAAATATCTAATAACACCCCTCACTATGGGACAAACGCAAAAAAACTATAAAATAAACCGCTTTACGTCACGTAAGGAAAACACTCTGAAATATTTTCAAGATTTTTAATTACATATTCCTTGTAGTCTCTGAGCTAAGCCGCGAACAGACAGACAAACAAATGGACGAAACTATAACTTCTTGTTTACTACGGAACCCTAACTACTTATGACAAATATCCAACACCTGCAAATCAGATGGCTAATACCAATGAACATTGATTTTAATAAGTTCCGACAAGCCATCGGCGTAGGTACTCACAAACTCGCAACAATGTTGTCTTAGCTCGAGTATGTTTTGTTCCAAGCCCGCAGCCGATAGAAATAACCAGTTATTTATCGTTAACCGTCCTGCGGTTAGCCCGTCTCACGACTAGCTTCAAAGATAACTTGCAATAATGAGACACAAATTGTATACTTTGTGCCCACTGAATCACTCTATTTTGCTCTTTATTAATTAGGGTACCAATGGTACTTAGTTGTATTCAGTTTCTAAGCTTATCACACAAAAATATTTTATTTTAATACAAGAACATTTCGGAGTGAGGGTTTTTTTTAATTTAGCCGAGATGTTCTTGATTTTTCTTTGGCTTAGATTCCAAGCCAAGGTTAAGTTAAGCCTGAGAACGTTTTTGTTAAACCACAGCTGAAACTAAATATGCTCTTGATGAGTCAATTGTTCTTTCAAACCAGGAGTTGTTTAATTTTTCTTTGTTAAAAAGCATTAAAAGTAGGTACATACTTACCTATATAATAGCATAATAGTAATTTGTGGGCACGTGATTACCTATGTGCCGACTGACAATATGTGCCCGCGGCAGACGGACAGACAATGAACATAGATTTCACGTTGCATGATTTATTAACGGGTATCCACACGAACTTTGTTTAATTATGGTATTCGATCGAGGGTCAATTTTAGTAATTTTTATTTCATCTGCTTACATGAAAAAATATAGGTTATTATATTTTAATTTAATTTATCCCGCTTCTTGACGTGTCACTAGTTATTTAGAACTTGTGGTGAAGTGAAAGGATCAGTGCGGGTCAACTAAGTAGGTACTTACTTATCTGTAATCCGCTGATGTCAAAGTCAATGATCAGCATCAGCTATAGAATTTTATCCAAATTTATAAAATTTTATGGCATCAGCATCCATCCGCATCCATTGATGTGTAAAAAAACTGCATCAGCAACAACCCTGGTTCAGTCATGTCCTCTTACCCGGATGCCGCTAGCCTGTTTACCACAATGCTGTGGTCCAAATGAGTAGATTATTGTAGTGAAGAATCTACGGCACAGTAGGTAGGTAGGTACCTACCTAATTGTTGGCCTAAGTCCTGCCTTACAAATTATTACTACCTGTCAAAAAATGTCTACTTATTTGAACAAAAACCTTCGTCATTGAATCATTTCAGAGAGGGGCAAGAGCATAAAACTTTTCACAAATTAATTTTGCTACAATATGAATGTATATTGTATACTACGTATGTACGTGGTTCAGTCCAATTTGATCACTACAATACCACCCAATTACTTTACAATTTGTCACCTGTTTAGTCAAACACTTAGTGGATTTTCCGGACCCAAACATAGGCTGACGCATCTTTAACAAAATCAAATATTCTTCTCATTTTTGAGTTTTCCCGCAGTAGAGAATTTTACCTATTACTATTAATTAGAATTAGACGCAAGTAGGGCGCCTAGGCCGTCCGTTCGCCGCTTGCTGCCTACGCGCTCACCTTCCCAATTACGCTGCGTCTAGACATCCCGCCAGCCTCCTCCCTCAACCCCGGCCACCCTCTTGCCAAATACAGCACAATGTACCAAATATATGCCTCCATTCCATAGCACCTCGCCAAATTGCGCTCAGAACTTTTAAAACGGGTCCATTCGGTGGTAGGTATTTATTATACACCAGGCTCGTTTTAAAATACTTAATTCGAAAAGCTTGGGTAGGTAAGTATTTAAAAAAAGAGCATTTTCAACAACTTTTTTCCGATCCTTTACTCCCTAGGTCAAACAGTAGCCCTAAGCTGTTTAATAGAACGAAACTCAGCTTAACCAAGACATAGGTAGGTCATAGGTTAACCACTAATGAATCGGTTGTGAGAATGATATCCACAAGTATCTATAGTAGGTATATTGATTTCTCATTCAATAGCGAGCACTCGGTAATTACATACCTATACCTTAGCGATTCTTATTTTATTTGTATTTATTATCTGTGTCTAGACATTTTATTAATGCACTTGTAGTCACAACAACTGTTTATCTGTTGCTTATAAGTTATATCGTTGGTCTCTATTAACTACACTATATAGGTACTGTAGGTACTACACTAGGTTCAATAAATAATAGCCATGCAAATTAAGTACCTACCTAGGTACCTAATAAGTAGGTACTTATAATTTTTTGAAGTCTCATTAAATTGTAACTCTACAAAAGATTGTTTTTTTTTACCTTATACTCGTATGAGCTACAATAAGCTGTTGGTAGAGTCGTTGCAGAACCTTCATATTATGCACTAAAACTTCGACATTTGGCTTCCTTACGAGGGAAATAAATGATGTTAAAGAATAAGATCAATGTAATTTATAACGTCACAATTTAACAAAATCTTATATATCTATATATATAAAACAAAGACGGGTAGTTACAACACTTATAACTCGAGATCTGCTGAACCAATATTCATTCGTTGATTCGTTGGATTTGTCTCCGCCCAGAATAGCATAATACATCTTAAAAACAATGGAAAATTGACTAAAAATCAATAAATAAAGCAAAATCATTTTGTTCCTGGGTTTTTTCTTTTTTTTTTTTTTTTTTCAACATGGCTTCGCATTGTCAACTATTTTGGTTCTACCACGTGTAAGAATTTTCTTTCTTCTTGGCTACGAACTCTTTGAGCATTCACCTCAGACAAACTAAACGCATTAATCATATATTCTTTGCTTGTCCACAGTATGACCATGCCTCTTTCTTTTGTGATCTCTTATCTTGTAATGTTCCTCTTCCAACCAATATTACTGTACTTCTTTCTTCTTTAGATTCTAATATTTATAATTGTCTAGCTTCTTTTATTTCTAACAATAATATTAATATTTAATTTTACATATTTTTATATTACTTATTCTATTAATATTTAGTTATAATTCCTACCTGTATCCACTACCTCTCTCTCTTTTAAAAAAAAAAAAAAAAAAAAAAAAAAAAAAAAAAAAAAAAAAACTAAACGCATTCAAAATAAGCAAGATCATTTGTTCTTGGTTCTTTTTTTCTCTTTTTGGCTATGCACTATTATTGCATTCGCCATTTTACAAGTACCTTACCTATGTTTGTTTTAAAAAATTAGGGAAACGAACCGTAAACTATTTAGGGTTTCAAATCGACAAGTAAACTTTTTTGTCTAACCTTATTTTATGTAGCCTTCTGGCATTGAAATTAGAGTCATAGGTACCTAATTATGTTTTATTATGAGGTTTTATTGAAACGGGATTTTTCGTGTAAAATCAGATACCTACCATATTTTATTTCCCGACACTTAATATTAGATTTATCCACATTTAAACAGTTAGTTGCGATAAAAGAAGAAAAAAAAGAATTCTTTACAGTCATAGTTGAAAATTTATTTGGATTCATTGCTAAGATAATTCTGAATTAACCTCTAAAGTGGCCTTGCTTTTCTGGGCAGGACGACGTCTGCCGGGTCCGCTAGTGTATAATAAAAAAAATTGAAAAAAAAAATTGAACCGACTTCACAGAACACAAACAGAAGAACCTTCTACACACTAAAAAGAGAAAAATAAGAATATAATTTGAAGTCGGTGCCAACTATTCATTTACATCTAAGAAATTCAAAAGAACTTGGGTGCAAAATTGTATCCTGGTACGCTATTGCTCGATTTCTTTTTTTTATAGGTACCTAATCGTATTCACTTGGCACCGACTTCAAATTATATTCTTATTTTTCTCTTTTTAGTGTGTAGAAGGTTCTTCTGTTTGTGTTCTGTGAAGTCGGTTCAATTTTTTTTTTCAAAAATTTTTATTTTTCACTTTTTAATGTAAGTAAATAAATACTGTGTAAATAAAAGTGTATGTGTAAACTAGCTGACCCGCGCAACTTCGTCTGCGCATTATTAGGATTCAAGTGCAGGAGTGTTACCTAAAATTTATTTATTTACACTGTGTTTGAAGTGAATCAGACCAAGGAATCAAATTTTCCATACTAACTTTAACACCCTGTAAAACATCCATATGGGTTGATTTTTTTAAATTAAATAAGCCTATATTCAAGTACTTAAAGCATCTACGTTCCAAATTACATCACAATCGGTTAAGTCATCACGGAGCAACAAAACAAACATTCACTAACACGGACTTTCTTTTCGAATCTTACGACGTTGAAACTGCCTTGCACCACCCATAGAAGTTGTTTTGAAAAAATAAAAAACTATTTATATTCTCTTTGATAAAAATACGGTCTTTATTTAATAAACTTTAATTAATAATCTTCGATTAATTAATAATTTTAGTGGGATAGGATTATTTAAGGAATAAGATCAGAGAAATAAGTATAAGCTAAAGCACAGGCTAAAGTAAACTTGACAAAACGCAACGATAGCGCGATCTAGAAAACGGTCAAAATTAGCAGCGCCATCTAGTTGCGTTAATAATTTTAATATTAATAATTGAAACTTTGGATGTATTGATGAGTAGATTTATAAATGATTACCTTCATGCTCATCATTAATTTTAAATTCATTAAGTAGGTAGGTACTTCAAATTTTAATTTCCAAAACGCTAAATGATCTGCATTCTTGACCTCACAACGCTACCTGGTTGTGAAAATGAAAAACATAGATGGCGTTGCTAACCAACGCCAAGGAAAAATATTTTATTTTCTAGCTGGTTTGTACCCGCTACTTTGTCAGTAAAATAACATAAGTAGGTAGGGTACTTTAAAACCTATAAAAATTATCGAAAAGTCTAAGCAAAAATCTCCAATAGCTTTCAAAACTCAAAATGATCGTATCTCGACCTCCGCTATAGTACAAACGCCACCTAGGAGAAAAAAGTAAAAAGCAGTTTTGACCTCGGGTGATACAGATGGCGTTCTAACCAAAGCCAAGGAAAAAGTATTTTAATATTAAAAAAATCTTTATTTCGGATATATTGATGAGTGGAAATATACATGTTACATGTTTATCATTAATTTAAAAATCATTTACCATGCAAAATGAGAAAAAAGCAAAAAAATCTGCAATGCAAGAACATAGAAAAAAGAGGCGGTCACCCATCATCTTTATGACCTCGCCCAGGGTCGCTGAACTTTTTTCCCCATACAAACTTGCAACCCTTATTTTCACGCCCCCTTATAAATACTTAAAGAAAAAAGTAGCCTATGTCCGTCCCTGGGGTATAATCTTTATCCATGCCAAATTTCAGCTCAATCTGTTCAGCGGTTTGGGCGTGAAAGCGTAACAAACAGACAGACAGACAGACAGAGTTACTTTCAGATTTATAATATTAGTATGGATTGATATATTACCACTCCCCTCTCCCATTCCATAGTTCCCAGACACTTTTTAAACTATCATGGTTTTCAACATTTTTAACACAGTTAACGGGATATTTACCATGATTTAATGTTGCATACGCCATGATCAATAGTATATATGGTATTAATCATGGTTAATATCCCGTTACCTGTGTTAAAAATCCCAGACACCTTGTCCTACCGTACTAACTGATGTTTATTCTGTGGTCGCGATGTATCTTACATTTTTAAACTCATGATAACTTTTGAATAAACTGTCCGATTTCAATCATTCAAAAAGTAATCGACGGGTACTGAAACAGCCTTTACTACGAAGGAATTTATTTGGATAAGAATAAATACCAAAATAAGAATAACGTGGTCTGCTTTTGGTCGGCATTTTTATTCACTTTTTAAATTATAAAAGTTGTTATTCTGACACAACCACAATAGTTGGACATATGCTATTGCTGACTTTATTGTAGATATTGATACGTTCTTTAATATTGTAGAACATTTTTTTGTTCTATCATCAATAGTTTTCGCAGCGCACGCGATATGAAGAATTTTATGTTCAAAATTTTTACACCTTTGGTTACATTATTGCAATTTTCATAAGGATCTCTAATTTTTTTGAAAATAATTTATAGCCTGTGTTCATCACAGATAATGTAGGATTCTAATGGTGAAAGAATTTTTCAAATCGGTCCAGTAGTTTCGGAGCCTATTCAATTCAAACAAACAAACAAACAAACAAACAAACAAACAAATGTTTCCTCTTTATAATATTAGTGTAGATAATATAGTAAGCTACAAGTACATTAGACTTTGCTTATCGTAGGATAAGAGAAGTCATGGGCAGACCTACTAAAGGACACACCGGAGTTCAGCAAGGGGGAAAACTATCAATCCATAAGGAAAAGAAAATATTTTGGACTACCTCGGGTGTAATACCCTTTCAAACTATTTAATGCTTGACTCAGATTGTGAGTCAGGGTGTGTTGTGTAGTGAGAATGAGGTTTTTTGAATGTTACGGGAAAACTGTCAATCCCTCAGGAAAAAAAAATATGGGACCACCTTGAGAGTATACCCTTTCAAACAAAAAAAAAATTTTGGAAATCGGTCCACAACTGACGGAAATATCGGTGAACATACATAAAAAAAAAACAAAAAAAAAACATACATACAGCCGAACTTTCAAAGGAGGTTATATACCTCCTCTTTTTTTTGAAGTCGGTTAAATATGAATCCCTTTTTCCCTTGGTCACGGGATCACGCGTGAACGGCTGGACCGATTTCGCGAATTATTTTTTTTGTTGTTTGTTATTGTCAGGAGAAGGTTCTTATGACAGAAAAATGGTGTACAGGGTGTTCAAGTTTGTATGGAAAATTTTATTCCTTGGTCTGATTCACTTCAAAAACAGTGTAAATAAACTTTAGGTAACACTCCTGCACTTGAATCCTAATAATGCGCAGACGAAGTCGCGCGGATCAGCTAGTTATCTAATAATTTCCACAAAGCCCATTGAATACGATACGAAGTCTAACGAATATACAGGGTGTAAAAAGACTGCTACCGAAAACTGAGGGATTGCAATCACACCATGATTCTAAACTTATTTAGCGAAATTAAAACGCAAAAAAAATTGACTTAGCTACGTCATTTTATATGTTATTTTCGGTTATTTTCTACTAGGACAACATAATAAAACCATACCTACCTGATTATGTCATTATTAAAAGAAAAAATCAATTAAAACTCAAAATCCAGCAATCTACGTAAATCAACGCGCCCAGTACATACGCAAACAGTAATCTTCAAACGCTGTTTTCTCCGGATATAATGATTTTTTCGAAAAATCCTTTTGAATTTAGTTGTGTGTTGGGATGCTGTACCTACCCTTTTCGGCTTCGGTAGACGTCTTTTTACACCCTGTATACCTATTTAACTTTTGCGAATATTTAATGGCTCGAAAATAATTAAGTAGGTATAGGTAGGTACCTAACTACTACAGATAAAGGTCGAGTCATCGCATGCTGCCAGCGTGATTGCTACGTTGTAGTCTTCTATCAATAAACTGTAGGCACAACATTATCACTACTGCTGATCGTGATCCCGGATGACAATAATACCTACTCCTATTTACTAACTCTTCAGTTTTTTCTGTGTTGAGAATATTTGATCGAAGGTGCTACACTAAAAATATACCTGGCTAAGTAAACTCGAGTAACAATGTTATAAACATCACGATGCGCGTGTATAAATCATGTTGCCTCTTGGTGTACGAGTAGATAGAGTGTAGTGTAGAGGTGAGACCAGTAGAGTCAGCGCTGCGCTGGCGGCGCGCTGAGGGCAAGGCAGCAGCCTCCGCGGAGTTCATGCCACGTGGCCAGGTATCGCCAGCTGGAAACGCTATTTCGGTGATCGGCGGCAGGCCCCGGCAGACCGACACCAGACGTCGCCGCCGCCCCCGCGCTCCTCGCCAACTCTATAAATAACCGCACTGTGCATTCTTGGGCCAACGATGTCGAATTTTTGTCGAGTACGCGCGAACACATGCTGTTTGTTTTGGCCTAAAACACTATGCGTTTTAGTGGGCTTTGTGCTGCCCTTCATCGCGACTCGTGCGCATCGCGATCGAGAGGGGCATCCACTTGTAGACCGCACCGTAATCACCTATGCCTATAATTACGCGCGGCTTGGCGATCTACTCTGACGACTCTACATTTACACTCGCAGTATATTTTCTCCATTTTCTCTGCATGCTATGTATTAATAAAACTTGCCTACTCTACTGTAATGCTATCATTAGTATGATCTAAGTAAGTACATTTTACCTCATTTAGCAAATGATAATCATGTAGGTAAGGATCTAGAACTGAATACTTACTTGGTACTTAGTTCTTGATTCTTGTGATCCATAATGACCTCTGGTTTAACAAACATCACTAATACGAGTGCACTCTGGATCGGATTAAGCATTTGTTCGCATGAGGAATAGCAAGTAGCATGCGACAGGAGTATGTATGCACCGGGGATGCAAGCGGAATGCAAATGGCACGGTAACATGAAACATGTGCGGCTCTCGTTCAACCAATGCGTTCGTCGGAGAGTTTGTTTGTTTTCGTTATACGTGAGAATTGGTACGGAGCTGATAATACATTCGTGATTTCATTATTTTTTGACGACCTACAAACTATTTTTTCATCGACTTGAGTCATCCGGCAGATATTCGCTCGCTAGTGGAACACAAGAATGTGCCACCGAACCGTTGTTTGCGCTTGTAAGTAGGTATATTGAACGGTAATGACCTTTGCCAGCACATCTTTTACAACAAAATCACCCAAAACTGCATAACATCTGCATGTATTTCTGACTGTACAATTACTTATTTCTTTCTTGACAAGCAAATACTAATACAAATACCATAGGAACTCGTATTGGGTATATTTTAGACGTCCATTTATATTTCCACGTGTAGCTTATAAATGTTAGTGGGTATAAGTAGGTACACATTATTCAGTACTTACCTAGGTACTAATTATAAAAAAAAAAACTGCGTCGTAGGTAATTCGTCTTACGTTATGTTCCTACAAAAATACCCGCGATTATACGCAGATGTATCCTCATACCAACTCCTAAGTTATTAGAACATGCGCTCGCTTTTACATCGGTCGTTCGTCGAGAGAGATATTCTGATTAAGGTTTGCTAAATTTAGCTCAACCACGCAAACAAACTCCTCGCAAAAATAGAACGGCACATAAGGCACAATTGCTTAAAGCATTCGACGGGACTTGCTTGGGTGATAAAATATCTCCGGCATATGCGTACACCTCTTACTTGTGGTCTGATTTTTTTTTGTTTACACATACCTTTGAAGCATGTTTGTTTTTGTGTCAGGAATCAGCATCCTGATTCTCCTTAAAGGACTTTTGTAATTGAAATCCTGTATAATGCTGGGTTGGGACCATTTTAAAACTTCCCAAAATTTTTACAATAACGAATAATTTGATGCGCTATCAACACATTTTGAAATTGTAGGTGAAACTTGGTTGACAAACCGAGTTTCAATTCAACAAAATCGGTCTATTTTCTGTGGAGTTTCGTTGAACAGCTCTTGACTCCATCATCAGATCAGCTAACTGTTACCATATTTTTACATTGTCACCAAAGACTCATAAGTGTATCAAAATTCAGCTTAATTGGACACCAGGAAGTGGGTCTTATTCAGCTTGCAAGATTTGCACAAAAATAGACTAGAGTACTATAAATACTAGAGTATTAGGTACATTTATTATATTTGTTTAATACTTATGATAATTTGGAATACTTAGGTACAAAGAAAAACATCACGGACACCGTAGAAAAAACATACCTACGTTTGAAATTATTGTAATTACCGAAAAAGGACGCTACGAACGGTCTACGAATGTGCTACGTTGCTACGAAATAAATCATTGCCAGACACCCAAAAATATAGCAGACTGATTTATTTGAAATTACTTAAAATGGTTACTTTTTACTACATTATCAATTATTATTATTCCGTTGCAGCATTGATTAAAAGATAATTTATATACAGGTGTAATATTTACAACGGTCAGTATGGGAAAGTCTGAAACTATACGACATACGAAGATCTGTGTTTCATGCATTTACACATTTTGGAAAAAGTATACAGTCGGCGAAACAAATGCTAAAACTCCAAAAAATGTTTTAACATTTTAGGACGTGGTCTTTGAACCAATAGCGATACTGTAATGGTATTTCTATAGAGATACTGTACGGTCCTAGCAACCGTGCATCTTCCTCGGTCAGCAGAAAGGCGCTGCGCGTGCGACCCAGTCACAATCATTTACAACATTTATTTTATTCAATTTACAATCAAATCAATCAGTCCGCATTTTGCCACCAAGGGCGGGCGTTCTCGCTATCATCATTATCATCAAGTTTACGTTTTACAGTTCACTCATCAACCAAAGCATTTATCATTTTAACAATCTAGTTGTATTGGTTAACAAGACACCGTACAGATACCTTAGTTACATCCTTTAGCAAAGGGGCATCAAAATCTGTCCCAGCAGTTTTGAGATAAACAGGGTGGATAACATCCTTCAGCAAAGGGGCATCAAAATCTGTCCCAGCAGTTTTGAGATAAACAGGGTGGATTACATCCTTTAGCAAAGGGGCATCAAAATCTGTCCCAGCAGGTTTGAGATAAACAGGGTGGATTTTCGAGACAAGGTCTTAAGGGCAGGTAACCTAACGGTTCTGGTTACAGGAAAAAGTTTCTAGAACCATCCATCAATCCTCAAAAATCACGGATTTCGGAAGGACATGCAAAAATGTCAAAATCGACAAGAATCTAGTAAGTTTTCTAACTGTTTCTTATCTACTTACCTACTCTTTGTTTTTATCGGAGTGACGTCGCATCGGAACCCAATATGGCGAACGGTGTTATACTTCGTCAATTGACGAATAGATGAAAAATTACGATTTTAAAATTGATATTGCATTTTTATAAAATAAATATCGACGTTTATCGAACGAAACCTATCGTATGTACAACCTATACATGTACTTTTATATTTTTTCTTACATGGTGAAAATACCCCTATTAAGACCAACCCGCCTTCGATAAGTATAGAACAACTAAGTACCTAGGTAGAGGTACCTACATAGAGGTACTTACTGTACTTAGGTACTCATAGTGTACAATCCTAGAGTAGGGTCAGAACCACGACTTATGATCAGAACTAGATACCTACCTATGTCAAATTAGTCACTATAAATAAATAAATAAATAATGCTGGACTTTTCACACAGCATCATCTAGCCCCAAAGTAAGCAGAGCTTGTGTTATGGGTACTACATGACTGATAAACTACTTATATACAGGGTGTAAAAAGACTGCTACCGAAAACTGAGGGGTTTCAATTAGACCATGATTTTGAAAATATTTAGCGAAAAAAAACGCAAAAAAAAAAAAATGTTTACTTAGCTACGTCATTTTATATTATTTTCGGTTATTTACTACTAGGACAACATAATAAGACCATACCTAGATAATAATTTCATTCATAAAAGAAAAAAAAACTCAAAATCCAGCAATCTACGTAAAACAACGCGCCCAGTACATACGCAAATACGAAATCTTCAAACGCTGTTTTCTCCGGATATTATGATTTTTTCGGAAAATCCTTTTGAATTTGGTTGTGTGTTGGGATGCTGTACCTACCCCTTTCGGCTTCGGTAGACGTCTTTTTACACCCTGTATATAATACTTTTTGATTGTAAATACATACATATTATACATAGAAACACCCAGACCCGGGACAAATATCTGTAAGTCATACAAACATTTTTGTCCCGCAGCGGGGATCGAACCCGCAACCTTCTGCGTCGCAAGCGGACCTTCGCCCACTGCGCCACAGAGGTCGTCAGTCACTATATGTACCTTACCTACCTACCTATGTCAAATTTGTTTTTAATTTTATCGCATGGTGTTCCAGAGTGGTGGTGGGCGGGCGCATGCGTTGGCGGAGCAGTGCTGCTGTGCGCGGCCGGTGCGCTGGCCCGTCCGCACCTGCGCCGCCGCGCAGCCGACGCAGCCGCCGCCGCCGACCCCGTGAGTCATTGATAATCTCATCTCTGCCTGCACCCTCAGTCTCTTACCCAGTATAAAACAGTAGCGAATCCGCCTTACTGCCGAATTAGAATACCTATCCTTCTAACGTAACGTGTTAGAACGGCTGAATAATAATAATAATAATCCCTCTAGAACGTTAACTACCTACCTATTCAATACATTTCATCGTTTAGAGGTAAGAAAAGTTATATTTGCTTAGATATGATTCATCATCCACTTCACCCACTGCTGGGTAGGTACCTACCTGCTATAACAGGCCTCTTTCTGCTTTCGCCACGATCCCCATCTCTGTGCTCGCTGATGAAGCTAGCACAAGGCTGGTCAATGCTGAACCTTTCTGTATTCTGTGGCTAAACCACGGATTTAAAGAAATGTGGGCTAAACGCATAAAAAAGTAGTTTTGAAGAGACAAGTCGCCATGTTTTGTTCAAAACCTCAGATTATGATCTACTAATAGCTCTCTGTATTCTGTGCTAATAGTCATTTTCACATAGGAACTGTTCCATGACAAGGCTCTCCTATGTTAATTCCTGAAATAATTAAAAAGGAAATAGACAAATTCCTTTTTTTTTTTGAAGTTGTAAGTATCTTCTAGTATTATCACTAGATTTCATTTACCTATTTCATCCAAGTGGATGGGTGACCGCTAGTGTCGATAAGTTGGTTTTGACCGCTCAGAAGGTTGCTTAACTAAACGATCTATCAAGAACGACTAAGCAAGCTACACACACCACGAGACCTTGTACCATAATATACATCTATTATAGGTACCGTTCAAATGCATGATGTAAATGCATACTTACTTACATCAAAGTGCACCTGTTTTTTTTTTCTTCTTTGAGGACAATGTTTTTTTTTGATCTCTATTGCCAGTTTTAACCAAGTGTTTTTCCTTTTCTTATAAATTATAATTTTTTTATGGCGTTTTACAGTCGTATTCTTGCATTCAGGCACAATATAACAATATTAAACATTTATTTTGATTATTTTTCAAAATCTTTATACCTTACGTTTGACAGTTGTGTTGTTTGTTTACAAACCATAGTGAGGTCACAAACCTAAACACATAAATTAAAATGCATTTTTAAGGCATGTTACGGCTTAAAAAAAATTAAACAAAAATTCTACTGGTTTATCCTCAGGATTGATCTAAAACAGTTTTCAAAAAAGTGTAAAATATTGTAATTATATAAAATATTGTAATTATAAATATTATTATATATATAATTATTATATTATGTCACTTGCAAAATAATTATGCCTCATGACTAACCATCTCTATGGATTAGGGATTAACTAACCTCCGGTTTCTTAATCAACGGACATGCAACGGACATTCATGTAGAAACTGGGGGTTAGTGATGAACCGTTCCTCGATCAATCGATTACTTACCTACTTTCGATTAATTGATAACATCCAATATCTCGCGCAGCTTCAAATTTGTATCTCTAGAAAACTTACTTAATTACCCTATTATAAACCCTATAATCGTTTTCTGTATCTCTCTAACAAGTATTTGCAAAAATTGAATCATGGTCCGCTAACTAATAGTTATGGCACGCAAGCGTAACAAATAAACCAACATCACATTCGCATATTTAATACCTACATAAAAAAAATGGCGTAACGTATACCTAAAAGGTTTTAGTAAAGTGGCGCTATTAAGTACCTCTACCTACTTACTTATATATTTTTTGTTTAACTTGCCTTGAAATCATAACAATAGGACAGATTTTGAAGGTAAGAATCATGCCTTCATAATGGTTTAACTGTTCTATAAACTTGCACATAATACAGGGTCTTTCATTTTATACTAACTTAATTCGGGAATTAGATTCAAAAAATACATTAAAAAATATTTATATTGTAATGTTTTTTTTTGTTCTGTTATGAAAATCCCGAGAAAATCGATAAAGACTATTCTTTCAATTGATTGTTGCTCCGTATAACTTATAACTTAGTCCATTCGTGATGTAGCTGCGCTGCGATTGGTGGAACGTCTTTTCTCCTTGAAAATCATTAAATCCTTGAAAAAAAAATCTATAAATGATAAATTTTAAAGTGAAAACTTAAATCGGCTAAGGGATTAAATAGTTACGGTCCAACGTCTATTTACAACCCAAAAATGAGGCCTTGTCAGTTTGTGTAGTTTAAAATGAAAGTCCCTATATAACACTTATTTTAGCGTACCTAAGTACTTAAAGACCTAAATGTAAAAATATCTACCTACATTACCCACAGGTAAATATAGGTAGGTATTTCTTACAAATTAAGGCAATTGAGGTAAGAACACCGGGAATAGTAAAATACTTAAAGCTAAAATATGTTTTTACTAGTAAGTATGTAAATAAGTAGGTACTACCTATTACCTATGTATAAACCTGTGTTTAATTGTGCAGGCTTTTGCAAGATATAACATTGTCAAGGTCTCTTAGTTATTTTAAAATCTAACCCAGACCTAGACCCAGAGTTAAGAAATCCTATACTTGACACACTTTGGAATGAAAAACATGTGACAAGGCCGGAACGGAATGCACTGTTTTAGTTTTCAGGGTTAATCTATACTTAGTAGGTACCTACAACTTACGCACTAGATAGATACCACCGCAGTACCAACCTTTAAACTGCTAGGTTTTTTAGGTATTCACTTGTGCTGGGTCTTTGTGCACTTCGTGTACCTGTAGGACCATGCACTTTTCAAGCAAAATGATAAAACCCAAAAAAAATACTTCTTATCATAAAAATTAGGAAAATCGGTGCTTCGTTATTTTTTAAGTTAATAGGTGGTACCTACCTACCACCTACTTGATAAAATTGTTGCAAGGCGCTTATGAATGTCATGACCAATAACATTAGTAACCCCGTAGCATTAGTCGCGTAAATTAGGGACCAAAAGCGTACCTTACCTACTTATCCATTTACCTACTAAATGACTTAAAAAAATATTTTTTTATTGAAATTGTGTAATTAAATGTGTATTAATCTATGGATCGATTTATGGCTCTTATTAAGTGATTTTTTATTCGGCTATATTATGTAGGTACGTTAAATACAGGGTGATTTTTCTCGATTTTATCGAAATCGAGCCCGAGCCGATTAGATGTTCCCCTCAGAAGGCGCTCGAAAAAACTCATCTTGTAGGTATAATTATTATGTTGACCAATATATCCGGTAATTGTGGACCAATTTTCAAACTATTTTTTCCATACTTATACATAATATAACATTTTATTCTTTGATACTTTTCCTACAAAACTCAAAAAACCTCACACTTGTTATACCTATTCATAATTATTAATTATTATACGTAATCGAACATTAAATTCGGTTTTCTTTTTAGTTTTTAAAACGTAGGTAGGTACTAAGGTAGTTAGTACATCAATAATTATTAATCAAATGAATGTATAAAACAAAAATGAACAGTGATTGTAAAAGTTTAGGAAATACAATTTTATGTTTGTTTTTAAAGTAAGTACTTACTTACTTAAGTAGGTATGTACTTAACTTACGCTACGCATCCTTAATAATATAATGATGATTGGTTACGCATCACTATGACTACAACTCGATCATTGAGCAATGCCAACCGTCTCGTCTCGCACAACACAAGCCGACAACGCGTCATCTCGAGCTATGTGTAGGTAATACAGTTAGAGGTAGCATGTAGGTATGTATATTGACAACGTCGACGGTAGCAGCAATCGAGCTCTTGTTTGAATGTGTGCAAACTCATGAGTACACATACACACGAAGCCAACTTCTACTAACTACTCACACTCACCAACACAAGCATCGTCGTATCATCGCACCTATCCAATCCAAGTACTCAAAGAGCACACAAAGTTAGCTAGACAGATCGTTTCACTGTGAGCGTCTGTATTTTACACACCAAATGTGCTAGTGTGTAGCAACATCGGGGCAGCCGGTGCACCACCCGCTCGCTTGTTCTCCCCGCTACGCGACTGCGAACACCGCCACCGCGCCGCGTCCGTCCGCGTCATTGAACAACAAGACTTGCTCGATGGCAGGCGTCTTCCTGCCAATATGAAAAAAAGAGTTGAGAAACTCTGTCAGCAAAAACGCGATTGTGAAATTTATATTTATTATTATTTAATAAATTACATAATATTATTTTTATAGTGATAATGCATTAAAAGCTATAATCTTACTTATTTTATTTATTAGTGAATTATAGCAAATTATTATAACCGCGCTAATACTGTGCTCTGTGATTGTTGTGCTAGAATAAGATTCAAAAAATGTCAGTGACTGTGAAGTGCAATAATACAAGTGATATTTGTCATCGATTCTCATGCTGATAGTGACTCGCTCGATTCCGGAATCATCGCAATTGGATACCAGCACATCACTAACTGTCAAAAATAGGTGGAAAACCTACAAAATTTGAGGACGACACTGATTCAAATAGTAAGTAAAGCGAGTTTTACAAATCGATGAAATCGAATTCAACTTGTATTTTTGTTTAGATAATTTGAAATTTAAACACTTTAAAGTGCACACATTACCACCAATGAGACTTTCATTGAATGAATAGAAACAATATTTTAGAAGTGTAAATAGATGTGAGTGGAAGAATGTTTGTACTGGAGAGGATTGAGGCCCGAGGCGAGTCGGATGGCCGCGAGACGGCCGGCGGCCGGAGCGTGCCAAGTGATAAGAGGCGCGCCGCCGATAGCGACGTCACACCCAGACGTTGTTTGTGTGAATTTAAATAAATTTTCATGACAGACAGTTCCGTAATCACCTCTCGCCATATCATAATCAGGACATGCCAACTCGATATGTGCACATCTTGTGGATATGCTCCTCAAAAATAGTGGGTATTCTTACATCATAATCCCTAATGGTATGAACCTTTCGTGTAGTCTAGTTAACATAACCCAATCTTCTATCAGAATATAACCAAACAACACACAAATTCAGTTTCACATAAATTAACATAATGTAAACATCCATAGATCCAATAGTAACACTTCAAATTTTTTATGCAAGTAGTTAGATAATTCTTAGTTAATTCTATGTTGCTATTACCAGCTTAACACATTCATTTTTCATTATTGGATATTATTTGTGCAAAGGTTATATGTCTTCAGAGTACATAACTAAAGAAACCAGATTCATGTAAATAGTTAATTATCAGTATCAGGTACTATCTTACTTACATCAAAATAAACAAAATAGAATCAAATTATAGAATTACAAAAATAGATCAATAAAAAATCCAACATTTTTATTGACATTGTCTTGACATTACAAATGCACTGAAAAAGCATGCTTTTCTCATGTTTCAAATTAATTCTTTGTAATTTATGGGAACTGCAAACATAAAATTCATTGCGCTTAAAATATTCAAGTGATCGAGCCCTTGCATTTCACACCATTGTTGACTCTTTCAATGATTCTCACATAAACAATGATTCAGAAGATAATCTCAAAAATATAAAATTGAATTGTAGATACTAAAATGTCCAACAAACTTGGTCTATAGATAAATGAAATGGTCAAGGCTGGGTGTTGACTGACAATCACTCACCTTGAAAATATAAAGAGCACCTGTTTAAAAAAGAATGCTAAACCTAATGTTACATAATCAATCAGCGTTGAAAATCATCTTAGACACATCCTAGAAGTTCGATGTAGTCATATGAAATAACTATTTTGTTTGTTTCAAAAGACACTTGCCACTGTAATGCCTTATCTTACCAATTTCTTTTGTCTACTTATCTAATATCAACAAACATGAAAGTACTCAATCAGAAATGAAAAGTCTTATCAAAATTTTCGATTCCGACGGGATTCGAACCCGCAACGATCAGACGATCCTCCTAAAGCCAGAGTGCCTTACGATTCGGCCACAGAATCCATGTCGTCACAATCGAAATTTTTGATAAGCTCATATTTTATCGGTTATAGCACAAGTAACACCATCTACATGTTTCACTTAGTGAACTCATGCTCATTGTCCGAAGTTACATTCAGAATCAAATGACGAAGAGATGTCGCTTTAGCTAAATCTATAATTTATATTTTTATAGTGTTAAACCATACTTAGGTATTTTGCAATTGTGCAATGAACTTAATAAGGTTACCCCGTTGATTACTAATGGTTGGTATAAACATTTTGCTTAGTTTCTGTTTCCTCACAAGGGACAGGAATACTTATCCAGCAGTGGGTTTTGTGAAATTATGATGACTAATTTAATATACTCTAATAGAGACTTGAGACATCTCATTGTCCCTTCTGAGCTGTATGTTTCTCTGTCCCATCCAGAATGAATGTGCAAAGAACTGAAATGTGAATGATATATTTCTATCTTATCATTATGTCTTTAGTAATAGTTATCTTTATATATATATCAGTAAAATGGTTCCCTTATTACATGCTTGCTTTTGGTGTTTCATGACTCTGAAATGTCCTCTGATTCTTAATCATCAAACATACATACAACTACAAGAGTTCGGTCCACCCAATTCAGGGAGAACTCTCACACAAAGCAGTGCTTTGTTCCCCTGTAATCAGCAAATGTATTAGAATTAAATCCTATACTTACCTAAGAAAATTTAGCTTTACATGTTGGCATTCCTTGGCTTAAATAAATCCCACTAAAACTTGGTTATTTATTAGATTTAATTACTTAGACTCAAGAAGATTGATCACCTAGAAGAAAGCTAGAACCCAAACTGCGTTCGCCCTGGTTCTTCACTGTATCGGTGATGAAGAAACAGGAGTAGAATCACCTTGTTTTTTAAGACGATTTTAAGTAATCCAACTGGTTGTACTAAATAAATCTCCTTAAAAAACTAGCTGTATTACTAGCTAGACCGATACGATCAAGTATCATCAAGAAAAGAGACTATTCCTACCTCAAAGGCCGGCAACATATCTGTAGCTGTTCCTGACGCTGCAGCGGTCTGTGGTAATCACTTACCGTCAGGTGTGCCACTTGCTTGTTTGTCCCTCATATAAAAAACTTTTTGCCAATTAGAATTAGGGCGTAATGAGAATCAGGATGACCACATAAGTGAGAGTAGTGTGTTGTGATTTGCAGATGCTCTCGGTGCAAGTGCCGGGGTGTGCGGGCATGGAGCGGCTGGGCGCGCCGGGGGGACCGCGCCTGCGGCACGACCACAGACACCACCATTCCACATTGTAAGTACCTACACATTTATAAAAAAAATCACGAGCGCATCCCCAAAGGCCTTCTTCTTCTTATCGTGTCACCAGTTTTTTCAAACCAGTGTGGTGAAAGGATTATAAGTGCGCCTCAAAGAGGCTCCTTTCGTGACACCGATGCCGGTTTCCTCACAAATTCACGATGTTTTCTTTTACCGTTTGAGAGTACTGGCATAGTGCACATAATTTTTTCGGCAGAAAAACTCATTGGTGCACGACCAGGATTGAACCCACCACCTTACTATCGGAAGGCGGAGCCACTACCACTAGACCACCAGTGGTCTATCCCCAAAGGCGGGTTGGTAATTGTGCGTGTTGAGCACATGCATGTTGTTTCTGTTGCGTAAAGGGAACGCCTATGGACGAATGAGCGCGCACACGGAATCAAATCTACACACACAAACAATTAATTTCATATCTAAGGGGGTACGTCAGAAGCAAGTACAACTGTATATTCGACTAAGTCATAATCAGTCTTCATTTACTAACCTAACCAATATATTCAGTTCAGGCATACCTAATAAACTTTGGCATTTAAATAAGGCTGCAATACCATCTAGGATATTGGCCGCCTGTACTGGGACCTAATTAAAGGTACATTGTTACAATGCATTTGGCTCATGTCCACATTTTGCAAGTAACTACGAGTAGTTACTCCCCTATGTTACATCATTTTTATCAGCTAGACTAGTTCAATTATTTGTATCCAAAAGTGCTGAATCGTAACTATTATCTATGGAATTGTTACTCAAATAACTGCAGTGCATATGCCTGAGATTTATTTTGTCAGACGATAATGAGTATGGTACATAGGATGTTACCTTGTCTCACTTGTTTGTTTTTCATATCAGTGGCAAGCCATTCGACTAAATCCTGTCTGCAGTGATTGAATATGTAAATATTTATGCATCTTCATAATATTACAGCTTCTGCACTGAAATAATATAAAATGTATGTGTAAAATATCAAAACAATCATTATCAAAGTTATTTCCTTGACCAAGTGCCTCAGGAGTCGCAATTTTATCAAAAATGCCTTGAATGGTGTTTATCATCAAGACATAGAGTTCAATGATTATATTGGCCCGGCATGGGGCTCGAGTAATCTACAAACGTAACGCCTAAAATCTAATGATAATGCCTAAAAACTCTAGAACAGTGCCTTTCGAAAAAGAAGCAGATCTTAATACACCGGTGTCTGGTGTAATCAAGGCACATCCTGGACACTCTGCACTTCACAAAAAAGGCCCCAAAAGAATTACCCAATTACAGACTCCACAGTATCATACACGCGCATAGTAAGTAACGCGATTGTCATACAAAATAGCGAACTCGAGGCAGGGATGGAGTTTAATACAGGATCACAACTGTATCCCCCAAGTCGCGGTAGGCATCGGTCAGGGTCGCTTTCAGATCTTTTATTATTACTTATTTATTCCAAAACCTTTATATTTCTAGGGGGTAGTCAGAAGTTGAATTTATGGTATGTTATGTATGTCTTCTTAGGCATTTTGCTTTTTAGTCATGACATTTAGGCATTTTACTTCTTAGGCAACTTAAAAATTTGACTTTCTGATCAGCAGCCTTATTGTCTAACTTGAAATCCATTCCCAGTTGTCATCCCAATAGAGCTCAACCAATAACCAATCATATAATAGGAAAATAACAATTGAAGTCCAGAATGGGTTTCAAAATCCAAAATGAAGCCCATGTCCATGCCCAGTTGAGTTAGACAATAAGGCTACAGGAAGGTGTTGAAGTTGTTAAGGTATGTTGAAGTCTCATCATCATGTCTTATATTCGTTTATCCTTCCAGGGAATGGGAGAAACAGCAGAGGCTGCAGGCGATGGTGGGCCGCCTGCAGGAGATGGTGGAGCAGGAGACGCGTGCGCGCTCGGCCGCGGCCGCCGAGCGACTGGGCCTGCCGCCCAGCATACAGCTGCCGGACGGAGAGTACGGCCAGGACGCACATCTGCAGCTGCGAGTCCCTTATCAGGTGAGAACAGAGTTCCCTTTCGAAGTGATTTCGTTAGGTTTTTCTGGCTTTGCCTGGCGTTCTATTTGACTGGCTTCCCACTGGAGCTTGATGGATCATCCAAAAAAAAGAAAGCTAGGCCTCGAAACTGTGTTTGTTGCTCTGGTTCTTCACGGTATTGGTCGCGATTAAACAGTAGAATCACCTAGTTTTAAGACTATTGTAAGAGATCCCAAGCGATTTTTGACTTTAACTTTGTTTCCACGAAGAGGAAAATTGAGAGTTACCCAGGCAAAAAGTTAAGTGTCGCATGTCGCTCCTGCTATAGTGACTTTAACTTTAACGACCAAAAATATAAAGGCAGATAGCCATCTTTTGCCACGATTTCTGGTGGCCACATGGACTCAACCATACCGCTTACTCGTTGTTGATTCCTTATCTAATGTTCCCCCAGCCAGGCATGTTCGGGCATTTATAGCGTTTACGTGGATCGTTTTAGTGGGCAGGCCAAAAACCAAAACGTTTCCCTGTATTGAATAAAGAAAAAAAGTGAAACACATAACCCTTAATATTATATGACCCTAGAGTCCAGAGATCGCAGCATTTGGACTTCGAGGTGCTTTGGCTCAAACTTGAAAAAAAGTCTTTCCTTCTTGGTGTAATTGAAATCATGAAATGTTCCTTTTTTAGTATCCAACTAATCTCAATTGTCTGTTATTCCAGCAAGCCGAGCTGACGAGGAGCAGCTTCCAGCCTCCACCGAACAAGTGCGTGAGCGACGTGCCCGAGTGGGCCGGCGGCGGGTGCGAGGGCGCGCGGGGCGCGGGTGGCGGCGGCGCGGGGGCTGCGGCGGGCGGTGGTGCTGGCAAGAAGGATGGCTTGCTGCAGAAGGCCACTCGCTGGTGGGTCCGCATCGGCGCGCGGCCGACGCCTCCGTTCGCGGCGAGCGCCCCTCCCCCCTGTGTCATGGTCCCGCGCCGCACCCCGCCGCCGCCCGACGCGTGACGCCGCCCGCTCCCATATCACGCTTACATTCCATTATCGGGACGATCGGACTCGCCGGAGCGCTCTTGCGTCCCGAAGTATTATAGACTCGGTATTTATTTATTTGGGACGCGGTCGCGCTTCGGGCCAGCGCGCGCCCGCCCGGTGGTGTGTGTGCCGTTGCGTGTTCCTTGCGCCGCGCCGTCGCCGAGTCGAGCGATAACTAAGACTGAAATAAAATAAAAAGATATAACGTTATAAAGTCTACGTTGAGGTATGTTGTCTTAGGTAAAGATAATTCAGATAGAATCAATTGAAAGTATATAATATTTAATGAATCTTTGGATTGTAACCTCCCATGATATTGTATATTACGTGGAGGTTGATCGATAGTGAGCTGAATCTTGCAGTGTACGGTTTCTTGTGTAAGTGACCTGTTTAATTTCTATCCAGCAGCTGTAAATCTGTGTTTAAACAACTTTTATATTTATTTATAGTTACGTGTAAAAATAATGCATATCAGTACAGTAAAAGCAAGGAATATTAATTTACGACGCATAGTTAGTACTATATTGTTGTAAATATTGTCACTAATTTAACATTAGAATAACGATGGCCAATGCCGAAATCCGAGGGTCTTTTCAATTGAGTGTTTGCTACATTCCATATTTATGTTGAAATATTCTCTATATTCTGTTTGCTGCGCTGCTTACAGCTGTCTGTCTGCCTGTAGCTGTAGTCTGCGTGCGCTCGCCTCGCTCCGTACCTCACTCTGAACGCTGTGTATCCTATAATACTGATTACTTACAAACATCCTAACATCGTCATGCCGACAATAAAACTTAAATTGACTAGTGACTGATATTTTTAATACAGATAAATAGAAATCTCATTAATTAGATAATTAAAAACATGTAAATGATGCATATTGATTAAAATAGGTTTTAATTACTTAGCTATTTATTAACTATATTGTAAGTTTGACTGCCCATATCTGGCACCAGGCCAGAATTCGAGTCATATGTCATAGTCAAATCCTGTGCTGGATATGTGCAGCCGAAGCAAATGTCCTTTAAAGTGTAATGACAATGTAAGCTATGTCAACGACACTTGCCCTTAATATCATTGATAGGTTATCGTGTTTATCGCGTGTTCTCTTTGGTCCTACATCTTTAGATTATTAAAATGGCACGCGCCAAAAACATACATTCAACTTGATTGATTGTGCTTTATGAAAGAGGGTGACTCTAGTCCCCTGGCGCGCGTTTTAAGATGGTTATAGGAACGTTTTATTCCTGTTTGACTGAATAAAACATTTAACTAGTAGACTGCAATTACGGGTCTAGCTTAGTGGCGAGTTATACGGTTGACAAGCACGACATTAAAGCATATTTACATATTTTATGCAAAACTTATAGATAAATTATATTTAAACAAACCAATATGTCGTGCTAGCAATCTAAATGACATGCTGTGGCTATCATGCTCCGCAGCACTGAAACACCACACAAATGTTCAAATATCTAACATATTGGTTATTAAATTTATTAAGAAAACGAAATTATTATTGACAACACATAGTTGGTTGTCTCTGGTGTTCAATTAGACATGTTCAATGTTAATTTCGGCAAAAATGTGGAAACCACAGATGCCTCATTATTTAAACTAACGAAAACTGTAAATTATCATGAAAAATATTTGTTTATTGTTATTTATTTTTACATTCAAGTTTAGGAAAATTGGCAGCATGTTATAAATTTTAATTGTAATCAAATTATATGTTTAATTTGTAGTTAAAAACAATTCGATGTTGCAGCTTTTATTGTAACAATTAATCAATGTTATGGGTGGGACCTACGATACGCGCCGAGACGAGAGTTTGACTTGCAACATGTTCTAACAAAAGCATCCAAATGATAACATAGTAGGATGACATCCCTCTTACTCAAAAAAATATTTTATTGTGTACCTATACTCTAGAGGCAACCATACTTTTAACCTTCCATTTACCCTTTTAATAGCTTTTAAGATTTCAGTAAATATTTAATCTAATTCATGTAATAATATTAAATATATTTCCAAACTAATTAAGGATAAGTAATTTGCGTTAAAATATTTTTCTGAGTAAGGAAGGCTTCTGTATATAAGTACCACGTACCACTTATTCTGTAAATAAGGTACCTAGTTATATCAAACTCACTTGTCGACTTTAAATAACAGAGTTCCCAAACTGCATGTAATTCATGGGAATTATGTTTTATTACCATAAGAACAATACTTAAAATAGTCAAATACATTTTAAAAGTAATATTGCATAGTTAATTAACTGTACAAATGCTGGTAAAATATAAAAGTTGTTTAAATAGTTTCACAGAATAGTAATGTAACCTAGTTATCAAACAATATTCCATTGTCATATTAATAAGTAAAAACAGATGCAATTGTTTAATGAAAAAAACAGCATTAAATTATGACCTACCAATAATGAGAAAAGGATTTTATTTATTAGATTATGTCATTAGTTATAACATGCAACTTTAAATACCCTTTATATCAAGCAACTTTTTACGAAAACAGTAAGTTGCTTGTTAAGGCTGGGCTGGCCTTGTGAGTACTTTTGATTGGGAACCTTCGATCAATCGAAGTTAAATAAATAAATAATGCTGGACTTTTCACACAGCAGCATCTAGTCCCAAAGTAAGCAGAGCTTGTGTTATGGGTTCTAGATGACTGATATACTTTTTGTTTGTAAATACATACATATTATACATAGAAACACCCAGACCCGAGACAAATATTTGAAGATCATACAAACATTGGTCCCGCCGCGGGAACTGTTAGAACTGGGAACTAATCATGGCGTTTGATGTGAATCCCGACCGTGCATCAATGCTTAGGGTTTTTCTAGGCCAACATGAAATTTTATGTAAAAACATAAGGCTCACAACAGTATTTGTTAAAAATATCGGTGACCATACATAAAAAAAAAACATACATACAGCCGAACATATAACCTCCTCCTTTTTTTGAAGTCGGTTAAAAACGGTGGCCATCGATGTAGTCAGAGGCACGTCCAATCGTCCAAAATGAACATGGGCACCATAAATTTAGCATGGTACAGTTCGCCCAACGGATCTAGGCATTTGTGAAGTTAGCCGTTTGTCTGCGCAGAACTCAATTTTGTATGAAAAAGCGTTCACTGCGCAGACAAACGGCTAACATCACGAATGCCTAGATCCATTGGGCGAAGTGTATCTAGGTACCACGGTTTGCAGAAAGAAAGACTGGTATGTGGTATCTACATACAGACAGATTACAGAGTCTATCACCCATCCTTGACCTACACCCATAGCCTACACTATAATATCTCTATGGCCTAAACAAAGAAATGATAAATCTAGTGGGCCTACACATATTTCTATGGCCTACACCTATATACATCACCAAATGAAGGAAGTGTGAGTGAAGGGGAATGTTTCGGTCGGTCTCAGTAAAGGTCTCACTCAGTCGATCGTGCGTGATGTCAGTCATTTCATCTCAGTCAGTGATCTATCTATACTATATTAAACTCTTTGTTTTGTGTTCTGTCTGTCTGTTTGTTTGTTTACATTTGGAACTTAGTTGCAGAGAAATATAACCACTACGTATCTCGGCGTTCTCGGTAACTGCGATATTACAGGATCTGTGCTAAGATGCAGATTTATATGGACTGGTGAGTAGAATAACCTAACCTAGCTTAGAGCATAGCACTAAATTAAAAATAGTAGGTCTAGGTACCTACAATGTTTTGACTGGGCTTATAGGATAGGTAAGTACAAAGTACACAAAGGAAATGAACTCATTCCAAATTTTTTAGTGTTTTTTTTTTTCTTTTAAGCACATCGCATCATCAACGATAGTGTATTGTTGTTGTAGGAAGGTGGAGAAAGGAAACAAACGTAGGTATAGTCTTTCAGTTCTTCCAAGGTTCCATTCCAACCAAAGAAAATTATAATCTGACCTGACGAGGTTCCAACGGATCTAGGTCGTTTGTCTCTGCGCGACAAAACAGCCTGTTCTCTATGCAGTAGACCACCAGTAGACTTTGTTTGATGAGTTTCATTCAGTACGAAAACAATATCGTCTATTTGTGGCCATAGAGATATTGGTTGTGTGTTGTGTGTGGCGCATGGCGGTGTGGTGCAGTGCAACAAAAAGGTACCATGCTAAATCTATGCAGTGCAAGCAGTATAATATCTCTATGGCAGGCAGTGCACATGCACTGTGCAGTGCAGAGACTATGGCAGTTATTTATTTATTTATTTATATTATGAAAAAAAAAGAAAAGGGCTTTGTCGCTGAGCGACTATACCGCCCAATCAGTAACATCTTGGCTCAGTCTTCTTCTTTCTTGAAGAGCACTTCACTTCTTTCTTGGTTTCACTTCATTCCCGGCTGAATATTCATTCATAGATTTAGCATGATACCTTTTTGGTATTGGTTCCATTGGTTCGTTCATGTCGAAGTTGACAATGACAGTGAATGCCAAGTGAATGATCACTAGTGATGGGGTACTACACCCATTTATCAATCAGTTCGACTGAGATCAATCACGATACTTGAGTTTATGTCGGAATATAAAAATATTACAGATAAGGTAGAGTCTGTCAAATGAAAGTAGAGACTGAAAAAAAGCAGCAAATTAAAAAAATATTTAAGTAACATTTAAAATTGCAGGTTAAATAAAAAATATAAATAATTAATACATTTGTCTAGCTATAGAGGGTGTAAAAAGACTACTACCGAAAACTGAGGGGTTGCAATCAGACCATGATTCTAAACATATTTAGCGAAAAAAAAACGCAAAAAAAAAAAAAAAAAAAAAGAATTTGCTGCTCATTTTCCGTTATTTTCCGATTATTTACTACTAGTACAACATAGTAAGACCATACCTACCTAATAATTTCATTTATAAAAGAAAAAAACAATTAAATAGCAAAATCTTGCAATC
The DNA here is from genome assembly GCA_951394285.1 of Epirrhoe tristata. Lineage (NCBI taxonomy): Eukaryota > Metazoa > Arthropoda > Insecta > Lepidoptera > Geometridae > Epirrhoe > Epirrhoe tristata. The sequence continues at coordinate 6,476,408 of OX596148.1, forward strand.
TACGTAAAACAACGCGACTAGTACGAGCGCGCGAGCAGCTGAGCGAGGTCAGCGCACGCGCGCGCGGCCGACGACCGCCGCGGCCGGCCGGGCATCGCACCCGCCCCACTCTCGCGTCGCGTGTCTACTGCACCTATGCAGTTCTACCAGTGCTATAAACAAAATCTTAGTTACGTAAACTAGAAAAATTAAACAAGTACCTAACTTGGCATTATTTCAGCTATTATTAGTTACATAAATAAAATGTTTCACTATTGAGTTCATGAAATCGTAAGTAAGGAAAACTTGAACGAAGTTTCAGTAACGGTTATAAACAAAAAATAATAGTACAAAAAAAATAAAAATTTAAAAAAGTTATTCTCCGACTCTAGGATTTGAACACTGGGCTCATGCACTCAAATCCTAGACTGTTCTAGCTCGGCTATCATGTGTTTACTGTGTGCAGCGAAATTAAGCTTCATTTCAAAAAAAAATTACTGAAATTCAAAACTTAACCGTATTACAATGGTATTAGAAAACTATTAAAATTGAACGCTGCACGTGTCGGCGGCAGAGTCAAAGGGTTCATCAAAATCTTCTAACTTGATTGAAATAAGGTTCAGATTTCTATTTCGCTAAGACTAAGACTGAATCCTTTGTAAAAGCCGGTCGGTATAAAGTTGCGTCTACAGTGTTTGCGAATTTTATGCTTGACGAAGAATTCGTCTAAGACCGAGTTCTCGAAGTGTTTGACTAGTTATCGCTGGTGTTCTTAGTTAGCCCCTCGGGCCTAACTAAGAACACCAGCACTTTATCTTTAACCTCGATTGGGATACACATTCATTATGTCAAAGATACTAACAGCAGCACTAGATCAACTGTTCACTACATAAACAAATAATAAGTAAGTAAGTACCTGCCTAAGTAAACAAATAATAAGATTAATGGTTGATAAGATTAACAGTTTATTCTATCAAATATCACTAGGTACAACAATGTAGTAAATGATCAGTGAATAAATCATCAGTTTTCAACTCTTGAGTAGTGTGAAACATGCCTTGCTAGGCATTTTTCAGTTGACTCTTTGGCGGCTTTTGTCAAAGATATTAAGAAATTGTCTTTTAATACTATTGAAATAAGGTTCAAATTTCTATTTCGCTACATTTTCTTTCTAATTTCTCGACTCGTTTTGTTTGATTTTATTATTTATTAATTAGTTGAAGTTCAATATTCGTACGTATTGGACGCTCGCGCAGCGCATACAAATTGCATTACCGGTACTACTGTCGCGAATGAGTTTTATGGTTTTATTAGAGGATAATTTAGTACCTACTTAGGTAGTTAATTATCGTATCTACTTACCTAGTAGGTACCTGCCTACATTTGTTAAGAAGAGAACAGTGAGTGTCTGTTTAGTGCGAGTGTGTTCGGTCAAAAGTGCTTGTTGTGATCGTGTGTGAAAATGCGTTGTGTTATGGGCCTAGCGCGTAATGCGATAGGCCCACAAAATAGGTAGGGTTGATCGATAGTTAAGTTACCCGAACCAACACTGATCTGGAGGCTCTGATCTGCAAGTAGAAGAGCAGGTCTTGATTCTTTTTGGGAGAAACGCTTGGGTACCTACAGCCAGGCAGGCTCAGCTGTGCTTGTTGAGCAGATGCTCAGTTTGAGGTTACAGTGGAATTAGGTAAGTCTAAGTACCTACTTACCTCTCAATAATCAAATTTATACGCTACGCACATAGTAGGTAGGCACTGCCGAAGTTATCGCGTGGGGTTCGGAATGCGTAGCGTACATTGCTGGCTGACGAAATAAATGAAAATCTTCAAACGCTGTTTTCTCGGAAAATTTTTTTTTTTTTCGGAAAATCCTTTTGGATTTGGTTATTTGTTGGGATGCTGTACCTACCCCTTTCGGCTTCGGTAGACGTCTTTTTACACCCTGTATATTTAGAATAATAACCCAGTATCAAACTATGTAATCCCAATAATGCTATTCAATATTAATTATTAATTAATGAGTTGTCAAACCAATATTTTTTAATTGTTTTTTTTTGTCTTCTGTATGCGATTGATTTAAGTTGCGAATTCGTTTCAACTCGTATAGACTCCGAATTATTCGAATCAGACAACTCGACTAATTTAATATCGCTCGAGTCGCTACCTCACCTCTCAATTGAATGGGACTGTGAATGATTCATTCACGTTAGTTTTTCTTTCGTTGTTGGTGGTTGTGTTGTTTATTTTGGATTTGCTCTTGGGATTTGGGATTTGCATTGCACGCACTGAGGAGCAGAGCAACATGCCTAGACATTAATGTGTAGAAATATCTTTGTTTATTGTGAAATATTCACTCAAAGTAAGGTAAGTCACTTTTCATTCATCAGAGATAATTTTAAACATATTATTGTTACTTTACTTGTGCATACAATACATATTTAGAATAGAATAGAATAAATTTTTATTTACATGATTTCAGATTATTACAAAGACAATTAATGAATGAGGATTGTTAAAACATAAAATAAAGTCAAAATGGGGCCTCCAAAGAAATTCAAGAAATATGATTCTAAATCTGGAAGTGATCGGTCAGGTATGTTACTTCTAATTCGGAGTTATTTATTTGGTTTTAGTTTACCTTACACTTACAGCATGTCAGGATATTTATCAAGCCTACAATACAATATTTAAACATCTAAAAATCTATGACAATCTCTGGGAAAATGTTATTAAACAAAACATTAAGAGAATGCTTAGTTCTCTAACTATTCAGGGTTTAAAACAGAAATGATTAAGAAATCCTGACATCCTGACAATACATCTTAATTATAGGTAAAAAGAAGAAAGTTGAAGAAGATATGACCATAGATCTGGTGGATGATGACAATTCGGAAAATGTTGGAGTGCCCGGAGCAGCCATGGCTGATGCAGAGAAGAATGATCAGGTCCCAGAGGATGAATTCGGTGCCAAAGATTACAGGTATCTAGATAGATAGGATATCTTTATTTCTCAGAAAACTTTACAATCTTTATTTAGTAGTGTTTCTAAGCCTATATTAGGTTTGTCTAAACATTCTTGTTGACAATAACATGTTTAGTATGTACAAAGTTTAAGACATCGAATACAATAATTTATAATTTAGGTAGGTAGAAATAAATAAAAAATCGTAATTATGAGCAGATGCGTACCTAGATAATGGTTGCACGCACACATCCAAAATAGCTTGCATATTTCACTACACTACTATCTAAATAGATGTGCCACAGGTGTATTGTTATTTTCTAGTCTAGAATTAGAATATTCATAGAGATGATTGTTTTGTTGATTAGGGCATTATTGATGAATTATTATTAGAGGTTTTCTCTTTACTAAGTCTAAGCCGGCGAGCATGTGTGAAGAATGTAATGAGAGCGAATGAGGCAAAAGTTGTGTGTCAGGATCGTAGCAAGTAGAGATCCGTGGTCTCTGCCTACCCTTTTGGGAAAGATTGACGGCGTGATTTTATGTATGTATGTGTTCTCTATACATTTATTACTTTTATTCTGTTATGTTGATTTAGTTCCTTAACCTAGTCTCCAGTGATACAGGTGCCTCATGCATGGGATCAGGTTTTTCTGATTGCAAAACATGATTAAATTATTTTGTTTGTGCGATAATGTTAGGGCGTACCCCCGAGGCGACGCGCAGGTGCAGCACCCGGCGCCTGTGGGAAATGGACAAGGGTTGTCACACCAGGGACGGGTGCGACGTAAAAAAAGAAGTGGTTGGATTGTGTGAGAGATGATATGAATGCGAAAGGAGTGGATACAGATTTGACGAGTGATAGGAGTGAATGGAGGAAAAATACATGTTGTGCCGACCCCACTTAGCGTGGGATAAGGGCAAGGGAATGATGATGATGATGATGATTAAATTATTTTCTTATTTGATTGTACTTCACTTACTGCTGTTATTTAGGAGCCAAATGACGCTGAAGCCAGACAATGCTAGTCGGCCGCTGTGGGTGGCTCCCAATGGCCACATATTCCTGGAGGCATTCTCACCTGTCTACAAACACGCCCATGATTTCCTTATTGCAATCGCTGAGCCTGTGTGCAGGTTTGTTTTTTTCAATTCTGTTCTTATTTATGTTTCAAACACTGGATGGTTTGATGAAACTTAGAATAAATGTACATTATAAAAACGGCAAAAAATCACGTTTCTTGTATGGGAGCCCCCTTAAATATTTATTTTATTCTGATTTTTAGTATTTGTTGTTATAGCGGCAACAGAAATACATCTTCTGTGAAAATTTCAACTGTCTAATTATCATGATTCATGAGATACAGTCTGGTGACAGACGGACAGACAGACAAAGAGATGGACAGCAAAGTCTTAGTAATTGGCTTTCCGTTTTACCCTTTGGGTATGGAACCCTAAAACTTATGTTTTTTTCAGACCACAACACATACACGAGTACAAACTAACAGCATACAGTTTGTATGCGGCGGTGTCAGTGGGCTTGCAGACCGGGGATATCATTGAGTACTTACAAAGGCTTAGCAAGTGTGCAGTGCCAGCTGGCATCATTGAGTTCATACAACTTTGCACTTTATCTTATGGAAAAGTGAAACTTGTGCTCAAACATAACAGGTATGTTATGCAACTGAATGTTTGTAGGCATTACATATACTCAGGGTGGTAGGCATCCTAGTGTGATAGTCTTCTTCTTCTTAGGCCTTTTAAATCTATATTAGACTAGCTGCGTTCCCGCGGTGTGATCCGCGATCCCTCGGGATTTTTTAATTTTTTCGGGATAAAAGGTAGCCCTGGGATACAACCTTTAATTATGCCAAATTTCAGCTTACCTGTTCAGCGGTTTGGGCGTGAAAGCGTAACAAACAGACAGACAGAGTTACTTTCACATTTATAATATTAGTATGGATAGTATGGATGATTTATACAGCGTCAGGAGGCAACTTATGTCTACACTTAACGGGACGCTGTAGTGCCTGGGATATTGTTTGAGATGGAATAGGCTTGCCCAGCACCTAAACAATCCTCTCAGCCTGGCCCACAGGAAAGACAACGTCAATACTTATATAATATAATATATTCATGGAACTAAATTCCAGGTATCTAGTAGAAAGCAAGCATGTGGAAGTACTTCAGAAGCTGCTGAAAGACCCCGTGATCCAGCAATGTCGGCTGCGACGCGACGGAGAGGAAGACTTGGTGGCGAACGCACTGCCTGATAAACCCGCTTCTGCTATTAAACCTGGTAACTAATGTTAACTTACTTTTACTTAACATTCATTTAAACGTCTTCATGAATATCTAGATCCATTGGGCGTATTATTATTGTGACGACCTCTGTGGCGCAGTGGGTGAAAGCCAGCTTGGTATGCAGAAGGTTGCGGGTTTGATCCCCGCCGCGGGATAAATGTTTGTATGATCTGCAATTATTTATCTCGGGGTCTGGGTGTTTCTATGTATTTACAAACAAAAGTACCTATATCAGTTATCTGGTTCCCATAGTACATACAAGCTTGGCTTTGTTTGGGGCTAGATGATGCTGTGTGAAATGTCCACCAGTATTATTTATTTATTTATTTTATTTATTCTTGGACGAGTTAGCCACAGGGGGCTAAAAAGTACTTTACTTACATTACAGTACGCCTAAGGATCTAGGGATATCTAGGGATGCGCTGACAATTTTGTATAAAAAAGCGTCCACCGTTGATCGTACTTTACTAAAGTTCCTAAAGTCATCCTTAAAATTGCACCCATGCGGGATCTGATACTTTTATGTGACTATGTTTGGATTTGGATGTAGATGTTGGTGTTGTTGTTTGTTTTATTCACGTCCTTAACTATAGACGCTATTCGATTGGGATGAAATATAATAGGTGATTGATTATGCAACTAGGCTATTTAAAAGTGGTACAATCGAGGCTGTGGAAACAAAAACATAGTATAAAATATAATATTGTTTAGGTGAAGACAAGCCGCCGGTCGCAAACGGTGCAGTCCCGGAAGACATCAGTCAGTTCTACCAGCAGCTGGACAAAGATGACGAGGACGACGAAACGACGGAGATAGCCACCAACACGGCGGTCGCATTCGAAGTGGACCCGGAGAAAATTGAGGTGAGACTATTTACAACATGGTCATTAATAAATAATAATAATAAATAATGCTGGACATTTCACACAGCATCATCTAGCTCCAAACTAAGCAAAGCTTGTACTATGGGAACCAGGTAACTTTATATACTTTTTGTTTGTAAATACATACATATTATACAAAGAAACACCCAGACCTGAGATAAATATTGGCAGATCATACAAACATTTATCCCGCGGCGGGGATCGAACCAGCAACCTTCTGCGTCCCAAGCGAGCTTTCGCCCACTGTGCCACAGAGGTCGTCAATGGATTTGCCATTCGTGTTATAGTAAGACATATGCAGTGACACTTTTTCATATAACACGTACTGCGTATCGAAACGACTGACTTCACGAATGCCTAGATCCATGGCGTAGTGTAGCGAAGTATGTGCGCTGTAGTGTCGTGCCAGGTTTAACTTGTAGACGTCGGGAATTGCATCAGAGCTGGATATGACACTTGGCTAGACCGTAGACGTGGTGATGACAAAACACAATTTGTTCTAGAAATCAAAACTTAGGCCTTTACATCTATATTAGATGATTTATACAGCGTCAGGAGGCAATCCATGCCTACACTTACCGGGACGCTGTAGTGCCTGGGACATTGTTTGAGATGGAATAGGCTTGCCCAGCACCTAAACCATCCTCTCAGCTCAATGAGCCTGGTCCACAGGAAATACGACTACTTACTGTTCTAGAAATATAATATCAATTATCTGGTTCCCCATGTTACACTTAGTTTTAAACTTGATGGCGAGATATGATATGTCCACCATATATTATTTGCAGGTGATACAAAAACGATGCATAGAGTTGGAACACCCTCTATTAGCCGAATATGATTTCCGCAACGATACCGTCAACCCCGACGTTAACATGGATCTGAAGCCTACAGCGGTGCTACGCCCTTACCAAGAGAAAAGCTTGCGTAAAATGTTCGGCAATGGACGGGCGAGGTAAGGATGTTAGATTCGGCTGCCCGCTACTTCAATCCATCATCCAAAAGCTGTCTTGTTGAGATCGCTATTTAATGTTAAGGCCGCTGTTTGTAGATAATTAGTTTATTTTATTCCGTATTGAGTTTGTTTTATGTCTGGTGTATAATTAAGTATTATATTCCCTCTAGCAAATTGATGGACGTATGCATTCTCCCCGTTCTTACTTATGGTGCGCAGACCTGCAGCCTTATTGTCTAATTCGCTGGGAATGAGCATGGGCTTCATTTTTGACGTTTGAAACCTAATCTGGACTTCGATAGTCATTTTCGTATTGTCTAACTAGCTGACACATGGAACCCCATTACCAGCGAAATTCAAACCCAGTGAATGAATGATACGACTGATTTTGGTATTGCGTAAGGCCGAAATGAATATCAGTAGCCAATTCAAGCCCATGTGAAACGTCAGATGAAGCAGGGAGCTCATTCGTGCCCTGCAGCCCTATTGTCTAATTGAAACCCAAGCCCAGTGAAATTCAAACCCATTACAATTTCTCATCTCAGTCAGAATGTTTTCGGTATTGTCTAAGCTATTCTACTGGGAATCGGTTTCGGAATGAATGATTCATGTGAATCCAATTTCTAGGTTTTCGATCTGTCATATGTTTCGTTATTGCAAGTAGGACTACGATTAGTAAACACGAGTAATATTTGCGATTCAGTTATTTACTGGTTGCAAAAATAGTATTTATATTTATTGAACTGTAAAAACACAGTGTGTCCATTATTTTCGTCATTATTTGCAATAAAATCACGTTTTTTAACAATAAGTTTACTACAAAAATCATAGATTTAGCATGGTACCTTTTTGGTACAGTAACGAAACAAACTTTTCTTTGTTACTGTCTCACTGATGTCATTTTCTTGGAGTTGTCAAAAATTCGCGGTGAAACTGAAACGTGATTGTTTAGATATTATTTTGCCGAAATATTTGTAATTTACAACAAAGTATTAGACTAACAAGTTACTTGGTATCGATTGTATATGTTACAAAAGTTATCAAGTGTGTTGCTACACAACAGTGTGATAATAATGTTAGTCAATTCATAGGGCAATTTCAGAGTGCCCGCAAAAAAGTTGTTTACGACACGCAGTTAGAGATCTTAGTGTCCTTTATGAAACAAAACAGGAGTTTTGCCGTGGGTCGCCTGGCTATATAGCGGCCCACTGATGAAACATAAAGCTGTACAGCTTTGGGAGGAGTTGGTTACAACTCTCAATGCAGTTGTGGCTGGCGCCACTCGAAGGTGTGCCAAGTGGAGAGATGTAAGTACTTTTTAATTGTAAATTTGAATGTTTGTCACTAATGCCCCAGACCATATACTAATGCTAAGTAAACATCTAATTTTAACGCTTATATGGATGGTCATGAACTGTGAGGAAGTGTCGGAGGGCCATGTAACTCACACCATGTATTTTATCTTTAGCAAGATTATCAAATCAAGTAATAAATAGTGTCCACTACTGGACAACGCCTCCTCCAAAGCTTTATTTATGTAAATTGTTACAGATAGACCACATGCTGCCAATGTGCCTCGGTGGGCTGCAGATCAAGGAATGGCACCGCGAATGAAGAAAGAGTCTGGCTGGAGATCGCTACAGGCAATGGCTGCCACCTGCAGCTGCAATACTGCGCTCTGTAGCGCGGATTGAAGAAGAACTTTCTTCATGAATTCACATCCCATAACAAGTTTCTCCTAAATATCACAACTTATACAACAATAACAATAATATTAGGGTCTCATAATGTTTCTTAGTTATACTTAACCTGCCTGGAAGAGATCACTCTGATTGATAAGGCCGCCCATTGTGCTACTATAATTAGACTTCTTTCTTTCTTTTCGTTTTTTATTATGTATTTATATGGTGTAACAATAAAGAATTATCTATCTTAAAATTTTTTAGTTAGACTAATGATTGTAGGTACTTAATTCATAATTTTATAATACATAAATAATCAAACTATAACTTTAACATAATTTATAAAAATATGTATGTCATAATGACGATTCCTAATTATGTAGGTATTAGGTCTTAAAACACATGAAAAAAACAGTACATACTTACCTGAATAAGTAATGAATTATAAATAATTACTTATAAAATAAATCAATAAATAAAATAAATAAATAATGCTGGACTTTTCACACAGCATCATCTAGCCCCAAAGTAAGCAGAGCTTGTGTTATTTATGCGTACTAGAATGACTGATAAACTACTTATATACTTTTCGTTTGTAAATACATACATATTATACATAGAAACACCCAGATCCGAGACAAATTTCTGTAGGTCATACAAACATTTGTCCCGCGGCGGGGATCGAACCCGCAACCTTCTGCATCGCAGGCGGACTTTCGCCCACTGCGCCACAGAGGTCGTCAATCGTTATAGTAAAGTAAAAAAATATTAGTTTGATTTTATACGTTTTTATTGCACAATGTAGATGTAACTTCCCGCTGTAGGTACACCTTTACAGGGTTGCTGTATAGTTGGGGGTCAATGCGCACGGTCGCATCTCCTCCTCATCGACGGAGATGCGCGCGTCGTAGACGAGATTGTGGTGTACAACACAAGCATTTCTTATTTTGCCTTCTTTGATCTTCTGGCGAGTTTGGGTCAGCATTTAGGATGGGCGTCATCATTCACGTCCTTTGCGTACCCTGAATCACATAATTTTAACGCCTGCAAATCAACATTATGTGTACCTACCTACCTACTAACAGAACTAGTTTATTATGCTCCCAATATACACATATGTATAATAATAGGCATAATAATGTACCTACAGTTCTTCCAATAGATATGCATTCGTGAAGTTAGCCGTTTGTCTTCGCAGAACCTAATTATGTGTGAAAAAGCGGTCACTGTGCAGACAAACGGCTAACTTAACGAATGCCTAGATCCGTTGGGCGAGCTGTACCTACATAATTAGGTGAAAAAATATTTTGAGGCATGACTCTTTTCCCATTGGGAAGGTGAAATTTGATTCAGAGAATGTTTTGTATTTTAAATGTATCCACTCAAGTATGGGTGTTCAGATAATTATTAGTTACTTCTGAGATTATTATGTACTTACTTCTTATCTTTTAAACACATTTTTTTATTGTATTGTATTTGCTAAAGTACAAACACAATATTCCGGATTTCAAACAGGGCACGAATGAGCTCCCTGCTTCATCTGACGTTTCACATGGGCTTGAATTGGCTACTGATATTCATTTCGGCCTTACGCAATACCAAAATCAGTCGTATCATTCATTCACTGGGTTTGAATTTCGCTGGTAATGGGGTTCCATGTGTCAGCTAGTTAGACAATACGAAAATGACTATCGAAGTCCAGATTAGGTTTCAAACGTCAAAAATGAAGCCCATGCTCATTCCCAGCGAATTAGACAATAAGGCTGCTGTTTGAAATCCGGAATATTGTGTTTGTACTTTAGCAAATACAATACAATAAAAAAATGTGTTTAAAAGATAAGAAGTAAGTACATAATAATCTCAGAAGTAACTAATAATTATCTGAACACCCATACTTGAGTGGATACATTTAAAATACAAAACATTCTCTGAATCAAATTTCACCTTCCCAATGGGAAAAGAGTCATGCCTCAAAATATTTTTTCACCTAATTATGTAGGTACAGCTCGCCCAACGGATCTAGGCATTCGTTAAGTTAGCCGTTTGTCTGCACAGTGACCGCTTTTTCACACATAATTAGGTTCTGCGAAGACAAACGGCTAACTTCACGAATGCATATCTATTGGAAGAACTGTAGGTACATTATTATGCCTATTATTATACATATGTGTATATTGGGAGCATAATAAACTAGTTCTGTTAGTAGGTAGGTAGGTACACATAATGTTGATTTGCAGGCGTTAAAATTATGTGATTCAGGGTACGCAAAGGACGTGAATGATGACGCCCATCCTAAATGCTGACCCAAACTCGCCAGAAGATCAAAGAAGGCAAAATAAGAAATGCTTGTGTTGTACACCACAATCTCGTCTACGACGCGCGCATCTCCGTCGATGAGGAGGAGATGCGACCGTGCGCATTGACCCCCAACTATACAGCAACCCTGTAAAGGTGTACCTACAGCGGGAAGTTACATCTACATTGTGCAATAAAAACGTATAAAATCAAACTAATATTTTTTTACTTTACTATAACGATTGACGACCTCTGTGGCGCAGTGGGCGAAAGTCCGCCTGCGATGCAGAAGGTTGCGGGTTCGATCCCCGCCGCGGGACAAATGTTTGTATGACCTACAGAAATTTGTCTCGGATCTGGGTGTTTCTATGTATAATATGTATGTATTTACAAACGAAAAGTATATAAGTAGTTTATCAGTCATTCTAGTACGCATAAATAACACAAGCTCTGCTTACTTTGGGGCTAGATGATGCTGTGTGAAAAGTCCAGCATTATTTATTTATTTTATTTATTGATTTATTTTATAAGTAATTATTTATAATTCATTACTTATTCAGGTAAGTATGTACTGTTTTTTTCATGTGTTTTAAGACCTAATACCTACATAATTAGGAATCGTCATTATGACATACATATTTTTATAAATTATGTTAAAGTTATAGTTTGATTATTTATGTATTATAAAATTATGAATTAAGTACCTACAATCATTAGTCTAACTAAAAAATTTTAAGATAGATAATTCTTTATTGTTACACCATATAAATACATAATAAAAAACGAAAAGAAAGAAAGAAGTCTAATTATAGTAGCACAATGGGCGGCCTTATCAATCAGAGTGATCTCTTCCAGGCAGGTTAAGTATAACTAAGAAACATTATGAGACCCTAATATTATTGTTATTGTTGTATAAGTTGTGATATTTAGGAGAAACTTGTTATGGGATGTGAATTCATGAAGAAAGTTCTTCTTCAATCCGCGCTACAGAGCGCAGTATTGCAGCTGCAGGTGGCAGCCATTGCCTGTAGCGATCTCCAGCCAGACTCTTTCTTCATTCGCGGTGCCATTCCTTGATCTGCAGCCCACCGAGGCACATTGGCAGCATGTGGTCTATCTGTAACAATTTACATAAATAAAGCTTTGGAGGAGGCGTTGTCCAGTAGTGGACACTATTTATTACTTGATTTGATAATCTTGCTAAAGATAAAATACATGGTGTGAGTTACATGGCCCTCCGACACTTCCTCACAGTTCATGACCATCCATATAAGCGTTAAAATTAGATGTTTACTTAGCATTAGTATATGGTCTGGGGCATTAGTGACAAACATTCAAATTTACAATTAAAAAGTACTTACATCTCTCCACTTGGCACACCTTCGAGTGGCGCCAGCCACAACTGCATTGAGAGTTGTAACCAACTCCTCCCAAAGCTGTACAGCTTTATGTTTCATCAGTGGGCCGCTATATAGCCAGGCGACCCACGGCAAAACTCCTGTTTTGTTTCATAAAGGACACTAAGATCTCTAACTGCGTGTCGTAAACAACTTTTTTGCGGGCACTCTGAAATTGCCCTATGAATTGACTAACATTATTATCACACTGTTGTGTAGCAACACACTTGATAACTTTTGTAACATATACAATCGATACCAAGTAACTTGTTAGTCTAATACTTTGTTGTAAATTACAAATATTTCGGCAAAATAATATCTAAACAATCACGTTTCAGTTTCACCGCGAATTTTTGACAACTCCAAGAAAATGACATCAGTGAGACAGTAACAAAGAAAAGTTTGTTTCGTTACTGTACCAAAAAGGTACCATGCTAAATCTATGATTTTTGTAGTAAACTTATTGTTAAAAAACGTGATTTTATTGCAAATAATGACGAAAATAATGGACACACTGTGTTTTTACAGTTCAATAAATATAAATACTATTTTTGCAACCAGTAAATAACTGAATCGCAAATATTACTCGTGTTTACTAATCGTAGTCCTACTTGCAATAACGAAACATATGACAGATCGAAAACCTAGAAATTGGATTCACATGAATCATTCATTCCGAAACCGATTCCCAGTAGAATAGCTTAGACAATACCGAAAACATTCTGACTGAGATGAGAAATTGTAATGGGTTTGAATTTCACTGGGCTTGGGTTTCAATTAGACAATAGGGCTGCTGGTCTTTGACCAACATCCAAAAGTATAAGCTCAAGGTTTGCCAACGTGCGATGGAGCGCAGCATACTCGGAGTAAAGCGGATCGACCGTATTCGCAATACCGAGCTGCGCTCAAGAACACAGATCGCCGATGTAGCCACAAAAGCCGCCAAGCTTAAATGGGACTGGGCGGGCCATGTTTGCCGCATGTCGGGAGACCAGTGGGCCAAATTGACCACGGAGTGGTGCCCTGATACGTTGCGACGACGCCGCGGCAGACCGCGAACAAGATGGATGGACGAGCTCGCCAAATTCCGTGCCGACTGGACCTTATTAGCACAGGAGAGGGATGAATGGAGGGAGTGGGGGGAGGCCTTTGCCCAGCAGTGGGACATTGAGGGCTAGTATAATAATAATAATAAAAATTCCCTAAAGATCTAAAATTATAAATTCCAGCTTGTATCATGTTTGGTTTATCCATATAGTATTCTTGGTAATAAATTCGTCCCTAAACCGGCTAGCATTTATGAAGAATGTAATGAGAGTGAGCGAGGCAAAAGTTGTGTGTCAGGATCGTAGCCAGTGGAGATCCGTGGTCTCCGCCTGCCCTTTCGGGAAAGAGGCGTGATTTTATGTATGTACAGTTCTTCCAACGGATCTGGGGCCGTATTCGCGTTCCTTTTTTCGTTCGTTTGATGAATATTCGGATGCCACTATTTCTGACTTCAAAGGCCAATTTTTCATTCGTTAAAACCACGGTACTAGCCTTGGACCAAATATTCCAAACTGAAAATTTGCCCTTGAAATCAGAAATCGTGGTCGGAAGCATCCGAATATTCATCAAACGAACGAAAAAAGGAACGCGAATACGGCTCCTGGGCATTCGTGAAGTTAGCCGTTTGTCTGCGCAGTAACCGCTTTTTCACACAAAGTTGTGTTCTGCTCAGACAAACGGCTAACTTCACGAATGCCTAGATCCGTTGAAAGAACTGGTGAAGAGAAGAAGAATTGGTGATTGTTTTGTCCAGGTCCGGAGTGATAGTGCTACCGTGCGGCGCGGGCAAGTCGCTGGTGGGCGTCACCGCGGTGTGCACGGTGCGCAAGCGAGCGCTTGTGCTCTGTAACTCGGGAGTGTCCGTGGAGCAGTGGAAACAACAGTTCAAATGCTGGTCTACCGCTGATGATAGCATGATCTGCCGGTAAACATTCTATTCATGCATTCAATACTTACAGCCGCACTCAGAGTCACCGACGGATACTTAAATTCGTTCTTTACTAAAGATTTTCCATTATAAAACCTTTACTAAGGAACAGATTAAAATGCGAAGTGTCAGTGCTGGTAATGACCCACAGTGGCGCGTTTAAAATCCTTTCACCGCACTTGTTCAATAGAACTAGTCACGCTACAAGAAAAACACGAAAATACGCCTATTGCACCTCATTCATGAAATCGATGTGGATTTTAAGAGGCCGTACGTACACATCTCATGATCGAGAATAAACTTAGACATAATTTTCAGGTTCACATCCGAAGCCAAAGACAAGCCAATGGGCGCGGGTATCCTGATCACAACATATTCTATGATCACGCATGGACAGCGGCGCTCGTGGGAGGCGGAACAAACTATGCGCTGGCTCCAAGCCCAGGAGTGGGGACTGTTGGTCTTAGATGAAGTTCATACTATCCCCGCTAAGATGTTCCGGAGGGTGCTTACTATCGTCCACGCGCACGCTAAACTAGGTACAGCCTAGACTACCTAACTAGATAAATTATTGTTGCTGGCATAATCTGGTTACAGTTAGCAGAGCTGTCTAATCTGTTCATTGATTTGGGCGTGAAAAGGTAACAGAGTTACTTTCACATTTATAATATTACTAGCTGCGCTCCAGCGGTGTGGCCCGCGGTCCCTCGGGATTTTTTATTTTTTTTCGGGATAAAAGGTAGCCTATGTCCTTCCCTGGGAAACAACCTTTAACTATAGCAAATGTCAGCTTAATCCGTTCAGCGGTTTACAGTAAACAGACATAGTTACTTTCACATTTATAATATTAGTATGGACTAGCTACCGCGCGGCTTCGCCGGTGTGGTACCAATATTTTGAATAGCCTATATGTTATTCCATATCTACGCCTATTCCAAGTTTCATCCAAATCGGTTCACTGGCTTAGGCGTGATTGAAAGACAAACATACAAACATCTAAACATATTCGCAAACTTTCAGTTTTATTATATTAGTGGGAAGTTGGATGGGATATCAGGAATGAAAATAGAAATAACGCACTTATTCACCTCTCCAGGTCTAACAGCCACGTTGCTGCGTGAGGACGACAAGATCGCAGATCTAAACTTCCTGATCGGTCCGAAGCTGTTCGAGGCGAATTGGCTCGAGTTGCAGGCTAACGGGTACATCGCGCGCGTGCAATGCGCCGAGATCTGGTGCCCCATGACGCCGGAGTTCTACCGGGAATATCTTATTCAGAAGTAATTCAAATATTTACTAGCTTAGCAGCTTTTTTGTGAAGTGCCACCATTTTAAATAGCGTAATAAACAGGCTATGATCTATCTACATCAATTCATCAAGTTTCACGCAAATCCGTTCAGTTGTTTCAGTGTGATTGAGTTACAAACATCCTTCCAAAATTTCGCATGTATTGCCTGTAGTAAGTTTTGGTAACGTAAAACAGGTTCACGACTGTATCCCCAAGGTGCGGTAGACATTCTCTTAGATCTTTTTATGTTCTTATTCCAGATGAAGATGTCTAAGGGGGTAGTCAGAGGTAACGTAACCTGTCGAAATTTAACTAGTAGGTACTTTGTTGAGGAAACTACAAAACACCTCGAATACTCACCCGCAACATAAAAAAGCAAAAGCTCAATACTTAACCATGGGCCCATTTACTTTACAGAATCAACAAAAAGATGCTGCTATACGTCATGAATCCTTCCAAATTCCGCGCATGTCAATACCTGGTCAAATACCATGAACGTCGCGGGGACAAAACTATCGTATTCTCCGACAACGTATTTGCTCTACGCCACTACGCAGTGAAAATGAACAAGCCGTACATCTACGGACCGACCTCTCAGAACGAACGAATACAAATTCTTCAGAATTTCAAATTCAATCCGAAAGTGAACACGATATTCGTCAGTAAAGTCGCAGATACGAGCTTTGACTTGCCAGAAGCAAATGTGCTCATCCAGATTTCGTCACACGGCGGCTCAAGGAGACAAGAAGCGCAAAGATTAGGTAATTGAAATAATTTGTACCAGCTACTGCGTGCGGCTTTGCCCGCGTGGTACCAACATTTTGAATAGCCTAAGTATACATATTCTATTCCAAGTCACTATCTACTCCTATTCCAAGTTTCATCCAGTTGGTTTAGCATGATTGAAACACAAACATACTCACAAACTTTCGACTTTATTAAAGTAGGACTATCACTAACATGTTTTTAAATTTTCGCTCAACCTTTACTCAAAGTAATAATCGTTTACATACATACATATCGGTATCAAAATGTTAACTTATTCAGGAAATTCAAGTAGTGAGGATAACTGAATAAGTTGATTAATAAATCATTGTTTCAGGTCGAATTTTGAGAGCGAAAAAAGGAGCATTGGCTGAGGAATACAACGCATTTTTCTACACACTGGTGTCACAGGACACTTTAGAAATGGCGTACAGTCGAAAGAGACAGAGGTTTTTAGTAAATCAAGGTTACAGTTACAAGGTAACTAAAATTCTGCTACAAATAATAATAAAACATATGTACAAAATAACTAAATAAATTAAAACTATTTTGTATTACAGGTTATCACAGAACTAAAAGGAATGGACACAGAGCCAGACATGTTTTACAATACTCGGGAAGAACAGGGAATGCTGCTTCAGCAGGTATACCCTTAATACATCTGGTACTTCGTTCGCAATGAATCTTAAAATAAAAAAAAACAGTGTATCTTGTTTGCACTTCGTGAGCCGTAGCAATAGCGTGTGAACTCGTCAGGATTTAGAATAGAGAAAAATATTTGAATGTTAAAACTTTATTCGAAATACCTGCAAGTTGTTCTAACTCACGAGGTTGGTCTTAATTGTGTGTTTTGATTTGTTTCTTGCGTAATCGGTACGTGCTCATTCGTCCATGAAGCGCTTCAACCATATTACGCACACAGAAACAACGTGCATGTGCAATGTGCATCTATCTACACACAATGAAGACCAACCTATCATGGTGACCAATTTTTGTTATATTACGTGATAAAGCTATACAGGGTTAATTTGTAAAACACCGGTATTACTATCATCATAAAGTTTATGACATAACGATAGTACAATAGCGAGAGGAGCGGAATTAGGGCGGCAGGGGCGCTTGCAATTGACATATCTAATACAGAGTTGAAATGTGTTAGATAGGACAACGAAATCTTGAAGGTTTGTTTAAATGTATTATGTTTTGTAAAAAGTCATAGAACAAAAGTTGTTGTTTATGATAATAGTAATACAGTCCTTAGAGGTTACCGGTGTTTTACAAATAACCCTGTAAAATTTCAGTGAACTATGCTTATTATTGAATGTTGTTCCAGGTGCTGGCAGCGTCGGAGACGGAATGTGAGGAGGAGCGTGAAGGCGGCGTGGGCGGCGCGGGCGTGTCTCGACGCGGCGGCGCTCTCTCTTCGTTCGCGGGCGCCGACGACGCTCTTTATATGGAGCACAGACGGAACGCGCATATCAACAAACATCCGCTCTTCAAGAAGTTCAGATATTAAACTTATTTAGGTAAACTATTATCACATTAGGGACTAGCTGCAACCGCGACTTTGCTCTCCGGTCACCAATTAAACCTATTATACTATTAGGAATTCTATTATAATTGATAAAATATTTAGTTGTATCGCTCACATACGTTTGTTGAAGACACTTTACATTGATTCCGATTTTTGCGCAATATTTTATAATTTTTCGAAACTTATGCGAAAGCTATTATTTTTATTTTATAGTTATTTCTTTTTCATTTCAGGAATTTTTAAAATCTTAATTCACAAATTGGCAAACAATAGCGACCAACCGATCTATGATTTTCGCCAGACGAAAAAATCAAATATAAAAATAAATACGATACAATCCAATATCACAAATATTTTATTTACCCAATCTTCCTCTCTCTACTTTTCCTGTTATTTCTTTAATATTCCTGTTACTCAATTCTACAACTTAATGTGATGTTTTCTTTTTTCTGTCACAGTAAAACCGAGACCGAAGCTGGCGTTCCAGAATGGGCGATAATCGAGCTTCAGGGGCTCATTCAAATGAAGAAAGAGGCCGGTGGACCCACTGTAGTCGGTGACCTACACTTTTACAACCGAAACCGGCACCCAGTGCTAGTGCTGGGCCACCACGTCCTCAACGGCAAGGAAACTAAACTGGAACAACCTATGGCAGTCATGGAGAAAGTCGCTCTCGGTGACAAAACAACATACAAAGTGAAAGCTATTGTTAAAAAGAAATTGTTATTCAAGTCTAGACCTAAACCAATTATTTCTAATGTTGCTGAGAGAGTGTAAGTACCAAATTGAATAATTTTCCAATAAATTGATGAATATTTTAAACTCTTTCATTTATTTCATTGACTATCTTGCAATTCAAACATTACTGTGTAGATCATAGCTGTAAATTTAGGTAGGTATTCTGTGGTATTAGTATAACGCGAAGTATTAGATTGAATATGAATTAGTAGAAAGTTTATTAGGAAATAAAACTAATTTTGATGTACTTAATAATATATTTTCCATATTCACAATGTGAGATATGACATAATTCTGTATTTATTATCGTATATTACCCAATAATAACTAATACACTACATCTACCTTACAATAAACATACACAATAGTACGAACGTTACATGAAATTAACAAACTAAAAACACCTCATGAAAAGCTTGTGAGAAAAAATATTTCGTTTCAACATATACTCAGATTATGATTTTACTGATCACTATATATATATAGGTTACTACAGATGCACCTACCTACATACATTTAGTATTTTGTGTGAGAACGGAAGGACTTAAACGTAGTATCCAGATAGTACTTAGTAGGTACCTATTAATAATAGGTAGATAACTCTTCTTCTTCTTCTTCTTGCGTAATAGGGTATTTGACTCTTTTCAGAAAACCATTTCAAAGTGTTCTTTGATATATTATATGCACACTGGTCATTAAATTTCCTTTAGATTTAACATAATTTTGATAAAAACCATGTATACAAAATCGCGCGAAAAACGATATCTTGTGTCATGGCGCTGATCACGTGGTACCCGTGACGTCACTCCATAGTAAACAGACAGTACAAGTCCATAGTGACAGACAATCAGTTCGTTGACGTTTACTAGCGTTTGACGTCATCAGAGTCACAACCAATCACAGTGCGTTTTTGTAGACGAAAATTTTTTAATTTTTTTTGTAATTTTTAAAGGTTTTTTTACCAAAAGTAAACATATTTTAGACGTAAATGGAAAGAAATATGCTTATTTAGACTATTTTCTAAAAGGATGACCACAATTTGTAGTTTATTTTTAATGATGTCAAATACCCTATTGGTTCTACGTTATGCCGTTTTAATTATTATCAATAAATACTTGCCCTTGTCCCACTAAGTAGGGTCGGCCGGCACATTCTCTCTTTCATTTTCTTCTATCACTCTTATTAAGTAGATAACGATTACGATACTAAGACAAAAAAGGTGATTTGTGGTTTTTATGTAGGTACCTAAGGACATATGTATGTTACCCTACCTACCTACGTTGGGTGTACGGTAGGTACCCAAAGATTAAATCTTTGTAGGTACAGTTCGGCCAACGGATCTAGGCATTCGTGAAGTTAGCCGTTTGTCTGCGCAGAACACAATTTGGTATGAAAAAATCGATCACTGCGCAGACAAACGGCTACCTACCGTACACCCAACGTAGGTAGGTAGTTAGTTAAAGTCCATTCAAATAGAATTAAATTTTATTTTCTTCACCATACAAAGAATACACAAATGAGCGCTATTTTAGTGGTTTTAGGTACCTATCGTATATATAAAATGCATGACAAAACAGAAAACAATAATTTTGAAACAACAGACAGCCTAACATAGGTCAATTTTACTGACTAAAAACGCTTGAACGCGTCTGTACGGACACCAGCATGGTGGTAATACGTCCAATAAAAAAGGTCATCGCTATGTATGAAACCGTCGCTTTTTAGTAGCCTTTCGAATTTGTTCGGTTAACCAACATCGGTTTACTATTTTGGTTTTTCTTATGTAACTAGATAAATACGAAACATAGGAAGCTGAAACTTTACACAATGCTTTTTGATAAGAAGCACTAATTTTTGGTCAAGCGCACAAATTGTGGGTTGCGCCGTTTTCTTGTAGGTTGACTTCAAAGTTATGACACCATTTTTTTTACTTTTAGTTAAATTATCCAATAATGCAAGTATGTACACTTTTGAAATTTTGTGTGGTTATTATAGACGTCGAGACGGACCGAATACAGTTTTCAGCGACCTTGTGCATGGTCAAATTTAGATGCTAGGATCATTTTAAGGTTTTTAAAAAAAACGCGATAACTCAAAAACTATAAATATTTTCTTAAATCTGATTCCGTCACAAATTAGCACAAATTAAGAGCTACTCGTGTATATATTTTCTACAGGCGTACATACAGTAGTTTTTGAGAAATACGATTTTTCAAAACGTTAGTCTAACTGGAAAATCTAGAAAACGCAATATCTCGAAAACCTCAAGTCGCACAAATTTTTTTTTTGGCGCACAAATTTGCACAAATATAAGCTATCTGCCGATATACAATTCATCTCTCTCCGACCATTGGTTTAGAATTTTCCAGCTGGAGCAACGTTACCCTAGCTGGAAACGTTTTTTCCCTTTATTTCAAAAACTACAATATGCACAAATTTTTAATTTCGCGCACATTTGTAGCTCACTAGGCACTAATTTTTCCTCATTCTAAAATCTCTGTAGGAGACACTTTCCAGCTAGGGTAACGCACACGTAAAGTAGACGGCCATTTTATTTGAACTTGATGATCATGCTATATATAATGCAGTGAGTGTAGGAAGTAAAATATTAAATGCACAAATATCTAACATTTACTCGTTCTTGTGTATAAAAAAAACACTCATGTGGAAGAAAACATAGTGAATCTATCCGCGGCTTAGACAGCTCCTGCACTTAGAGATTTTAGTTGCTAAGGCTAGCCACATCAGAAGTACTGACCGAGGTAATATAATCCCGCCCGATAAGTATAGGCATATGCACAGACATGTCTGTGGGCATGACTCCTCCCGCTGTACGACCTAGGATAGATACAAAAGTTGTGCAAACAGTTACAAAGAGCTAACATTGCAGTGATTTACTCTACTATTTTGACATATATTTATGATTATGTAGGTACATATATAATTTAATAATGTGGGTGTCAAGTAACGGGTCAACAAACACCCTGACTTTTAATATATCAATACAATATACCAAGTGTAACAGCATAAAAAGGGGGTTTTAATTAGTTTCGGACACTATAGAGAAAGCTAAAGGTACTTAACTATTTTCCCGCAAAATAACCATCTTAAAATAAGTGATACAATCTTTGAGATGTATGAATAGAATACTTATATACGAAAGGCACTTTATTCAAAACCAAAGAGGGTAAGTATATCTAAAATAACTATACTATGGCTAAACTTAAAATAACAAGGTAAACTAAAGTACCTATTTAATTTAAGCATTTAAATTGATAGCTAAGAAAATAGTAGATGTTGCACATACAAGGAATGAATAATAGTAGAAACTAAAATAAACAAAATGTGATTCTTCACATGGACTGTTAGGATAAATAAAATGTATTAACTGTTTCCTCCTGAACTACAATACTAATATATTGTTATTTTAACAGAAGCCGTTAACTCAAACTTTGGCTGTGAACAAAAATATTATTTCACTAAAACTAATAAACTCTAAAAACAATGTTACAAACAATTTTATCCATAAACATAAAATAATGAATAGTCTACAAATTAAATGTAATAATCGAAATATTAATGTGCATTTCACAAATAATGCACCTACATCACTTCTATAAAATCATGATGCGACCTCCAAGTCCAGTCTTTTATAAAACTCTCTTTATCTCCAACGATCATTGGCGCTTCATTATGTCAAACTAATCGATGGTTGCTTACACATTATGCACATTTATTAATTTAGACAACTTACCTTGCCCTCTATCCCCACTAGGAATGCTCAGAATAGCATAAGGCGGCATAACTAGATCCAATGGCCGCTGCGGTGCGATAGAAAGCACTTTCCCGCCATAGAACGCTCGGTTGGGATAGTCTGCGATATCAGGGTGCATTCTGTATTGCTGGTTCAGTAGCACTACGGGACTGCCTTCTGGCCACTGTTCTGTTGATGACGTCAGTCGCGAGAATAGACTTTCACCAAGGCCGTGTAACTTAGCTCGCTGCTTAGACCGACCACATACCACTTTTGTATGGCTTATGGTATAGATATTTCGGTTCAGTTCATCAATAAGTAAAATAAAATAATTGTGTAAGTACTGTAAACACGTTATAACAAACCAATCAGTTTCGTTACTTGCAATACAGAAGGTATGCAATGTCTCGGCGCGGCGTGATTATAGTCACCAGATTGCTACAGTAAGGAATTGACTACCGACTCTTTTATAAATTTAATAAAAATAATTTTCCTAATTGGTCGAAATCGTAGGAGACTCTAAACCAGTCCTTCTTATGATAACGATCAGTCATTTTGCTAGGCAGCTTCCAGATTTGCGCGCAGTAACTGAATGCCGCTTGTCGAAGTCCAGTAATTCACTAGAAGGTCTCGTTCCTTCTCGAGGCATGACTGGAATGTGGAGGCACTTCCGAATTTCTTCAATCCGAGAAGTTTCTTCCTAAGCATTATATTCTGGAACAAAAATGATAACCTTCATTAAAGTATATAAGTAGTAGGTATATCAGTTATCTGGTTCCCATAGTACAAGCTTTGCTATGTTTGGGGCTAGATGATGCTGTGTGAAAATGTCCAGCATTATTTATTTATTATTATTTATAGTTTAGGTAAACAATGTATTACAGTACAACTACATTAATAAAGCGCTTCAGTTAGTTTCGTATTCGGAAAGTATTCCGAATACATCCGATCGATCGGATTTATGGTCAGCACAGCAAAACCGTCACTTGTAAATAACAGCTCGGGCCGTTATTTTGTATAGCATTTTGACGTAAGTTTAAGTTAATGTTTTGAGGATTGTGACTTTATTACTAGGAGCATAGGGTGTAATTCGGATAAACTTAAAAACCTTTTTGTCACGCGGACAGATTTAAGCTTTGACTTAGTACGTCACACAGCATCTTGAGTATTAATGATCGAAGTAGTAATTATATCCATTTACCTATCGTAGTATAGTATTTTTTTTAGATAATTACCACCTTGAAGTTCTTGATGTATTCGGAAATAGAGAGAAATACGAAACCAACCGAAGCGCTTTATTAATGTAGTTGTACTTTCTTTTACGTTTAACTCCAGGCCGAATGGTTTCTTACAATAAACAAAATTAACAAGTACTAAGTAAGCACCAACTCGCAAGGTTATCTTATCATCACGTTTGCGAAGTGACCTACTAAGTAGATACAGTTTAATGGTCAAACACAGTATTTACGTAAAGATCAGAACTAATGTTGGTGATTAAAATACTATTACTGTGCGCTCTTTATGCATCTGCCAGATCGGATGAAAGCGACGAACCTGTTCTGTATTACTATGGCTTAGTAAGTATTATTTTTGTCTTCTTCTAATATTGCCTAGACTTCTTATAATTTTGGGCCAAGGTTAAAATCACGGGTGGATTCGGAGATATCTCAACAAGTTGGAATAAAATATATTAAGTAGCTAATATTCAATAAGAGTTAACAGGCCGCTTAGCACTAAGTCCTACCGAATGCATTTAATTCGGTTATGTGTTACGTACTCATCGTTAAACATAAAACTCAAGGGGTAGGGAGTCTCGACAGAACGGGTCGATTGACTAAAGACTACAAAAAAATGGTGAATTTTGTAGCAAGGCTTGGTCAAAATTACCCTAAACCGGCTTAATTGTTTTTATTATTGCCAGAATATAGGTAAGTATACAAGTTCGGTTGTTATTGACACATTTTGTTCCTTATATTCTACCAACCAGATGGTGTCCAAAAATTTTGGACATAAGATTAGCATTTATATAATAGTCAAATCATTAGAATTAGATAGGTAGTCTTACAATAAAATATTTTATGTCAATATTAGGTTAATTAAAATCATTTGAATGTGTCAGATATTCATTAATGTCATAAAAGCAATAATGCATTAACCATTTAGTTATTTTATTTTTAAACATATTAAAAGGTAAAATTGTTGTCAAGAATGTAATCAAAGTAATCTCTGCATTATATTGTCTTTGTCTCTGATATCCCTGCGGTAAATATGCTATGATATCATTAGATTCTTTGATAAATAGGAAGAGAACGAGCGCAGTTTGTCAGCGTGCGCGTCACACCAGGCATGCTCCGTGATCCTGCAGCGGTACTGGCGGCCGCCGGCGCTCGTGAGGCTGTGTCGCTGCGGCCGTCGGCAACGCTGCGACGAGCAAGTTACCTCTGAACGTCAGCTCGAACTCAATAACCGAGCTCACATGCAGGTAAAACGAGTATTGATATCTTTCAAATATTATAAACAATTTTTTTTTTAGCTGCGCTCTGCGATGTTACCTGCGTTCCTTTGGGAATACTTAACTTTCCACGATAAGTAAAATAAGTAGCATGATTCTTATTCCAAACCCTAACTCAAACTTTTGCATTTATAATTTTAAGTAGGATGAAAGTTTGGATGGATGTTCATTTGATGCTCCTTCAACCTGAATAAAGCGGGGCAAAGTAATTGAGGTAGCTTATTGACGACGATAGTTTGGTCCGGAGAAGTGAAGCATTCCCCAGGGACCGCTGGTGACATTTAATAATTATAAACCCTTATTTTATTTAAGATTACAAATCGTATGTTGATATTTTTATTTTTTAGTTCTGTCTGCCGACCACGGATTGGCCGCAGTGTTCAATAAACGACACGCCACTCACAGTGGTCACATCCTACGACCGCATGAATCCAGACGACTTGGAGAATCAACACCACGAGGACATTGAACTGATACCGCCAAAGATAACAGTTAACTGCAAATGCCGGAGCCCAAACTACTGGAAACTAAATTCGACTGTAGACAATGTACAGATTTACCAATGCGCGTCTATGCCTGTTTGTAGTACGGGAGAGTTCTGTGGGAATGTCCGCTTTGACCTAAATGCTTTGTACCAGTCTTGTTTGTGCCCGAAACATCACATTTGCGTGCACGGAGGAGGCGTAACACATTTAGAAATATCAGAGTTGCTGTTTAAAGGAAGGGGTTGGAAAGCTTATTGTCAGCGAATTGAGAAAGACAGTGACTATGATTATAGCTATGAAGATTAAATACTCCTAATTCGTTCTAAAGTATTTATAGTGCGCTCCATGCTTCGGTAGAAAGTTAAATTTTTAGTGCTAGCTAAAGACTCTAAAGAGTCATAAGCCATGATGTAGGCTTTCTGCTAGCTTAAAAACTATCACCAGATTTAACAACAGTTCATACGAACTTCAGTAAGAATTCATAATGGTACCTCAAACGGCTGGGTGGCGATATCCATAGCGATGCCTCGAACTTGGTCCTGGAACCTCTCCGGCCAGATTACACGGCTCACCAGCCCTCCTTGTAGAGCCTCCGAGGCCGATAGCTCCTTCCCAAACATTATTAAGTCATTGTACTGAAAATAAAGATTTACACATAAATTCCTTGCCTCTTTTACATAATATGCGTAGGTTTCCTCTTGTACGAACGTGAAATAATAATACGAAAGCTCATCAATGTAGAGAAAAATAAAGTTTTTTTTTTTATAAATATTACCTTTGAGATGATAGTTTATTTTCTAATTAATCTCTCTTCAAATTCTAATAAGTTGAGTTCGTTGGAATAATCAAACACAAACAAACGCATTCGTTTTTTTATAGAAACTAATTAAAGTTAAAAGGTGTAATCAATACAGACAATACAATAAAAGTTGTTAGTTAAATTATATAAAAATTAGGTAGAGTTATATTATTGCATTGCGATCAACATAAACAAAAACACGTTATTATGTGTTAGGAAAAACATGAAGATACCAGTTAGTGCTTATTCTGAAAGGTATACGGCCATGGGCATTGGGCATTCAACACAGTCACATGTAAAATACTGACTTATTGCAATATGTTTTTTTATAGGCAGTGCTATCTTGATAGAGCATGAGAGTAGAGATGAGAGCAACAGTTCCTCCCATAGTTTGAAGAGTGTGTGTGCATACAAACTTACCAAGTTCCGTGGCAGAGACCAAGAAGCAAGGACCGCAGCACCCGGATACAACAGACTATCGCAGCGTTCGGAGAAGGCGAAGCTAGCGGTTTCGCTTGATATTAGGATATCACACAGTGCTGCTAGCGCTAAGCTGAAGCCACGAATTTTTCCTTCCACACCTACTATCAACAGCTTGCTATGGTTCTCCATTGCGTGCATGAGTGATCTAAGGAGAAAATTAAACATAAAACTCATAAAATACATTCAAACTAAAAACAAAGTCTCAAATTTTTGTTGTTTTGCAATAATTGAATTGAATCGTCTTTTATTCAACATTGAACAGTTTGATTTCTTACCTTGCCTGATCTGCTATTTCATGAGCATATTTGACATCTTCAAGCAGCGGTTTCAAATCTAAGCCTGAGCATATTGTCCCACACTCAGATTTTATCAAAGTGACTGCTACATCTTTGTTAGAATCCACAAGAGAAAGAATATTCTCCAGCACTTTCATTATCTGCAAAATAAATAAACACTTTAGATTAGCCATGTGGAATTGCCAATAGCTACAATTTTATAGACAAAGCTCCCGCGGTGTGACCCGCGGTCCTAGATGTCCTTCCCTGGGATACAACCTTTATCCATGCCAATTTCAGCCTAATCTGTTCATTGGTTTGGGCGTGAAAAGATAACAAACAGACAGGTTACTTTCAAATTTATAATATTAGTATGGAAGTATGGATACGTAATACGCCGGCATTACACATTGTTCCTTTTTTATTCTATTGGTTTGTTTTTAATAATTTTTACCTTTTTTATTTTTAATAATTATTTAAGGTGTGCAATAAAGTATTTTCATTCATTCATTTCATCCATGTTCAACTTGGAGGATATTTCAATTATAGCAATTATATCTACAAAGACCTCTAACCAATGATCTTTTTTTAGTATAAAAGATCATTGCATTATCACATGATTAGATTACACTATTGAAAGCTTATAAAAAATCCGTCTTACCTCAATGCTGAACAAGGACCCTGGTTTATGAATGCATATTTCAGCAATCTTCTGATTAAAATTAACTGTAACATCAGTATTAACCGTAATCTCCTTTTCTGTATTAACTTTCTTTTGCTTGGAAGGTTTTTCAGGTTTGAAACCTGAAAGTTTCCTCTTATTCAAAGCCCTTGAGAGCTTAGAATTGAGCTTTTCTTTGATTGACAAACAATCACTCTTATTCATGATGTCTTTTCTGGGAGTGCTCGTCTTTTCAGCCATGAAGATTTCGGATTGGACACTGTTTCCAATAATAGATGCATCTTGGCTCTCTTTCTTAGATACTTGGCTTTCTTTCTGGGGCACCTGGCTCTCTCGCACTTGGTTAGCGGGACCCTCAACATCACTTAATCTTCGTGGACTCATGCATGAACTTGAATAGGAGCTTGAAGAATGTCTGCGGTAGATTATAGAATCATCAGCACTGTGATTTTCGAAATCTTCACTAACAGCTGGTGATTTTACTGAACTGCTTAAAGAGAGCCTTTGTTTATCACTTCCAAGCTTTTTAGGATCACTTTCAGATTTGATCTTATTTTTTCTTTCACGGAATTTCATTTCTTTTGAGTCAGGAGTGTTGCTCTGAATGTTTTTGATGTATTCAGCTCTACTTTTCATATTCTTATTACCCTTGAGAGCTTCTGGAGTCAACTGGCAGATCATGTTAACTGCGCCTTCATCCATTAACAGTCTGTCTATTTCTGTAAGTCTTTTAGCAGATTGCTTGCTGTTTTTAGGTTGAGGCTTTTTCCATTGCATTTTGGAAAGAGGAGATTTGGTTTTGGGTGTCTGAGGAGGTTGATCTGTTTTCAACTTTTTAGGTGTTGATACTGATGGATCTTTTTCTGGTAATGTTTCTTTTTCCTTTTTCACCTTGGTCTTAGTAAAGGTATCTGGATTGTCAGGATCATAAATAA
This sequence comes from Epirrhoe tristata, assembly GCA_951394285.1. NCBI lineage: Eukaryota > Metazoa > Arthropoda > Insecta > Lepidoptera > Geometridae > Epirrhoe > Epirrhoe tristata. The sequence goes on from OX596148.1 coordinate 6,505,091, forward strand.
CTTTCTTTTTGATAACTCTTCCTAATCTTCGCTGAGGTTGAGTTTCATCACTGCTAGTGTTGTTTGGTGTTGTTTCATCAGCAACTGAAACATCTGCATTATGAGCTAGGCTATCATCTGCATTATTTGCTGTGCTGTCATCTGCAAGATTTTCATTAACTGTGATGTCTTCCTGAATGGAATCCTGGGATTTTACCAGCTCTGCTGTACTGTCAAGCACAGCTTCACTGTCATCTAGAAGTGTGTTTGATTCATCTGGTTCCATGTTTTCATCATCACTCCAGTCTTGGACTAAGGCTTTAACAATGCTTTCTTTTTTACTTTTATCATTACTTTTAATTGGTTTTGAAACTTGTGAGCTATTATGGTCTGCCTTCCCTTTTGCATTTTTCGGGACAATATTTGAAGTATCTGCCACTTCAGCTTTCTCCTTTCCTTCTTTAGGAGTATTGTTAGAGCTTACAGTATCATCAACTTTTCCTTTTGTTTCTTTAGCATGCTTGGAGCCATCTGTTTCATCTAATTTAGTGGTATTACTTGAGCCAGCTGAATCTGTTTTTCCTTTTGACCCTTTGGGTACTGCCTTTGAGCTGGTAACTTCATCTACTTTACTTTTTGCTTCTTTGGAAGTAACTTTTGTGCTAGTTGGTTCATCGCCTTTAGCTTTTACTTCTTTAGAAGCAATTGTTGAGGCAGACGATTCATCTACTTTTGTTTTAGTGTCTTTTGAAATAGAATTAGTGCTATTTCTTTTAGGTTGCTTCTTTTCAGGTTTCTTGGGTGAGAAGCGTTTAGTTTTTTTTGTGTCATGGGATTTCAGTCTACTGAGCTGTTGCATTGCCAAGTGTTCCTCCAATTTTTGACTGTCTGCATGGAAGTTATCTGAAATCATCTTTCGGGACTGTTCAACATCATTCCCTTCTAGTATGTCTAATAACTCTTCTTTGTTAAACACTTCTTGATCACAGTTATTATTTTCAACAGTTTCAGAGACATCTGAGGAACGAAGCACATCACTCAGTTCAATATTTTGTCCAAGTTCATTCAAGATATTGCTACTGTCAGGTTCATTGGTCATTGTTTCATCCTCAAGTTCAGAAGCATTATCCTCTATAAATATCTCAGTTTCAAAAGTTATATTTTCACCACTGTTATCTACTATCCCATCAAGTTCAACTATAGATTCTTCAACTACTTCTGTTTCTATTACAACATTGCCATCCACATTTTCAACTTCAGATGATTCAGCTTCTTGGATCTCTGAAGGTATCTCAGAATCTTTAGTCTCATTGCCATATACAGTCAGGTTTTCCTGTGCTGAAGAATCTTCAGTCTCCATAGCTTCATTCGCAACCTCGTAACCCTCTTCAAATTTAGTAACCACCACCTGCTCATCGTCAGCTACTGTTGTTTCAACAACTGGTGCAGATTCTGCTTCATTCTTCAATTCGTCAACAACATCGTTCGTATCAGCGTCGCCGTTTGATGTATGACACACATCCATTTCCACTAAAGCCTCAGCATTCACGATGACCTCGTCATTACCGTTACCCTTTACTCCTTCTCCGGGTGCAATCGTCACTGGAGGCTCTTCTAAAGCTTCCATAGTCATACAGAAACCGCTAAGTAAATTTTATGCACTTACTTCCAAGGATAACCTAATTTATTAAGTGAAAAACTATTTCATTCTAAACACAAAGATAACAGTATACGTTCAACTTGATCGAGTTCTAGTATTTTTAGCAAAACTATTTTCTACAAATGCAAATAGAAAAGTTTTTTGCAAAATAAACTCAACAAAATTCTTTACGTTGCGTCGGAAGATCTATGCTGTCTATGGTGTCATGGAGAGTGCGGTTGACGGACGTCAAAATACATGAAAGAAAAAAAAATGTCTATGTTTAAGGATATTTTTACACGTAGACAGTGGTGAACGAACACATTAGCCGGCCAGTGCCCGCGGATCTTGAAATGAACATTGGTACATAGTTGGTAGCATAGAGGTAGGTTTAAAAAAAATTAGTTGTCTATAGAATAATAATGATCTTTTTTTTTCTATGGTCAGTAATGACAACTTAGCTAGTACTAGCTAGATCTAGTATTTTTTGCACCCTCGTCAGCTACACATTAAAAACAACTGTAGCTAAAAAAATTGGCAATTTTTTCTAGCAACTTTTTAATAAAGGTAAGTTGATTCTACTAGCTATTTTTTGAGGTAGTAAAATATGGCGATCATGCAACTTTCTGCAAAAGGTACTAGCTGGTGATGGTACAGTTGGCAGCACTGTCTATGGTATTGATTGATTGAATGAATTTGAATGAAAAGAAAAGAAAACCAACAAATTATTATTCTCTTTGCTACCAACCAACTAGGTAACTAAATGTGAGAGAAATAAGTATTATATTGAAAATTTATTTACAGAAACTAAGCTACTACCATAGATATATATAGCTACTACATATTTACATATAAATGTGAGATATTCTTTGAACTAAATTCTCCAACATTTTCATTCCAAAAAGCACCTGAGGAAAGGAAAACGAAAATTTTCTACAAATTATTAGCTACAAGTTGGATCATATTATTATACGGACGGAGCACGAAACAAACACTAGCGGGAGACTACCCGCTACGAATAAGTGCAGTGGCAGTGAAAAGTAGTTTTTGCATTATTTTACCGTCGATTACAAAACCGTACTTCACAGTAGAAATTTAACTGCTAACATGAATATTCTACCAAAGAAAAGATGGCACGTAAGGACAAAAGAAAATATAGCCAGAGTGAGAAAAGATGAAGCAGAAGCCGCTGAAAAAGAAAGACAAGAAAATTTGCGAATTGAAAATGCTGACAGAGAAGCTCGCCTCAATGTGCTGAAGGCAAAGAGTAAACAAAAACTATTGGAAGCTGGTGTGCCCAAGCCATCAACAGCTGAGCCTGCAGGAGAGCATGTTAACCTATTTGCAGACTATGACAATGCTAACAAGAACACAAACAAAGAACATGATACAGAAATTAAGGAAAAGAAAGAAGACTATGAAAAGAAAATTGGATATCTCACATATCTTGGGCAGGATACAAATGAATCACTTAAAAAAAAGAATTGGTATGAAGTGGCTCCTGAGACTTCTAGATTTGCAAGGACTGATGCTATTAAAGAAACATACAATAAACTTGTATTAAAAGACGAAGATGGTAAACCAAAGCCCAGCTCATTAGATATTAAAAATGGAGAAGTTGGATGGAAATCTAAGCAAAAGTTAGATCCTATACATGAATTTAGAAAGTACTGTTGTAATGAAACTAAAACATTAAATAATGACTCTTCAAAAGATAGATGCAAGAAAGATACCACTGTTGATAAGAATAAGAACACAAAGAACAAAAAAGATGATAAAAGAGACAAACTCCTCAAATTAAGAGAAGCACGTCTAAAACGTGAAAGAGAAGAAAAATACAAAACAGAGATGTTTCTGACTAAACTTAATGGAACTGGTGACAGACCATTGTCAAGTAGCAAAGAACAAGAAACTACCAAATTCAAAGCTAAATATAATTCTCAATTTAATCCTGAGCTTGCCAGACAAAATTTTCGATAATTTATGGCAAGAATCCTTAAGTATGGATATTATCGAAGATATTTGTTATTGATAAATTAATTATGCCTCAATGGAACCATAGGCAAAAGCTTGTTTTTTTTCTTTTGTATTTTATACTTTCTGGTTCTTTTGGTACAAATGTCATCAAACAATACTATGTAGTAGTTTTAAATCAAATCAAAAAATGTTAAAAACTATTTAATTTAAACAATATATTACTTAGATTGTAAGTGATTTAATTTACAAATTAATACTATTGAAACATATTTACAAAATGTATATGTCAATAATGTTTAAAAAATATACATATGTTACAAGCGCATGGAAAATAACACATCGAAACAGTTTTATTAACACAGTTTCAGTCAGTGTCAGTGAGTCTCGTGTTTCAAGCTCAAATTTTAAACTTCGATACTATGAACATAACATATGTATAGTTTATATCATTGGTATAAGTAGTAGTAATTTTTTTATCTTCTATCTAATCTTTCTGTACACAGTATATTATTATAGGTACTTTAAGATGACCCTCTGTTTGGTAAAGTGTGTGTAAATACCATCATTGGAAGTTTGTTTTCCAGCTTTTTAAAAGAGTATTGGAATGTTTCACTGAACATCTCCAGAATTCTTACACAGTAAGCTCCTTCACTTGGCGACTCTGTATAAATTAATCTGAAACATTAAATGTATGAATACAGACAAAGTTTATGACTCAACTCAATCATACCTAGATAAATAAAATATATTGATTTGCGAGGTTCTTTTGCGCATATTAATATTAGCAAAGCAAAAGCAGTCTGGAATCAGGGCTATTTACGTGACTGTTGGGGTGTAAAGTAATTTATTAAATTCTTGGTACAATGATGAAAAATTATTGTAGTGTCAGCTACACTTGCATGTACGAGTACTGTAGGTATAGAAAGTCAATCAGATGACTAACAGTGTGCTCATGTGTAAAAAATACTTACTTGGTAAAATTGCACATGAAATCAACAAATATATCTAGATTCTCTGTCTTGGTTTGATGCAACAGAGTGTAAATTCCAACAACTAATGGATATCCATCAATATTTTCGCCATGCTTTCGAGACATGAGGTCACCTGAAAAAAAAAACATTACTTACTGGTGCTAACAATTTATCTCGATTCACATAAGTACCTATGTCTCAATTTAAAGTCTAGTCGCGCGGATTTCATATAGCTTAGACATAAGTCAGATTCGCCTTCCTGTTGGGTAGGCGGCACCATAGATTTAGCACATCTATCACCTTCGATTATGCAAGCCTACGCAAATAAGTTCCTACCTATATTTCTTTAGCAAGCTCTTCCATTTTGTAATTGTATCTAGCGGCAGCTAAATCTTACCTGTGGTCAAGCTCATCTGCAGTTTTGACAACTGTGAAATCAGTACAATTGCTAGCAAACGCCCCATATCCACTTGCAAAAACTCTTGAATATTCTTCACGTATATTTTATCGTATGGATCGTATATTCCGGATCGTAATAAAGAGTCCTCCAAGTTTTGCAGTAGTGCAGGCGATACCTTCTGGTTATTTTCATCTAGTTTGGTTCCTTTCAGTTCAAATAATATAGCACTGAAAATATAAAAAGAATAAGAGTAATAAAGTTTTATTATCTCCACATCATATACAATAGGTACCTACTTAAATCTACATGATTTTATGTGGGTGAAAATACGGCTACCCCTCAGCATTTGCTCCAACAGCTCGAGAGTGTTGGAGCGCTGGTTTTCAGTGGTTATTTTTCAGCATTTTCGAGTAACATCCACTATCCATTACTAAGTACCCACTGCTGCTAAGCCTCATTTCTTTTATGATTGTGTCCCTAGCGTCCAAACATTCCGTAAGGCGTCAAGTCAACGTGCGTTCGGACGACCAAGATTACCTACTGTGGTCCGACTTTAGCCACCAACACTGGAAATCTGGATTAACTCCGCGGGCTACCTACCAGCGGAACCTACCTACCACCTAAGACCTCAAGTAATCTAATTATCAGCATCTACGAAAAGTAGATGACTTATGTACTTATGAAATAGCTATCGCTGAAAAGTGTAAACCAGCAGCTAATAAACCTCCATCCAGCAAAATATATGGCGTAAAGGAAAGAAGTAAAAAAGTTGAAAAACTTACTCATTCAAAGTTCGCAGTGACGCCTCTAGATGCGCTGAATCGAATTTGCAATTAGTGTTTAGCTGATACGCAATATGCTTCCTGATTATTTGCAGTGTTCCGATCAGAACTAGGACATCAGCAATGTGCTGAGTCGTCTTGTTCATTTTCATAATGATTGTATCGTAATCTTTACTAGAGCTGACTTGACCTATGTAGATTTTCTCCTGGTTTGCTCTAAATATATCCTGAATGTTCAACAACTGGTTTTTAATCATGAAAGCGTAAAGCATGTCCAAACCATGCAGTCCAACCACTCCAATAGCTTCGTTAAGCTTGGAGAATGTTTTTGTGTTTATAATTTCGTGTTGAGTTTTTACGTCGAACCAAGCTGTGCATACGCTTATGTAGGTACAAACCCTGAAATAAAAGAATCACCTAATTTAACTTAACTGAAAGAGCGTGCCTTCAAATTTGATACTTTTATCTGCCTAGTGATTAGAGAGATGATATTATGTAGACTAACCACCAGACAGAGTAGTCAGTGCAATCAAGTGCAAGTTTTTTACCTTGCGATTGTTTTTAAGGTGGCACTATCCTACATCATAACATTGTAGATAAATAATATGGGGAAAAATAAATAGACATTATTTAATGTATACCAACTTCCTTGACCTAATAGGACAATGGATGTAGATAGTTTACCTTGCATCAACAAGCTGAACTATCTGCCTCGCCAGACTCCCCATGAATCCAGCTGAGGGACTGTAGAGTGTGACCCCTTTGCGCAGGCTGATCTCTTTTGCGACGCTATCTTTTATGATCGCAGTTACCTATATAAAGAAAGTTTAAGTCAAGTTACATCCAATAGTCCTAGAAACCTGATAGTTGAAAAGGTATAAAAGATTTTGCCAGAAGAAAGAAAGAAGGAAGGAATAGAATGTTATTTCACTGGAAGTATGGAACAGTAGAACAAACCTGTATTTGCCAAATCCGTAATCCATGAATATTGATGTAATCTTGAATGTATTCTAAAGATCTTTTATAGCCATCCATGCTCTCAGAAAGCTTTTGCAGTCTCGTTAGTAAGTTATTAGCATTCGGTAAAACTTTTTTTCCATGAGGCTCTATAAACTCTTCAAACTTTTTGCTGATGTGTCGCTCTAACTCTTTAAGTAAGCCATCTTCCAGTAGCTCAGCCGGATCTACTCTAATGACGCCGACCAAGGTAGATCTCATATCTAATATGCCTTTAAACAAAACATATCATATGATAAACCTGAACAGATGGAAAGTAATTTTAATGTTACACACATTTGGTTGGAGTAGCTAACCTGTCGTGAAAGTAGACGCGGAATGGGTCAATTTAGCTACCTCCATTCTATGGTCTAACTGCGCAAAATCCCTCAGTCTATCCTTCTCCAGTCTTGTCGGAATTTCCTTGATTGTCCATGTTTGGAGATCAATAATCTTTTCGACTATGTTAAATACCATTTCCGGAATGATTTGTAATACTTTTTGAATGTACTTGATCAATTCATTGCTGTAGTATTGCGATACTGACACAAGGTCATCACTATGAGCCTGGTTAATCCTGAGTAGTGGGATCTCCATAGCACTTGCCAATTTGAGGAATAATGACCTCAGTCTGCTTGTGACAGAAGGATCTTCTTTGATGCTGTTTTGCATATATTTCGTGTAGAGATCTATGGTGCACCATGCGTAGCTAACGTCAGCCACAGTTTCTAACGTAACCAACGAATCCTCCTTCAAAGATGCGGTCCTCAACAGATATTTTAACGCATCCTTACTGTCACAAAGATATTGGACTATGGTTGATGTAGTTTTAATGCCATGGAATTCCTCGACTTCTTCCAATGCTTGTAACAGTTGAGTTACTTTCTTTATTGATTTAGACGATGTAGGTTCACCTAAAGACGCAACCTGCTTAGCAATACTCTCAAACCATAGTTTTAGTTGCTCATTTTCGGGAATTTTAGCAATAGGTTTAGCTCCAGAAAATAGTTCTGCTAGATTAATAAGTGATTCTTCAGCATCAGATTTGTTTTTGTTCCAAGCATCAGTTCTATTCTCAAGGAGTCTTTTCAGAACTTCTCTTACTTTTAACTCGAGTTCCGCGGTACTAATGAGTAATTCTAACAACTTTAAAGGATCATAATGTGATTCTTTAAGAACAACCTCTCTAAGCTGTTTACTCCTTTTGTTAGTGTCGTAAAATATAACATCACAGTTATGTAGCAAAAGCCATCTAACAATAAGATTTGAATTTAAAAGAACGTTTATTATCTTGTTAATGTTATCCAGAACAAAGTCATCAGTAAGTATGCCTTCTTTTAACAACTGGTGTGTTTTGTTGATCAATATTTGCACCGAACTGCCTTTCTTAGCAGATATTTCTTTGACCATTTTGGCATTCAATGTATTGGCAAGTGCTGTCTTAGCTGCTTTAAAGTTCTCCCATGACTCTATTAAGTTGAGGGTCACTCCCATGTAGACTGGCACTACCCAATTACAAGGGAAGAATTTATCAGCAATTTCGCGCATTTTGGAAATGTCAGTGTGTAGATAGTGTGGAGCAAAGTACAAACATACCACTAGCATGCTAGCTTGTGTCGCTAGCGCTGACGCCTGGTCTTCTGGCATAGTATACACAGCTAATTGGTTGTAAATATCTTCTGATCGTAATTTTCCGACTACTTTTTCGACGAATTCCGGGCGTATGTGGACGCGGCTAAAACCACATAATTTTAAGATTTTAGGCCCTTAAAACATACTTAATAAAACTATCTGTTTTCACATACCTAAAATATTCTACAGGATAATCAGCGGGTTTTTTTCCATTATGTTGATCATAACCAGTGTCCCTCAAAAGCTTGCAGACATCATCAATGTTGGTCTGAGACTGACTAGTACTATATCGGTAAAAAGCCACAAGAAGTCTTTCTCGCAACATGCCGGGAATGAAGAGGTCGCAAAGTAGCAGCATGGCACCATAAAGGTAAAGTGACTCGCACTGAAATTAGTAAATAATCTGAATGCTATTTGTTTAATACGTATTAGCTTAAAAGAATAAAATACAATGCAGAAAGGGGAAGATAGAATAGAATGATTTTTATTTGATACGCACAAACAACACAGAACGGAACTTTAAAATAAGACAGAACATAAATAGGTAGGTACACAGGTAAATGAAAACAGACAGAATGAAACAAATACAAGAAGAATAAATGAGAGCACAAGCCTTATAAGTAAACTTTCACAGGTAAGTACCTACGAAAAGGAACCAATTAGTCTCGCTCTGCGTGGCCTTGTCCAGTCAAATAGGTTCTGACTCAGCATAGATACTACTAAGGTGTCGAGCAAGCATAGTAGCGCTGGTTTTCAGGCAGAAGATGAAGAAAACAAAGTGTGAAATGTCACTCACCAGTAACTGTTTCCCTTCAACATCTTTCATGGCAGTCTCCATGTTCTGCTGAATGAAGGCACTGTCATTCAACTGTTCAAGGAACATGTTAAGATCAACAATGTATTGGTAAATATTCTCAAACAGCAAGTAGAATCTGGTTATCAGTTCTAAATATTTTTCCTTCAGCTCATCATCCAAATCTTGTAATTTCTAGAAGAAAATAAGAACATTTATTATAATATGCATTTTTAAAGTAGAGCGAGAGAGGCTTTATGTAGAGTCTACATAAAGCCTATTTTTAACACAGTTGCCTGCTACTTATTTCTACCATCCATTATCTTAGGTTTGAAGTTAAGATGTATGTGGGTGTAGGGTTTCCTTGATTAAGTGCGACTTACCACATTCATAGCTATTTTCTTTTCCTGAGCATCAGATATTTTAAAATAGCTGAAGTCAACTATAATATCCTGATACTTTTGTTGTGCTTCTTTAGTTTCCAATCTGTAAAATAAAATTTATCAGAATCATAAGATAATGTAAAACTTATACTTCATACTTCTTTATACTTCAGCAAATAAATTTGAGATTCAAGAAAATTGACTGGAACAGAGAGATCTGATAAAGAGGAGGCTTGTATCCAGCTGTGGGTGCAACTGGGCAAATTAGATAGAAGAATATTGATAGTGCCCATGCATTATGTAGAAAAATGAGATGAAATTATGGCAAAAAGAACAAATAAAGTTTAGGAAAGTAGGTACTTACAAATATATCAATGGTACATGATCCTTGAGTCTTAGTATCTCAGCAATAATAGCATTACCATGAGAAACCAATTTGAGTAGATTTTGAGCGCAAATATTATCTTCAGACATGAATTCCTTCATTGTAGATTTAGCTGCAAAAACGAGCAATAAAAACAAAGTTTGTGTTGTATGTTTTTTGATTTTCTTGTAACACCTTCTTTCACTGAAACCGAATTGGAGCAGTAAACAAACACAACGTGTTATTAATTTTTTAGACAAACCGCCCACCAATGCAACGCTTAAATAATGAAGAACACCGAATTAATTAGCAATGCTAAACACTTTTGAGTGCGTGCTTTTCTTTCTATTGGTTTAATTTGGTTTCTATTTTGTTTTTTTTTTTATTGGATCGCGTCCACTAGGCGGACGCATCGCATCGGAAAAATCCGCCTCCTATACATTTTGTATGAAACTGCGTCCACTGCAGGCGGGGCGGGCCGGGCCGCATCGGAATCCGTCGGCGGATCGCTCGGCGAGCGTATTTTTCCGCCGATGCGGCCCGGTCCGCCCCGCCCCGCCTCTAGTGGACGCAATGCGCGCCGCATTTTTTGTAGATCGTTGCTGCGAGCGGACGTATTTATTGAGGGAAAAACCGTAAAATGAACGAAAAACTACTAATATCTTTAATGCAACAATATTCTGAACTTTATGATAGGTACTGGAAATAGAAAATATCACGATGCGTTGAGGAGAAATAAGATTTGGACTGAAATTTTCTTGCATATGGTGCACCCTGACTTTATGTTTGTGACGTTTATTATTTTTTTGCTCCTCATCCAACAACATAAATAAAAATAACTTCATCAGAACCATCCATCGTCACATACAACCGCTTGCTAGCTTGTCTTACGTAGGACTGGCTGTAAAAATCCGCCGATGCGGCCCGGCCCGCCTCGTATAGTGGACGCAGTACGCAAAAATGCTCGCCGATGCGGCCCGGCCCGACCCGTCTGCAATGGACGCCTAGCTTAGTAGGTATTTTTAACCATAGTTTTGAAAGTGATTTGACATTTATTATGACATTTGACAATAACAAACACTTGCTATTTGACTGACATTAGCCACAAAAAAAAAAGAAAAAAGCAGTACCTACAGGAAAGTTTTGCAGGTGGGGTGCACGTTTAATTTAATTTCGACCGCAAAAAATATCCCTCCCTTCCTGTAGTTTCGTTACTGTAAACTCGTAAAGCCAAAATAATACTTTCTTGCAGCTATCAACTGTTGATGACAATGTACCAAAACACTATGTTTCATTGAGGGTTTCATACTGGATAGAATTTGACACATTTCTCTCTAATGGCATCGTTATTTAGCTATGAAACTCTGGTGCATGCAGTAGCTGGAGCGACGGTACGTATTTCATATGCATTATTTTCATTAAGCTACAATTTACACTATCTTGTCAATAATCTGGCGTCACTACCAAGAAGATATACCACTATCAGGAACCTAAAGACTGCAACAAAACCATTTTAAAATAATTTATGACCCGATTTGAAGGTCTTTCGTCTTAATTCTCTTGACCCAGATAGCAAGCAAATGCTAGCTAACATTTTTTAACTGTTGTATATGATGTGGAGAAAATAAAACTTTATTCTATTCTATGTAAGTTTGATCATGATGTTGAGTAGGTTGATGATCTTTGAACCTACAAATCACTCAGTAAGTTTGTATTGTTCAAAGTTGTGTTGTGATTTATTTAATAATTTAGCTGTGTTATCTTTTATCAGGACCCTAATAAAATGTAAATATCATTAGATATTTTAAAAATATATTTCTTTTACTTTTAGGGAAGCATAGTGGGTATGACAGTATTTTACCCATTGGACACATTAAGATCAAGACTACAAGGTAATGAATGCTGTTAATGTAATGTTATTGTGTGCTTTCTTAATATGCCATCATTTTAAACATACTTTTTTTTAACCACAGTTGAAGACTCAAAGAAGCTTGAAGGATCATCATGGGAAATTATTTTAAAATTGGCTAACGAGGAAGGGATTGATGCATTGTATAGAGGCTTGACACCAGTCTTACAATCACTCTCAGTATCCAACTTTGTTTATTTCTACACATTCCATGCCCTAAGACGTACTGCTGCACAGTCATCAGCTATTCAAGATTTAATGTTTGGTGTGATTGCTGGTAGCATTAATGTCATTCTTACATCTCCTCTGTGGGTTGTTAATACTAGGATGAAGTTTGATAAGAACAGATACAGTAGCCTTCTGGGTGGATTGATGGAAGTTGCCAAACAAGAGGGTGCAAAAGGACTTTGGTCTGGAACTATTCCCTCTTTGTTACTTGTGTCCAACCCAGCTATCCAATTCATGGTTTACGAATCTGTAAAAAGAAACTTAATTGCCAAAGGTAACTTTGACACCTACACCGCATTTTTGACTGGAGCGTTTGCAAAGGCAGTTGCAACAACATTAACTTATCCAATACAACTAATACAAGCTAGGCTGCGTGCTGGTACCAGCATGAAGCCATTGTTGAAGGATGTAAAATCGAATCCTTTGGTAATGTTCAGAGGCTTGGAGGCTAAATTATTACAGACTGTTATGACAGCTGCTCTAATGTTTATTATTTACGAGAAAATTGTGCGCTTAGTTCTCACTATTATGAGAGTTAGAATGTCTAAGCGTAATTAAAATCAATCTGTAGATAAGTTTCTGTAAAACAAAATAACCATGACATTTTAATCAATTAGATTTCATTGTATTTTCAAACATGAACTATGAATCTTATTGTAACCCTTTCATAGTGTGTCACTTATGGTGAAGATAAATAATGTGCGCCTATATAAACTTCAAGTAATCCAATAATTATTTTACGAGTATCTAAGCTTATATTCTGAAACCCAATAATCTGTCATACAGATTTATTAGTAGAATTTATTTACTTCTAAAGTGGCTGATTGACGGGCGAGTAAAACCGGCGGTTTTATGTCTCGTCGTAAACATCGTGAGCCACGAGCCATCAGAAAACCGCGGTATTGCAATGAAACACCGGCGAGCTTTACTGACGAGCCATAAAGCCGCCAGTTTTACTCGAGAAGATATCCATTTATTTATGTAAATAAGTCATTGTGTGTAAAATATGAAATGTCTATGACCTTGTTTGCATACCTACATTATACATTGAAATCTATTTCAATAATTGATCTGCATTTTGTAGAAAATTACTAGGTAATGATTTATTAACCAGTAGTGAGCTATTGTGATATTTTAATTTAATTATAATTATTTAAGAAATCTTTTTTGGTGGAAATAATGGTTTTTGGGAGTTGGTGATGGATAAGGTGTAATGTGGCCAAAACATTGTGATAATTTTGTTTTGTTTTTTTTTAAGTTTGTTGTTGATAGTATCGTAACGATTTGTTTGTATCATGATATGACGCTAGATCTTCACAAAGGTAGTTGTAAGTAATAACAATTCAATTTATTGTGGGTTTATGCTTGGGTTTTTCATGTATCGTCGTAATTTTACGAGTATGGTAAAATAAATAAATGATTACTTACTGAAAACATTTTCTATTTATTATTTTCCATGTTAAATTAAATTTTGAGCTAATTTCATATCTTGCGATGTTCTTATGACTACTTTCGTGTATTCTTGAACAACTTCATTCAGGTCGTCGTAAATCTGAAACAAAATGAACGAATTAATGGTCAATTCGTGGAATGCAGCGCGTCGAATCGCTCAGTATCGCTTACGCACATAGAATTAAAACCAACTCGCTTTTGTGAGATAAAAAAATAAGAGTTAGTGGCTAACTCTGGTGACGGAGTTTTTAGGCCGCCTTAGGGCATCCTTCTTTATTATTATTCAATGCTTACATTATCAGGACCTCTCAGTTGGTTAGGTTATACATGTTAGGATAGTAAAAAACTACGCGCGAGCGTAGCGGCCGCCGATGCGCCAGAAATCCATTAAAACTATCTAAAACGCCTGAATAAATGAATAGCCTAAGCATCCAGCCAGACAGTTCATTAAATGTTTGTATTTAACCAGCCCCATTAGCATGGCGTTTGTCTAGGTACCGGATAATAGATATAAATGACAATAATGACATTAGAGTGTGTATAAAACGGGAAGAATGGTTATAATAAAAGTTACTTGTATCTACACTATAATGTCATTACTGTCATTTTTATCTATTCTCCGATACCTAGACAATCGCCGCAGACGGCTGATATCATTCAGACCGCTAGTTGAACGGCGCAGTTTAATCAAATGGCTAGGCGTTTGATGAATTGAACGTCGGATTAAACCAGACGACCTCTGTGGCGCAGTGGGTGAAAGCCCGCTTGGGATGCAGAAGGTTGCTGGTTCGATCCCCTCCGCGGGATAAATGTTTGTATGATCTGCAAATATTTATCTCGGGTCTGGGTATTTCTATGTATAATATGTATGTATTTACAAAGTATATCAGTTTGGGGCTAGTGATGCTGAGTGAATGAAATGTCCAGCATTATTTATTTATAGTTGGCTGCGACGGATATAGACCAACCTGCTTTACAAATGACTGGTGTGTGTGATGAGACAGTTCAGCCAGTAGTAAGTCTGCGAGGGCGAGGGGCGCGGCGCGGGGCGCGGCGGGGCAGTGAGGTAATATAGTTCTTAGAGCCTGACGTATGGCGGAACAACACGCGTCGCCGGCTTCACAGGCACGCCCGCCGCTTAGTAAAGCGCGGATGCAACCAGCGCCATCTACCTCCTATGTGAACAAATACATTTGAAATAAACTTCAGATACAACCTGACATACAGAAACAAGGTACAGTCTATTTCGCGTATTGTAGGAGCGGATGCAACCAGTGCCATCTACCTCCTTTGTAAACAACAATATAAATAATTGCGTTTTAAAACTAAAAAGAAATCAGATTTCAATGTTGGACTGGGGTGGATAATTACAAGCGAAGAGTAAGTTTTTTAAGTTTTACAGGAAAAGCTTCTAAAACCCGATTACTTACAGAGTAGTGGGGATAGAGTAGTGATCATGTTTGTCTAATTTACATTATAAATCCGTAGGTTTGTTTGTACGAGTATGTATTAAATTTAGGCTTTGTCACTCATACTAGCATACATAAAATCGATCGATATCGATTCATTATGATAGCCCAAGCTCATCAAATTTATAAAAGTTGTTGAGGCGTTACGGTGGAACATACGTAAATTGAAAACATACATAGATAGGCCATGATTTGATATAAATTAATGTCATAGATCTCACCATGTATCTCTGTAAGAACCAGTGCGGTAAGAACTGTCCCGTGCTTATAGCCCTCTTAGTGACCGCCAGCAAGGTCTCCGAATCAGCCTCTTTCAGATTTTCGTATAGACTACCAAAGTCGACGTCTTCACTCTCTGAAAAAATTTATACATATTAGTTATGCTTACAAAAGTTTAAACCTGAAAATATGATGAATGAGTATGGTCGCTTTTTGCAGTTGCTTTTCACTTGCTTCAATCGTTTCTGCATTTCGATGAGAATTCGAATGTATATACTTGAAGAGTTAGCAACCTGAAATATTGGAATATTGAAAAAGCCGTGTTGGCCGAATGGGGTTGTACCTCAACTTTCAATCCGAAGGTTGTGGGTTCAGATCCCGGCCGTGCATCAATGGATTTTGCGTTACGTAAAAATTTATATGCGCTTTAACACGTGGCTATAAAAGGTGAAGGAAAACATCGTGAGGAAATCAGTTAGTGTTCTTATAGGCGGCGATTAGCTTGCAACCTGTCACGTATGGAATACTAAAATCTGCAAAATGTGGCCATGTATGGATGTGTTTGGACATGCCTCTGACTACCCCCCTTAGATATCTTCAAAGGATCTGAAGTAACATAAAAAGATCTGAGAGAATGTCTACCGCACCTTGGGGAAACAGTCGTGAACCTGTTTTTCTGAAATATTGGTATGTCCAAGTGGAGTCATGGGTAAAATTTGTATTTTAATATTATCTTACTCAGTAGCGCCTGTTGAACAGGATCCATCGAGTCAGGGTCTTCGGCGCGAAGTTCTGCTGCGAGCTCGTCTGGGCCAATGACCTATTCAAAAGAATAGCAAAAGAAATGAGTTAATATTGGTAGACGGTAGATGGACAAAGGCAGTTACCGAGTGGTGGCCACGCGAGGGTCACAGAACACCAGGCATACCACCAGCCAGATGGTCTGATGACATTGTAAAGGCGGTGGGAAAATATTGGGTTCGACTGGCACAGGACCGGAAGCAGTGGCGTGAAAATAAGGAGGCCTATACTCAGAAGTGGGTGGATGTGGGCTGATTAGATAGATAGATAGATTGGTGGTGACTGAGTCGATTACTGTCCTAATGCGAATTTGGGCTGCTAGACATTACAGGCATCCCACTATGCCACTAATATAATAAAGCTGAAAGTTTGTGAGTATGTATAGATGTTTGTATGTTTGTGTTTCGATCACGCCTAAACCAGTGAACCGATTCGGATGAAACTTGGAATAGGCGTAGATAGTGGACCTGGAATAGATAGATAGCGTTTATTGTTGAGAAGATCACATTGTTTCCGGTTAGTAGTTAGTAAATCCTAAATTAGGCAATATCATTTAGGCTATTCTTAATGTTGGTACCACGCGAGCAAAGCCGTGCGCAGTAGCTAGTCATGTCTCATAAAGGGAATATGTCGTCATCTCCCTCACACATAGCGCTTAACTTATCTGTCTCGCTCTCACATGCTGATCAGACAAGGCGCGCAAAAGTTCTGCTATACATTTAACATAGGGTCTCATGTCTTCATCCCTGTCGCACACACATACGTCTTGATTTCACCTATTGATCGCGCGCCTCGCCTGTGTAGGCGGGACACGCGCATTTACTACACATTCACTGAGTCACATATGTCTCCATCTCTCTCGCAAACACATTTGTCTTGCTCTCACCTGCAGGTCCCGTGAGTTCGGATTTGGGGCGCGCGAGGAAGGCGCGCTCGGGCTACTACACAGTTTCAATGTGTCTATCCCTCTCACGCACACCGCATAACATTAGCTATCTCCCTCTCACCTGCAAGTCTCGTGACTCCGCAGAACAGGCGGGCCGCGCTAGGAAGGCGTGTTCCGGCTGTGCTAGTCTCAAACAGGTGAGCGCGGCGGCAAGCCATTGGCGTCTCGCAGGGCGACCTTCCGCGCCCGCGCCTAAACAACGCGCCGCGCGTTCGTACATCACAGCGGCCGCTGGAAGTTACGTTTTTTTTATCTAAATGTTGTACCTACTCGTATATTCTGATCGACACATGGATTATATATTTTTTTCTAAAAACCACAAACAAGAGCGTTACTTAATGAAAGGTTTGCTGCAAAATGAACCCTCACTCAGCATAATTTGGATTTACATTTTTTGAGCCTGACTGTAATTTATTAATCAAAATAAAACTTTCCAACGAAGAAAAGGATGCTACCCTCAATAATGCAAAATTTTGCCCCGCCCAGAACAAGTTCACAGTCACAGATATTACCACTAATTATAGCAAAATAACCTTAGCTTACCTTTCCTATAATGCTGGCGATGCACGTGCAAAGCGTAAAGGAAGTCGTAGTAAGGGTTATGCGTGTGTGGCTCGTGGAGCTTAGCCCTTTGCGCCGCCGCGCGTTCCGCCTCGCTTGAGAGTGCGCTACAGGATACTAATGCACCCAGCTCGCCGCGGGAACCTGGGAATGTAGACTGTGTTACAACGGTATAAGGTACCTTATTAATTAACTGTTGATCGCTTGGGCACATTCAGAAGTTTCAACAAAAAATACATAATGCCGCGGTATAATTACAAATTACAACTTGTCATTTTTATATTTGTGTTAAACGCTTGTCTTTCGTAAGAGCACAATCGAGACCTCGAAGAAGTCTCGATTGCTGCGGGGCGAGGAATGTCCACACTAGAAAAAAAATCCTTTGGATGGAAATTATTATGCACTGAGAGAGATCTTTAAGCATTTGTCAAACGGATTTCGGCAATATTCAGATTTGAAACATCAAATACTAATAGGATTTCGTTGCTGACTGTACGTATAGTTTTTCTATCTCCCGACGGCGCGGGTTGATCATAATTGTATCCATTGTATGTAATTGCAAATCGTTTCTGCGTGCATAAGCACGGGAACGCTCCACGGAATACGCGCTCAGTAATTCAATATCGCTTACACACACAGAATCAAATCTACACACACAATTAAGCTGTACCCTATGTCCGTTTTGTACAACGTGTTATTTTAGGATTATAATTCATTGCTTGATGGTAATTCTTGATTGTGTGATACCGAGTGTGGTGAGTAGAGTAGCGGCGGCGGCAGCGCGGGCGTGCGGCGCTGGGTTTGCGGCCGCCGCGCTCAGCGCCCTCTGTGTTCTCCCTCCCGCGAGATGCCACTTGAATACTAGCCATTGGAACATCGCCTGCACACAAAACGTTCGTCTTGATAAGTTTGTAATTAATTTGGGTGCAGGGTTCAAGAAAATATGCTACGGTATATCTAAAGTCACTGTTTATTCAACTATTCAACAAGAAACTTAAATAAAGTTCGTACAAACAATGATGCATTAGCAACGTAGTTACAGTCTGAGGTAAAGTAGGTAACTGAGTAATAAAAATTAAAAAGGGGTGGCGCGTTCCTCCCTCTCTCCGCACCCCGCTGGGCTGCACGCGCATTAGCCAATGGTAAGACAGCGATGCCGAGCGAGGAACGCATCACCTTATATGGTAATAACAGTGCTAGCTCCGTAACAAAGTTCGTACTACTAAGAGTATTAGTTAGTGGCCAACTCGGACCCGCAGCCTAATTGTCTAACTTGAAATCCATTCCCAATAGAGCTCAACCAATCACATAATAGAAAAAAGACAATTGAAGTCCCTAAGGGCCTTGATTCATAATACAGCGGAATGTATTCGGTTCGGAATCGACCGACAGCAACCAATCACAGTGCAAGAAACGTCAAATTCGGATCAATTCCTGCACTGTGATTGGTTGCTGTCGGTCGATTCCGAACCGAATGCATTCCGCTGATTTCCGCTGTATTATGAATCAAGGGCCTGAATGGGTTTCAAATGTCAAAATGAAGCCCTTGTCCATTGCCAGTTGAGTTACACAATAAGGCCCCCGGTGTTTTAAGGCCGCAAAATAAGCTAACAATCAAACCATAAAAAAACAAGTAACAAATGGGCGGCCTTAATGCCACGAAGCGGTCTCTTTCTGACAACCTTTGAGGAAATTTAGAGAATGAAGGTTTGGTCTGATGGAACATTAGCTATTGAAACGTCGCCTGCACATTCATGAATTTTTTTTACATCTACAACAAACCATAAAAATTTGCATTTCTTACCAAATTAGGATCCTCTTTGTCAGCTATGCTGATGGCCGTTTCTGCGAGACGCACCACACAGGCGCCTGCGTCGTGGATTTCGAAAAGCTTTATAACCTGCAAACAGAACAGAAATAAAACTTAAAACTGTAAAATAAACATTTTATTCATCATTCTAGTACCCATAACACAAGCTCTGCTTACTTTGGAGCTAGATGATGCTGTGTGAAAAGTCCAGCGTTATTTATTTATTTTATTTATCAGTATACGAATCAAATTCCTTTACCTTCATGTAATAAAGAACAAGTGCTTGATGCTGTGTCAATCTTTCTTCAGGTGGGGCTACCATTTGCCGAAGGAAAGGTTCAGTGCTAACACCCTTTGCCGCTTTGCAGAACGCAGTGTAGGCGTTTTCCGAGTCTTCAAGGTCCAATAGAGCAAGACCAAGGATAAACTGACCTGTTTGGAAAAATAGATCTTAGTTAAACTAGACACACAGCTGCTTATTATAAAAAGTAAAACCTTGGCTGAATCCCATATTGACACATGTCAAAACAAAACTGTTACCACAAAAAAGCGTTCTATGTACGAGTATTTAAATATCGTTTTTCTAGGGACAGTTTTTTAGTTAGACTTGGTCTAAACTCGGCTCATTTTCTTGTAATAAGCCCCAGCTAGTTTGGTATAAAACACTTACGTGAGCACGAGTTCCATTCGCACCAAGGTTCCAACATTATAACATAGCTCTGCACGAGCCGCGGCTGATTAATGCTTGCTAGCCACCAACCGAACTCAAAGCCGCCGGTCACCGCCCAGCTGTGTTTTTATAGGAACTTATTGTGTACATTATCAGTAGACTACAATGTTCACGAATAGAATCCTTGAGGCGCATTCATTTGACGCCTTTGACCACACTGATCGAAATAACTAGTACTTTTCCATTGTATTAAACTTTAGTGACGGAGTTTTTAGGCCGCCTCTAGGCCTCCTTATGTTTATTATGGTTTAGCGACTTAAAAGCCGGGACCGACAGTAAAACGTGCCCTCCAAAGCACTTCGAAGATCTATCAAGAACGACTTATGCCAAAACAAAACGGTTCGTTTTACTTACGGACAGTAAGATACCAGGCGTAAGTGTTCTATAAACTACCAACAGTTTGTTACTAACGGATTGGAGGGTTACCTTCAACGCTCCATTTTAGTATGGAAATGACACTCTGTGGTGTTTCTATATCCATTTTACAAACGTCAGTTTAGCTGTCAAACTTACCATCCGTTAATGGTTAGATGGAAACCAGTCGTAGCTTTCACCTATGACTGTCCGTTGAATATATAAACCGGGCATTAGCAAGCTACACCAGAACGCTTCGCGTCACAGAGCATTTTTATTTTATTTTTTATTTATTTATTTTAGGAAGACCATCAGCACATAAAAATACAATAGAAACTATTATAGGTTACTACGAGGCCATTTAAAGGTCTCCACTTATAGTGACAAAGTAGATAACAAAAAGACAACAAAAAAGTTAACAACCTTACTAAATTCACACTCACTATAAATTCAAAATTAGACATTCCTCAATGGTAACGGTTTTAAAAGGATACAGCTGATGCGAGATATGGTAAGTCAGCAGCGGCAGCGCTTGATGCCATGATGTAGGCGCGTGCGCATGCGCTAACTGTACCCGCGCACGTGTCCCCCCCGCGCCCCGCGCGTACCCCTGCACCACCCCCTCCGCGCCTCCGTAGATGGAGGCGGAGGTAGTGTCCGCGCCTAGAGCTGACAGTTTCAGTCTGAAGGCTTCTGCGGAGCCGTTTGTGCTGAAATAACATGTAAGTAATAATATAACTTTAAATACATATAGAACGTGAAAAAGCTAAAACTGTTTATATTGACGATGGTCTTGTCAACTAGCCAGGGGCCGTATTCGCGTTCCTTTTTCGTTCGTTTGATGAATATTCGGATGCTTCCCACCACGATTTCTGACTTCAAAGGTTAATTTTTCAAACGTTAAAACACGGTCCTAACCTAGGACCAAATATTCCAAACTGAAAATTTTGCCCTTGAAGTCAGAAATCGTGGTGGGAAGCATTCGAATATTCATCAAACGAACGAAAAAATGAACGCAAATACGGCCCCTGGGCCTGTGTAGGTATAGGTTGCCTCCAGACGCTGTATAAATCATCTAGAATAGATGTAAAGGAAGTTTTTGCAAACTAGCGCTATAACCGAGTCATAGTACTCACGGTCGATGCAGTAAAGCAGCTCTAAGCCACAGTAGAGCGCGATAAGCTTGCCAATGTACCGCGCAGTGGCCCGCGCCGGGCACGCCGCCGGCGCCGCGCCATACGCCTAAAGCCGCTAGTGCGCCGCGGACTACTCGACACCTGCGAATATCACCAACATACATTGTACACCTTGAAAACAAAATATTAGATACAATTTCATACTAGCAAAAATGTAAGACCAGTTTTCTGCAAAATTGTATACAATTTACTCTCACAAATTACATAAGTATGTACTTAGATACGCGGTAGGGATGATCAATGAATGAGAAGACGTTTATCATGATGATTGCAATATGAGTTCATTCTAAGTTCCCACTGGTGTGAATGGCTCGGGCAATGATATTTTATTAACTTACCTCATCTCAGCCATCTGACGTATTGATTCAGTGATGACGGCTACTCCCAAATCACTAGCGAACAGACTTTCATACTCGTCCATCAAACCAGCGTCATTTTCTTCATCTTCCCCTGAAAAAAAAAAACGTGATCAAAATATGCAAAAAAAGAACGTGAGTGTCGTGGAACACTTGGTTGGAACGAAGATTTTACTTAGACACTTGTCAAGTAAATTATTTATTAAAATCCTAGAAACGCTCTTTCGTACTAACCATGTAACAATCTATGGATTGCTTCGCGACTGCGCACTTCGCACTGTGACGTTTTGACATATACATGTGTTGAGATGCAAAAATCAAACACTTTATTTCAAAACCAAGTTATAACCAACATTTGTTCAACCGCCAGCATGTTCTTGGAGTCTCACTTACTTGTTCTCTTTGGTAACTCTTGTACATCCAATCTGAGCGCGTCATTCAATTCTAAAACTGCGTTTTGTAAATCCTTGATTGGTTCCAGTATTGACTTGAGCTCATCAATTTGCTGCGGTGATAATGTCTGTAAAAACAATAAACCTGTGACTAATTATTACACAAAACAACATCTCCAAGAACAGCCGCCGCTCGAGCTCGGCCTGACTCGCATTTCTAGTTACAGATAGAGCGGGGTGTAGGATACATACTGGGTGTTGCGGCGGCGGCGACTGCAGCAGATGCAGCAGGCGCGGCAGCAGGCGGTGCTGCGGCGCGGCGCACGCGAACAGCCGCCGCTCGAGCTCGGCCTGACTCGCATTTCTAGTTACAGATAGAGCGGGGTGTAGGATACATACCTCGAGCTCGGCCTGACTCGCATTTCTAGTTACAGATAGAGCGGGGTGTAGGATACATACTGGGTGTTGCGGCGGCGGCGACTGCAGCAGATGCAGCAGGCGCGGCAGCAGGCGGTGCTGCGGCGCGGCGCACGCGAACAGCCGCCGCTCGAGCTCGGCCTGACTCGCATTTCTAGTTACAGATAGAGCGGGGTGTAGGATACATACCTCGAGCTCGGCCTGACTCGCATTTCTAGTTACAGATAGAGCGGGGTGTAGGATACATACTGGGTGTTGCGGCGGCGGCGACTGCAGCAGATGCAGCAGGCGCGGCAGCAGGCGGTGCTGCGGCGCGGCGCACGCGAACAGCCGCCGCTCGAGCTCGGCCTGACTCGCATTTCTAGTTACAGATAGAGCGGGGTGTAGGATACATACCTCGAGCTCGGCCTGACTCGCATTTCTAGTTACAGATAGAGCGGGGTGTAGGATACATACTGGGTGTTGCGGCGGCGGCGACTGCAGCAGATGCAGCAGGCGCGGCAGCAGGCGGTGCTGCGGCGCGGCGCACGCGAAAAGCCGCCGCTCGAGCTCGGCCTGACTCGCATTTCTAGTTACAGATAGAGCGGGGTGTAGGATACATACCTCGAGCTCGGCCTGACTCGCATTTCTAGTTACAGATAGAGCGGGGTGTAGGATACATACTGGGTGTTGCGGCGGCGGCGACTGCAGCAGATGCAGCAGGCGCGGCAGCAGGCGGTGCTGCGGCGCGGCGCACGCGAAAAGCCGCCGCTCGAGCTCGGCCTGACTCGCATTTCTAGTTACAGATAGAGCGGGGTGTAGGATACATACCTCGAGCTCGGCCTGACTCGCATTTCTAGTTACAGATAGAGCGGGGTGTAGGATACATACTGGGTGTTGCGGCGGCGGCGACTGCAGCAGATGCAGCAGGCGCGGCAGCAGGCGGTGCTGCGGCGCGGCGCACGCGAACAGCCGCCGCTCGAGCTCGGCCTGACTCGCATTTCTAGTTACAGATAGAGCGGGGTGTAGGATACATACCTCGAGCTCGGCCTGACTCGCATTTCTAGTTACAGATAGAGCGGGGTGTAGGATACATACTGGGTGTTGCGGCGGCGGCGACTGCAGCAGATGCAGCAGGCGCGGCAGCAGGCGGTGCTGCGGCGCGGCGCACGCGAACAGCCGCCGCTCGAGCTCGGCCTGACTCGCATTTCTAGTTACAGATAGAGCGGGGTGTAGGATACATACCTCGAGCTCGGCCTGACTCGCATTTCTAGTTACAGATAGAGCGGGGTGTAGGATACATACTGGGTGTTGCGGCGGCGGCGACTGCAGCAGATGCAGCAGGCGCGGCAGCAGGCGGTGCTGCGGCGCGGCGCACGCGAACAGCCGCCGCTCGAGCTCGGCCTGACTCGCATTTCTAGTTACAGATAGAGCGGGGTGTAGGATACATACTGGGTGTTGCGGCGGCGGCGACTGCAGCAGATGCAGCAGGCGCGGCAGCAGGCGGTGCTGCGGCGCGGCGCACGCGAACAGCCGCCGCTCGAGCTCGGCCTGACTCGCATTTCTAGTTACAGATAGAGCGGGGTGTAGGATACATACTGGGTGTTGCGGCGGCGGCGACTGCAGCAGATGCAGCAGGCGCGGCAGCAGGCGGTGCTGCGGCGCGGCGCACGCGAACAGCCGCCGCTCGAGCTCGGCCTGACTCGCATTTCTAGTTACAGATAGAGCGGGGTGTAGGATACATACTGGGTGTTGCGGCGGCGGCGACTGCAGCAGATGCAGCAGGCGCGGCAGCAGGCGGTGCTGCGGCGCGGCGCACGCGAACAGCCGCCGCTCGAGCTCGGCCTGACTCGCATTTCTAGTTACAGATAGAGCGGGGTGTAGGATACATACTGGGTGTTGCGGCGGCGGCGACTGCAGCAGATGCAGCAGGCGCGGCAGCAGGCGGTGCTGCGGCGCGGCGCACGCGAACAGCCGCCGCTCGAGCTCGGCCGCGGCGGACGCCCCGCCCGCGCGCTCCCACCGCGCGCCCGCTACTACCACACGCACCGCCTCGGACGACAACTCGCCAGTCTCACCACCACCTGGGTAATACCGACATCAGCATAGCGACCGTCCCTCGGTTTCATGAAAAAGTTAGAGCAGAGTATACACTTGCTAATCTTGACAGGCACATTTTTTGGTTGCTTGTATTCACTTTATTCTCTTGTTTATTTGTATAAAATTTGAGAGATATTGATCATCGCAGGACCGTTCATAATCGTGCAATAACGAGACAATAGTTAAACAACTTATGAAACATAAAAAACTTTATGAAACTGAGCGTCAAACTTTAGCGGAACGCATCCGCGACGGAACAAACGATCGCAGTGCAGGAAACGTCACTTTTGGATCTATACCACGGAAGGATGTCGTCGCGGATGCGTTTCACTGAAGTGTGAATCGATATGATGTGTATTTTAATTCGCCGGAAAAGGCCGTTGTGGACAATATCGACAACTACCCTACGAATACCGTCGAACGAATGATACGTTTTGTGCCTTCTTCTTGTCGTACAACTACTCAAGGGGTCATTAAGTGGGATTAAGAGGCCTCGTGCACTTCAAAGCATATGCTCTCTTGCTTTAGTGATTTTCATAATTCAAATTATCTATCAGAAATGAAGCACACCGACTTGTAATACGTCTTTTGAAGACGATACTTACAATAAATTCGATATATTCCCAAGGAGACGATATATTTCCCCATGTGGGATAGTTGCGAATAAAAAGTCCCAACGACCCCACTGCTCAAGTCAATAGGGTCGTTGGGAATGATATCTCATAACGACACACTGACACGCAACATTAAGAGATGTTTTACTTACCTATGCCCGAGTCTAATAAGGTTATATCTGGAGATAGCATCATTCGTTCCAGCGGCTCCAATTCGGCGATCAAAGAGATTCCAGCGCGTCGAACCACTGCGCACCACCACCCGTTTTCAGAGTCAATTCCCTGCTTATACAACAATGTGTTAAACTCATAATAAAAATAAACTCAAGGAACTTCAGCTTATGGTAATGAATACTGAGAGCCTAGTTTATTGAGGGTAAAAGGAACCTTACCTCTTTGGAGACCATAAGACCTAACGGTTTCTGTAGACTTTCCATGTACTGCATACACCAACTGTACAATTCTGACCAGCACCTAAACAAAAGAAACATTAAGTACCAATGAAGTAGGTATGCAAGTGTCAGGCTTAGAAACAAGTCAAAACAGACATGGTTTGCGCATTAAACGAATGATCTGCAAATATGATAAAACTACAACAATGTTAAAAAAAAAAAGGTTTCCCCTAGAAGGACGATCCACGCTAGAGGCTTTCAGAAGCTTCCGTTGGTTTTGTTTTAATCTCCAAACATTGACGAAAAACATCGTGATGAAATCAGCGCATTTACCATGTATCTACTATTAACTAGCTGAAAACTTCACTTTTTCGGGATAAAATGTAGCCTATCTTACTCAGGGATAATGCAGCATTCTAATGGTGTAAGAAATATTGAAATCTGCCAGTAGTTTTTAAGTTTATTTGTTACAAACATACATACAAATCTTTCCTCTTTATATTTTTATATTATTAGACTGGGGTATAGATAAGGTTAAGTATAATAATCATTGTCTATTCTATCTTAAAGGTGTTTTTATCTCACTTAACTCACTTGTGCATAAGATGAGCTTGATCGGGCGACGCAGTGCGAGCTGTCAATTGCCTCAGCCGAGCTTGTACCGCGTTCACTGCCGAGTCTCCCAAATCTAGTTCTATGCCAAGTTCGTTGCTTCCCCATGTACGGTTGTATATCTATAAGAATAAGAATTCATAATTATTTAAACCTTTATACTGACACTTTACTTTTCATGTCACTAGTTTTTTGAACCAGTGTGGTGAAATAACTAGATTTATTTAAAGAGCCGTGTTGGTCGAATGGGGTTGTGCCTCGACTTTCAATCTGAAGGTCGTGGGTTCGAATCCCGGCCAATCAATGGATTTTTCGTTTCGTAAAATTTATATGCGCTATAACACGAGCTCTTAACGGTGAAGGAAAACATCGTGAGGAAACCCGCAGCTTAGTCAGCTCCACACGTATTGACGTTGTCTTTCCTGTGGGCCAAGCTGATTAAGCTGAGAGGATGGCTTAGGTGCTGGGCAAGCCTATTCAATCTCAAACAATGTCCCAGGCACTACAGCGTCCCGTTTGGTGTAGGCATGGATTGCCTCCTGACGCTGTATAAATCATCTAATATAGATATAAAGGCCTAAGTTTTTTATTTTATCACATCCTTTGTCTATATTGATATCAGCTAACGAAATACAGTCAATGCAATTGACAATAAGTAGGCTCTTAGTAAATTATTCAAACGCCATTTATATGTATTTTACTCACCGCTAGAGCCTTTCTTATAACAGCGGGCGGGAACAAAGCTGGCGCGAGTAACCTATCGCGATATTGTTGGTGGCTGCTAAGCTGGGGCAAGGACGGCGCGCCTTCGCGACTAGCCACTGCCCGCCACATCGCTTCCGCGCCCACTACGCTGCCTAGAACAAAGAGTCTTGTAAGAATAGAGTACCTACTTGTTGAGTAAATTGACTTGGCAGTTTACAAGAGCAATTTTATTTGTATCTGTAAAAGTATGGTCTAAATTTTACTTAGTTTGTTTAAAGCCGCTTCTACAATTTGAATTAATTATGTAATAATTGAAGTTGTTTTTCGTTCAAAATCGATTGCACTCTAAATGCCACATAGAATAAAATATCTATTCAGAAAACATCATAAAATCGCCATAGTCAGCTCTAAACTCACTTGTTATGATAGTATCACCATCGGGTTGACTCCACAATGCCCATATAACATGGTTGCCGTCCCCATATCCAATCGTATAATCTAGCAGATCCAGCTGAAAAAAAAAATGTTGCGAGTATATTTGAGCCTCGCGTATGACTGGTGACAGCTAATACAATTCTGACGAGTTATTGATGTTTGAACCAGATAATTTTTTTTAATTACAGTAGAATTTATCTTTTTTTTTTATGGTGAATGGCTTTTGACCTCGAAACTTACACAGGCAAGAATGAGGTCTAGGATGGAGCGAGCCTACCCAGAAGGTGCCTATTAACTATCTATAGATAAGATAGAATTCACCTCAATTGCTTTTGAAAAACATGAACATCTAAAGAGATTTTTAGGCTCCGCGCAGACAGAGAGCGTTCTGCGTTCCGCGTTCTTTGTAATGCGCAGTCACACCGCGGCGGACGCAGAATGGACGAACGCAGAACGATCTCTGTCTGCGCGGAGCCTTAACAGTATAAATATTAGTTTTTAATTTGAGTTACATATTTGTACCTGCGGGCCGAAAATCCGACTGATATGCGAGAACTTTACTAAGCCAGCGCCACCATCGTGCATCCTCATGACGACAAATTCACACTCATTCGGAAAGGAGAGGTATGCCACTAATATAACGCTTCCGTCGGCTCCTGTTGTCTTCTGCAGCATGTGTCCATGAGCTGGTAATTGCAATAATAACTTAATGTTAGATGAATCTCTATCAACGCACAGACAAAGTGAAAAAAATATTTGGAGCGTAGCTTTCTTTTGGAGTCAATACTACTTCCAAAATAACTGAATACAGGTGGCATGTAAAAATGCCTAAAGAATTATAGGATTGATACACGGGCACTTACACGGGCATTGCGGCAGTTGTTGCCTTTGTCCTAGTAAAGTGATATACAAAAGAACACTATGCAATAATTCATGTGTTTTAAGAACAAAGCTGGTGCTTGGAGTTATCATCAGAACAAAATACTTACGAGGTGGTCTCGGCCTCACAACAGTTTGTGAGAGTGGCGTGGAAACGGCTATAGGCGCCCCGCCCTCGTCCAGGCTCCAAGCGCGAAGACAGGTGTCGCCACATACCGCTATCGCCAGCCCGTTTGATAAGACTACGCCGTAGGTTTCTATACCATCAGCGCTTTTGCCTCTGAATAAAATAGGTTAAAATATTTATTAAAAAAATGGGCAAGCAGCATGTTGAGATGAGTGCTAGATTTTCACCATCTAGGGGTCTAAAGGGGCTACTTTGTATGTTTCATAATATTATGATGCACTTTAGCGTTACTTGATCCAAATGACACAAAATCATGAATGAGAGGAGCCTCTGCCCAGAAGTAATATTAATAAATAAATAATGCTGGACATTTCACACAACATCATCTAGCCTCAAACTAAGCAAAGGTTGTACTACGCTTGTAATATTAATAACAAGAGTTACATTTGTCAATCAGAGCTAATTGTAATTTCTAATCAATGTATTTTATAAGAATTAACAAGCCACCTGCTAATATTTGTTGTGTATTTGTTTGTGTGTAGCTCTTACACCTTGTGAGAGCTGAAGTACAATTTTTAGTTTTTTTACTTATACATAAGGTCACTAACCTCAGTGCCCCAGTGATTCCAGACAAGAACCTAGGCACAGTGGATTCTCTCTTCAATAGTGTAGTAACAGCAGATCCGGCAACAGGCAACTTTACAAGTAACACTCCCCCTTCACCACTGTGACCAAATGCAAGAGCAAATACAGCTTCACCATTATCTCGTAAAAGTGATGCACATGTGTGGGCAACACCAGCATCTGTAAATTTAAAAATAAATTATATAAAGTCAGGTTAGTCAATGATGTGACTTCTGGATGCTGGAAACTTACTGGCATTTGAATACTGATTGAGGATGAAATAGTTGCTAGGGTTGTTCACAGAACTAGTGTCTTGGAATATTGATGGTGATGTGCTGCTGAGTGAACCAAATGTTGACTGAAACAAAAGGTGGCATATAAAAATGAAAAAAAAAACTACTTGAAACTAGCGGCCGGTTTTTCGAACGCAAAGCATCTTCCAAATTAACAAATCATTGGTTGTCTCTTGAAAGTGTCAAACGGCTTGCAATTTGACTTCATTCAACAAAGTAATCTAAGTTGAAGTGGTTTGCCAATTTGAAGTGTTTGAGAAACCAGCTGTAAGAAAAAAACACATAAATGAACAGTTTTACATACTACCTTTTTATCCAATGTTGATGGATGAGGGAATATCAATCTGTGTACAGAAGATACTGTTGCTGCTAACACTACCACATGTTGTGAAACACTCCTCTCGTAAATAGTAATATTGTTCAATGGAGGTGTTCCAGGAGCCACTTTGCATCTCAAATTCGATCCCGATAGGTTCAGATCTAGGGATGCTTCAGACAATTCAATGCCATCTGAAGTTGTTTGCCTAAAATATAGAAAATTTAAATTAGATAGGAGCTTTCCAGCGTTTAGGTCTGAGACTAAAAAGTAGAGTAATTTACCAATAGATAAATCGGTTTCTTGTGTAAATCTTCTTAGAGTCTTTATACCAATATCCACCAGCTTTTGGTGGAAGTTTGATGTCTTGCAATGTACTGTGGGTACCCCCTGGAAACATAATGTATTGTATCAACATAGTAACTTGATTTCCTTTGCAAACAATAGATTATAAATTAGGTATATGGACTAACTCATTGATTTACCTGTATTTAGAATAATTTCTTTCCATTTTTCGGGAATGTTAAGATTTGGGGCGATTTCTTTGAAGATTACTGGCATCGCATCTAGAAACTCCATTGTTACAATAATTACAATGATAATTAAAAAATTCGATATTTCAGAATGGTTTGAATTTTGTATTTATTCGCGAAAATCTTGTAAACAGTGTAATTTGTAAACAACCAGGGGGCATCGGATCGGCACTTCGGCAGTTATTATTTTGACAGGACATAGGAAGGAATAGGATTCTTTTATTCTTTCTAGGTTAGTTTGATTCATAGAT
This sequence comes from Epirrhoe tristata, assembly GCA_951394285.1. Lineage (NCBI taxonomy): Eukaryota > Metazoa > Arthropoda > Insecta > Lepidoptera > Geometridae > Epirrhoe > Epirrhoe tristata. The sequence continues at coordinate 6,535,707 of OX596148.1, forward strand.
TGAACGGTTTGAACGTTTCCACTGAAACTGTCAAAAAATAAAGCTCTGTATTGACTAGTCTAGTACTATTGGTATCATCCCAAACTTGTCCTTAATCATAAACCCAAAATATAGCGCGTGGCCAGACTCTGGTACATCTGGGTAAATAATTAGGACTCAATAAAAATATTTTGTACTTTGCACCAAACAACACATAAGTACATTCACCTGAAGCATTTATTGGCATACTTTTAAGACCGATCGAAATGAGATTTTTTATCATCTGTGGCACACTCATTAAGTTTGGCAACATAACATTCATTCAAACAAAAAAAATGTAGTCTGTGGTTTTTTTAGGTGTAGTGCGCGAGTTTCTGCCAATTTTCGTATTGTTTTTACATTTTTTTCTATTGTGAGACTGTTTTTATTATATTTTCTTTACGAATGTATTGTAAAAATAATCAAGTGAATACACTACACGAACACGTAATATGATATTGTGTTATTTTGTGACAAAAAAGATATAAAAGGTACGTCCAAAGGTGCATCGATTTTATGTTTATTTTCACAGAGTGAAACTTCGATGTAATTCTTAGTTTTTCTCTAATAAATTATTCTTATGAGCACCACCAAGACTTCAGAATTTGATCAAGTTTTTGGTTTTGTAGTAGAAAATTCAAACTCAACACCTGTGTTAGATATTTTGTAGTACCTATACACACAATATCTTACTGAGCTAGAAAACAAAGAATCAATTCTTGCTAAATTTGTGTCCTAATTTTCGTGTTAGTTTATGATTTGTATGTATCAAATTATGTTTGTACCCAGACAATTGTTATTCAGACACAAATCCCAATTTGAAAAATATTCTTTATCAAATTCCTTTGGCTGTAAAATAGCTACAAATTGGAACCTTTTCAGGGAAATGATTGAAGTCTCATAAAACCTACATAATTTCTATAAAATTATCAAAAAAATGTTATGTAATTTTCCATGAAATTCTTTTGTACAATATTTCTTCTATGGTTTATTTAACTCTAATAAATTATAAAAAATATCTAATAAGAAAGAAGCTAAGAAAATGCATCATACACTATGTGTCCAGGCTTTTAATGATTCGAAACATAATGATGGGTTTGTACTTTATTACATTTATTCATCCTTTCAATGAGTAAAAAACTAATTCTAGTTTCATTGTATCACGCTTAGGGCGGTAACATCAATAGTGGTTTAAACCATCAATGAGAGTTTAAACTCCGGTCTCCGATTATTTCGTAATATCAATGGTAGATATTCGACCATGGATAGTTTAATTAAACTATTGATTGGCTTATACTTGGGCCGTGGTCGGGTTAAACTGCCACTCGTAGATTACACCTTCAATATTGACATATTTTTCAATATAGCTGCCTGCCTCCCACCAGCTGTTTGTTTGAACTGACTTTTGCATATCGAGAGTTCAAACAAAACTACTTAACGTAATACTCTTTGAACAAACAGTATACCTCTAAACAAATAAAATAAAGTCCAACTCATAAAGTCAAACATGACTATAAAAAAGCTTTTATGGTAGGAAGAATATTTGTTACAGAAATTGTATTAAGTTGTTAAAAGTCAATTCATGCCAGAAAAAGATAGTGGATAGCAGTTTCAATCTTCTTACCGTTATTATTTCTAGAATGACCTAGTTTTAAGACTGTTCTAAGTGATCCAGCGCTCCTATTAGATAAATGCTTGTTGTGGCTTTGACTTCAAATGTAGGTATAAAAAAAACGTAGGACTTTACATCTAAATTAGATGATTTATATAGCGTCAGGAGGCAACCTATGCCTACACTTAACAGGACGCTGCAGTGTCTGGGACATTGTTTGAAATGTAGGTATACCTACCTAATATTAGTGTGGTATTTGTGCTGTTAGCGCGGTGGCGGGCTGCGAGCACGGAGCGGGCGCGGCCGGGTCGGGCGGCACGCGGCCCTCGGACACTATTCGCCGCGTCAAGGTGAAGATGTCCTCCGTATCGGCGCAGGGCGTCGTGGAACGCGCCTCGGCGGAGCTCTCCCGACGGATCACAGGTACGGAACACATTCTTTATTTTTTAGGGTTCCGTATCCAAAGGGTAAAACGGGAACCCTATTACTAAGACTTGTCTTTCTGTCCGTCCGTCTGTCACAAGGCTGTATCTCATGAATCGTGATTTGAAATTTTCACAGATGATGTATTTCTGTTTAGTTCTGTTGCCGTTATAACACAAATACTAAAAAACAATAAATAAATATTTAAGGGGGCTCCCATACAACAAACGTGATTGTTTTGCCGTTTTTATAGATAATGGTACGTAACCCTTCGTGCGCGAGACCGACTTGCACTTGGCCGGTTTTTTCATGTTAAGTTAGAGTAGGCGGCATGAGTGCCAACCATAGACCAGAGAAATCATTCTTTCTTTTCTCATTTCTTAATTCCGTGGTGCCAACGAAAGTCCTCTTTAGCAGAACTTAGCTATACTTACAGCACATAGAAGATACCAGCACCTTTTTGAAAGAAAATTGTGGCGCGGACTCTACTTATTGTTTAGTAGGTTTTGAGATTTATTGCACTCTACCATCAGAAATAACTTGACTAGGACTAGGAATGTCTTGTCATCTCAGATTGCAGCCAAAAAGAGTTGAATAGTGTGTTTCTGCAGTAGGTATGTTAAGTTTCAAGAATTTTACAGGAAGTTCGCGTGTGATGATTGCCTCTGGTGTTGCAAGTGTTTCTCTTGCTACCTTTATTTTTGGCTCTTTGTATTTCGCTAACCCTCAAGTGTGAGTTCACAATTGGCCAAGTTTTTCTTAAATTAAATTACCCACAAGCGAGCTCTCATGTCATACCACAAACACGGATTCATCTAGGTTCTCTACAAGTAGAGATTAGACAAGTCTAATTATCTCACCTATAACGGCATAACTAAGATATCCGCAATAAGGTACCGGACCTTATTGCACCCAGCGACCTTCATTACGACGGCTTTCCATCAAGTGGGGGCCTAACTTTCACTGTGCTCATCACGCGTGATCTTTACTCCATCGAGAACCTTTATTCACCGCGGCCGTGAGTTTTCTATCGTAATTAGAGTTGCTAATCTCATTACACGATCAGGAATAATGTCGTTTAGCCGGGCGCAGGATCTCGTTGCGCGTGCTCTGTCGGAGCTCCTTCGGCGAATTACAGGCACGACACTTTGTTCTCTATGATTGCTTGAGACTTTGATTGATTTACTCATAAAAATTCGAATTATTATAAATATCACTACGTTCGTGCTTCGGAGCGCACGATCAAACTGTCGATGTCGGTCCCGTCTGTAAAGTCGTTAAGTCAAGTCGAAAGCCTTCAAGCGGCTTAAAACTCCGTAACCAGTGTTGGCTGCACTCTTTTGAAGTGGCAGGCACAGGTGTAATTAACTCGGCTATTACAGGTCTTGGTCTCCGCGGTCGGAAGCGCTCCCCCGGCGTGGTGGAAAGAGTCGCAAACGCACTCTGCGGCCCCGCGGCCGCCGCCGCCGCCCCCCGCGTGCCCCGCAGAAGACGCCCCTCCCCGCGACCCCTCGTCTGGACCCAATTCATCCTCGAAGAACGATTCCTTGAAAAGTTCTTTCTATACTTCAACGCGAACGATAGACGGTCCCTCGCTCAAGTCTGCACGCGATGGCGGGATATATTATATTCCTCCCCGCGGTGGTGGAATGGACTGATCGGGGTTGTCGACTGCAGAGAAGTGAGAGCTACATCCGGTTGCTGTGTACAGAGATTTTACAACTCCATGATAAGAAGAGGAATCCGCGGCATAGCACTAGTTTCAGGATCCGATGATGACATAAATGAATTCATACGACAGTTTCCGCTGTCGGCGCACCACCTGCACGCTATAGGACTAAAAGGCTGCACTATAACTGACCGAGGACTCGAAGCTATCCTAGATCATTTGCAGGTATTGTTTATCTAAAATTCAATGCGTTTTCACACTGTCTGGCTTTATATTACAACTAATTCGTCATTCTAGGTACTCTTTGAACTAGAACTAACCGGATGCAATGAAATAACCGAGGCAGGTCTATGGGCATGTCTAACTCCGCGAATTGTCTCACTCACGCTTACTGACTGCATTAACATTGCTGATGAAGCTGTAAGTATGAACTTTTCACTATTCAATATGTCAGATACAACTAGAACTCTCAAGTCAATCTGGTTTGGTTCCTATCCTCAATGAAATGTTTGCGTGCAGGTGGGCGCAGTCGCTCAGTTGCTGCCGTCGTTATACGAGTTTTCCCTCCAAGCGTACCACGTGACAGACGCGGCTCTCGGCTACTTCTCGCCGAAGCAAAGTTCATCACTCAGCGTGCTTCGGTTGCACAGCTGTTGGGAGCTTACTAACCACGGCGTTGTCAATATTGGTAAGAATTACTTTGAATATTACATTATACAGGGTGTAACATTTAGAACGGTCAGTATGGGAAAGTATGAAACTATAAGACATACGAAAATCTGTCTGTTCTTAGGAACTATGTCATCGATTTTAGTAAAAAAGAAAACTGCATCCACACATTTAAAAAAAAAACTTGTTCTCAGCTCGGGAGTCGAACCCGGACGTTTTGAAAAAATAAATTAACACTATTTCTATTTAGATATCGATTGTGTATATAGTTTTTTCGTATTATTTATAGTCCTCTAGTTTCAGACTTTCTCATACTGACCATTCTAAATGTTACGTTATTATATTACGTATTCTAAGTGTTACAAGACCAATGCTTGGTCAACATAAATGATCTAATTCAATATTTATGCAATTTATATACCATGACTGATTTGCCTCTAAAACATTGAAGGATAAAGTTGGTAGTCGTAGAACTTGTTAAAAGTGCCAATTAACTCGAGCATTCCATTTCCCACTATGCACAATTCAGGTCAAGAGTGTGTTCTGCATACTTGACTTGTCAAAGTATGTAGGAAATGTTTTATAGAACATACTTACTCCAACTGAATCTAGCCAGGTACCATAATAACTGAATTATAGTATGTTAGTATGTGCAGAAAGTAAATTTTGAAATACATAGTTTCAATTATAACTTCAATACTATTCGTTAAACGAAAGATATTGAAGTCGTCAAGTAAACCTTCAAACGCGCATTAAAGTTACCTCGACAATCGCCGATCGATAAATTCTAATTGATATTTTCCGTGCAGTTGCAGTATTAACTCAATTTATTTTCCCTTTAGTGACGTAGACGCATCGGTAATATTTGTAGTAGGTACCTATAAGGACCTGTGAAAGTAAAGGGCAAACTTTCATGTTTCCCAAAATAAACCTCTTTATTGATTCAATGAAACCGAAGCCCGTGGCTTTCCGGGAATGGCGTGGGTTGAAATTGCGTGCGAAATATTAGATTTTGATCATTGTAAAAGGAATTATATTACGTTTCTGTCGTCATAAAAGCCAGAATATTTAATGAATAGGTGATTTAAATTCATGCAACAAAAAAAAAACTTTGTAGGGCCAATTAAAATAGTAAACCTTACATTATTTAGATAAACTTACACTTTTCTACGCTATAATGCAAGCTTTGGCTTATTTTACTGCAGTAAGAACATTCTTGCAGTAATCCTGCTAATTAGTGAAAGTTACGTTTGTTTATCTTTGAATCGATCGATTCACATGTTTTTCTAGAAAGGCTTGATTGCCAAACATGCATTTAGTAGAATTTACTTACTTTTTTTTATAGAAGTAACTTCGTTCCAACCGAGTGTCTCACGACACTCACGTACTTTTCTTTTTATCAAAGGTATTAATTATATTATTAAAGACATTTTTGAGTTTTGTTTCCTCAAAAAATAAATTAATAACTCAAAACTCTGTTATTTTCTGTGTGTTAACTAAGTGAGCTGGTCCTACTGAATATGCTTTTTGATTTCCAGTGCATTCTCTACCGAACCTCACAGTATTATCTCTGAGTGGCTGCAGTAAAGTGACGGACGAAGGCGTGGAGCTACTAGCGGAAAACCTGCCGCGGCTTCGAAGCCTCGACCTCTCGTGGTGTCCCCGCGTCACGGACAATGCGCTCGAGTATATCGCCTGCGATCTCAACCATCTTGAAGAGTTGACTCTTGATAGGTATATCATGTTTTTTTTTCAGCATGGCAAATAACACTTTATTTGGATGCATCGATGGGGAGAACTTTTTCGTGAAGTGACGTTTATACAATGGAGATACATGAGAAATGTTTTTTCGAAGGACTTCATTGAAACGATGTATCTGAATGAAGTGTGAATTGCCATGCTGCTGGGTTATTTTTATTCAATAGGCCATTTGATAAAAAGATGCGCGGTTTCGATTCTCGCCGCTGCATAAATATTTGTAACATGTGATTCTGCATACATTTATCTCTGGTCTAGTATATTCTATGCAATATGTATGTAGGTATGTCATCATCTTCCTGCCCTTTTCCCACATTATGTGGGGTCGGCACAACATGTGTTCTTCTTCCATTCTCCTCTATCAGCCGTCATCTCAACACTCCTTTCTTACTCATGTCGTCCTTTGTATGTATGTAGGTATGTGTCCTTATGTATGTAGGTTTGTATTAAAAATAATATCAATCATGGTGGTTCCCAAAGAACAAGCTGCTAACTTTAGGGCTAGATGATACTTTGTAAAATATCCAGTATAAATAAAAAATAAACTTGTTTTGTTCAGATGCGTGCACATAACAGACATCGGTGTCGGCTACATCAGCACAATGCAGTCGCTCGTCGCTCTGTTCCTGCGATGGTGCTCCCAACTCCGTGACTTCGGCGTTCAGCATTTATGCGGAATGCGCTCGCTTCAGCTGCTCTCATTGGCTGGTTTGTATTTTATAAATAGCTGTGCCAAAGGAATACTTAACGGACGAAAAAAAACATTTGTTAATCCAGCAGGGTATTACCTAATCGCCTATTATAAGATATCAGATTATTTGGATGACAGAAAAGGTTGGGACTGAATATGCTCCAACTAATATTAAAATAATTAAAAAATAAATTTGAAAAATTACGATTCTAAACAAACCAAAGTGATTAATTTTGACTTTGACTTCCCTGAAATTCGTAAGGATAACAAACATCCTTCCATCCTTTTCGTTTTCTCAAATAGTAGAAACCGTTCCGTGGAATTCGTCCAAAACTGACGTTTCCTGTGTTGGTATTGGTTGGGTGCACTGTATTTGTGGCTGGTGATGGTTGTGGTATTATGGGTGGAAGGAAAGACGTGGAGTGAGTTCACTGAGTTTATTTGTATTTTTGTTAAAAAGTTGCAAGCAAGGTGTTCTCTACATTATATCGTATCGGATTCAACTGACAGTTGGTTTCTTCTAAAGTCATATATTTCATTCTACCATAGACAAATTTTATTTAATTTTTACAGATTATAAAATTAAAAATTATTTATACTAGCAACCGCGCGCGGCCCAACATTTTGAATAGCCCATATGCAATTCCAGGTCACTATCTATGCCTATTCCAAGTTTCATCCAAATCGGTTCACCGGTTTAGGCGTGATTGAAACACAAACATCTAAACAAACTCACAAACTTTCAGCTTTATTATATTGTGGGATATTGTTGTAGTCTATCAACATCCTCCACTGCGATTGGTTGCGGTCGGTTTCGTCGCGGATGCGTTCCGCTAAAGTAGAGTGCCAAAAATATATAAATATATCTGAACCGGTGACCAAAAGAGGAACTAACGAATTTTACTCTAAATTTTATTTTTCTGCCAACACCAAATACGGTCGCCTCCCTCACCGGTTCAGATAAGTTTGTGGCACCTTAGGTATGAATCACAAGTCGTAGTGCTGAAATAGAATGTAGACTCAGAATATTGGTAACAAGAGCGTGTCGCGAGCTGAAGCTAGTAAACTCTAGATGGTCTAATTAAATTATCTTTCCAGGTTGCCCTCTTCTAACATCTGGAGGCCTATCCAGCCTGATCCAACTGAGGCAGCTTCGAGAGCTAGAACTTACGAACTGTCCCGGAGCGTCGCCCGAACTCTTCGACTATCTGCACGAGCACTTACCTCGGTGCCTCATTATAGAATAAGGTATACAAACTCTTTGTTCGATACAAAACAACCGACGATCTACCTACATAACTGCCTTTCGATTCCCATCTGAGTGCGGTAGAGCTATTATGTATCAGCAATAGCAATCGACAGTAATGCCTCTACAGGACAATCAAACCTACTGCCTACGTGAGTTTGAAACTTCTTTGGTTTCACATTATACAGTTCCAGTGGTCGCTACTCGGATGCAATTTATTTCCCGATCGTATCCATATAGTACAAGAGTCAAGATGTTTTATTAACACAGACAACTCAACCTTGTTAGTCCAACAATGAACAAGCGAATAGAAATAGGTCCCTCACGAAACACAACGGACTGTATCCCCAAGGCGCGGTAGACATTCTCTCAGATCTTTTATCTCAATTCAATTTATTCATAAAACTTAATACATAAAGATTATAATTATTTTATGTACCTATTCAAGATCTTTAAAATGTCTGTAGGGGTAGTCAGATCAAAACAGAGAATTGATTTTTTTATATCTTTGGCGGGGCGTGATGAAAGACAGTTCCATCTTCTTTGTTTTGTAATGGCCATGAAGCGTTCTGTTTGATGGGAATCGTAATATTATTAGTAAGACCGCAAATTTGCAACAGTGGTGCTGTTTTATAGTAACGTCGCATCGTCGTCTAAAAATCACATTTGCTGATTCGAATTTGAGATCCGTAAGTAATTGTTATTTCTTCAATAAACATTCACTACCGAACCGCAGCCAATTCCGTCCAACAGCGGTTTCCTTCATAAAGATGGATAAAGATCGTCGGGGTTTGAACTCGGGTATTATCTCTTTCCATACTTTACTCTACAGAAAATGTATTAAGAAGAAGTTCGTACTGCAGTCCTTTTCAAGAAGTCTGACTTTTTCTCAATGTTTCATATTTTGAAAGACTATTTTTGGGCATTCATTCGTGGCAGTGCGATACACTAAGTGAGAGAGATGTGATGGAATATGTAAACAATGATTCAGATATTTATAATGAACTTTTTCTGTAAATAATACACAATGACCATCCGTACTGTACGGAGCTGTCTCAATGTGAACGTGCACGAGAGTATGATGTATGATTGACAGAAATTAGAAGGTGCAATATGATCGCCTTCAAAGTAGAGTCCTTACAATAACTCTGTTCTTTAAAAAAAATATTTAGAAACCTATTGCAAATAATGAAAACATTATTTTGCTTCTAGTCTTATAGCTTCTAGATTCTATTAAAAAGTACTGTTCAGTAAGTACATAGTTTTAAATGTAATTCTAAATTCCCACCAATTTCCACTTGTGTTTTAATAATTAAATGTCAACCCATCATTCCTAAACCTTGTGTAGACAAGCTCGTTATTATATTATTGTGTTGTAAGCAATGGTAATATTAATTGGTATTTAGCTAAGTTGTGTGTAAATTACATACTTACAGATATTATTTATTCATAAAATTTGCTCAAATTAATCATGTTGTGTCGGGAACAGTGTCAAGATCAAAATTAGGTACTTACTTACATTTTTGTTTATGTATCAGCTACATAGTAACAGTACAAAAAATTTTACCGTATCCTCTTCGCTATTCAAATAAAGCCTATTGGCATAGCATAGTACCTCATTAGTTAATTACCATAATGTATATGAAGAAACGAAAAATAATTTCATCATCTACTTTTAACTCATATTTTTTGTATTTAATATGTAGCTGGATAACATCTTATGTATGTAAGTTCTAATAGAAATATAAAAGATGTCCTTTATTAGTATTGTTCGGGTATTTTCTCGCATTTTGACTTACAAAAAGGACAAGAGAAAATACTTATACTTATTCGAGTCAGTAGCTATTTCGAATTGAGACGCTTATAGAAAAGTAAGAAATAGATGGTACCTTATGTTATGTTATTTAGAGACGTCCTGTTTCAATTCTGAGTATGTACCTACATGAAGCTTAAATTCAAGTGATATTCAGTCAATGGGGAAGGGACGAAAAGTGAACCAAACATCCTTTCATTTGTAACGTCTTCACTGATTTTCCATCGTAGGATTCTAAACGCTCTTATGAATTATTTGCAATAAAAATAAAACAATATTTGCACTGAAATGTAACCTTTAGGTTGATGAATCTCATTGATTTTAATCATTTTTATTTAAAGATAAATTTGCATTTCTAGTCAAGACTTTATCTTACGTATTTTGAGTGCAGCATTTTTATGAAAATAGATTTTCTAGTCAATTGTTTAGCTGTAAGTCCAGAAAAGTAATGTGACGAATATCAATGATTTAGGATTTCGTTCGCAATAATTGTTTAAATATTTTTTATTGAAATATAAACATTATTTTCCAAATAGAAATGTGAACAATCAATTGTATAATCAAGGTTTTCTTAATAATGTAAAGTTTACCAACATTGTTCTACTTTAATTGTCATGCCGTCCGTAAAAACGCGCGATTCAATATCTAATTATTTATGAAATGTAATGAAATACATGAATAATTAAACATGTGAATATCATCATCTCCTTCTCAAAACCCCTTCACATAGGACAAGTTTCTTTGCTAGTTCCTTTTCCGTCCAAGCTGTGCATCTTTGGAACTCACTTCCTATAACTGTCAAAAAGTCTTCTTCTCCTGCTATTTTTAAAAACAGAGTTAAATTGTATTTCCTCTCAGTTTGAATTGAATCGTCTAATTAAAGTACTTTGTGTACCTATAGTTTGTGTTTATATTTATTTACATTAAAATATAAGTATGTAGTCTATAATATTTATTAAATGTATGTTTATGTGTTTAGGTTTACCTTTGTATGTTTTATTTATATTTTATAAATATTATGTACCTATTATTATGTAGTTTATAAGTTAATTGTATATATTATATGTATTTAGCCTATACTTAACAGCTTTAAATTCATTTTCTTTTCACTATACACCTGACCAATCCTTCTTTCACTGAATTTCTCTCCATCCAAAGGTTGCCTGGAAGAGATCGCTTATTAGCGATAAGGCCGCCCATTGTACATTGTCATTATTTGTTATACTTATTATTTTGTTTCATAGTTTAAGGTGTACAATAAAGAGTTCTCATTCATTCATTCATTCATCACATAGGTACAGAGGCACAGGTTAATTACAACAAAATAATTCTGATTACCTACGTAAATCTAAGTATTTCAAATGTAGGAATAGTGTAGACAGAAAACAGTGTACCTAACCTTACTTTTACGTTTTTGAAAAAAGGCCGTTATTTGGCATCGTTACAACTGAATGCATAGTGATTTTAACACACAGCAAAAAAATTGAAAGGAAAGCAATTTAGAGATTCACCTGTAGCTGAAACTTGACTAGGTCATGAAAATAGAACTAAAATGCAAATATTATTTTTGGTAGTTAAGTACTTGCATATTCAAAATAATTTCACTGCTTATCATCATCTTATGATGGAATGGAAGATTATTTTCCATTTGAATAGTTGACACCATGTTATTTTTTGTGTTGTATGCGAGACCATCTTAATTTTTATCAAGTACTGCTAATAACAGAAACAAAGTATGCAACAATTATAAGCGCATTTCTAATGTAATAAATTACCTTAATACATGTAATTATATTCGTCTATAATTCTTAATAAGTACATAGTATATTTAAATGTTGTGATCGACTTCAACTTTTCAAAGGGTTGTTGTAATAAAATGTATGACTATGTATCTAAAAGCAATAGAAAAATGTAAGCTCTTATTCTAAACTTTGGATTGTGCAATATTTGTAAACTTATTTTACCTCTACTTGTTAAAATTGGTAAATGATCTATGCAAAGTATAATTACCTATAATAACAAAATTACCGTGAGTACCATATTTTTATTTACATCAGTTTTTATTCTGATTTGTAGTCACCTATGCGGCTTGTACAGGAGGGCAGCACCAATAGGCAAGCAGCAAACATCAAGCTGCCTGATATACCTAGCATGCTAATTGCACCTTTCCTATTGGCCCTGTCCTCGTGTACAAGCCGCATTATTCTGAATGTGTTTACTATACCTATCGATTTTGAAAAGACCTGTTATTGATATTCTACTTTATTATATTTAAATTCGTAAATCGACGGGATAAAGTGTTCTTTGCGCGCAAGTTTTACATCTTTTTTCTCCCTTTACTGAGCATGTACAGATTACTGTCATTTATGTGTTTTCCTTTTGTCGTGTAGTTTTTGTGTGTAAATAAGTTTTTTGTGTGATAAATAAATGCACCGCTAGAGAAATATTTTTGATTGGCATCACAATATAATATTTGTAATTTAGTATAGTCCAATTAAATTACACTATTTGTACAATACTAAGTGAGATGTTATAGTGCAATATAGATGTACTGTTTTATTTTGTAGTTTTTTTCCAGTACGTTACGTACCTACGCCTTGATATTATCGTATTTTAAGAGGTAATAATTATAAAACAGTAGTTACTACACAATAGTGGTCAAATTCTGAGTCTACCTTGTCACGGTCGGGCTAGGGGTACGCAGACCCCCCCCCCGATGGATTCCAATCTTGACGCGATGGGGGGGCTTAGTAACCGTGGTTTGGAGGCCCACGGTGAAGCGAAAAGGAATCCCAGGCGGGGAGGACCTGGTGGCGTCTGGCGGGTAGGGTCGCGGGTGAAGAGGCGTGTCGGTGTTTCGTTGCCGCTCGCCCTATCTCCCGCGACCCAACGGTGGCGCACCGTAAGATGCGTCGGCGGCGGGGCCGCAGTGGAAGAGGAGTGTCGGTGTTACGTTGCCGCTCTCCCTGTCCTCTGCGGCCGTTTTTGGAGGCTTCTCCACGCGCACCTCTTTAATTAGAGTGCGCAGTGGACGAAGGGAGCGGAGAGCTCTGGTGGTGAGTAGCGGACGCAAGGTGTGGGGGCACCTTCGTCCGCCTTGCACTACTCACCACTATGCGGGGCCGCCTTAAGGGCGGGGATCGCCAGAGGGGGACTGGACGTAAAGGCTGTGCCGGTTTCCCAGACCCCCTCCATTCCAGGCGACGCCGGAATGACGCTGGGTCGTTTAGTGGGTATACCGGGAGTCCCCGGGGAGTCCCACATACCCCTCTCGCCCCCCCGGCAGAGGGGATGCGTAATGCATTTTTCCCAGCGAAAAAAAAAAAAAAAAAAAAAAAAAGGGGTACGCAGACCACAGATTTTCAATTGCTGCGATCCTGGCCATTTTAAGGTTTTTAAAAAAACGCGATAACTCAAAAACTATAAATATTTTCTTAAATCTGATTCCGTCACAAATTAGCACAAATTAAGAGCTACTCGTGTATATATTTTCTACAGGCGTACATACAGTAGTTTTTGAGAAACACGATTTTTCAAAACGTTACCCTAGCTGGAAAATCTAGAAAACGCAATATCTCGAAAACCTCAAGTCGCACAAATTTTTTTTTTGGCGCACAAATATGCACAAATATAAGCTATCTGCCGATATAAAATTCATCTCACTCCGACCATTGGTTTAGAATTTTCCAGCTGGAGCAACGTTACCCTAGCTGGAAACGTTTTTTCTCTTTATTTCAAAAACTACAATATGCACAAATTTTTAATTTCGCGCACATTTATAGCTCACTAGGCACTAATTTTTCCTCATTCTAAAATCTCTCTAGGAGACACTTTCCAGCTAGGGTAACGCACACGTGAAAATCTGTGGTAATCGTTCTCTTCATATTTTTTTTTTTCAGATGGGGTCCTAAATAATTAATAAAAAATATATGTCTGTTTGTACGATTTATTGCAATAACCGATAACAGTGTTACAAAACAAAATACGTTTGATGACAACATAGCATGAGACACTAATGGTAACTTCATAATTATTTTATAGCTCACAAACATCACATAATTTTGACTAAACTCAAAAAATATATCAATCAAAATAAATATTGAACAATGGACTTTTAAATGCAGGTAATTTGAAAGCGTTACATAGTGTCTGTTAGGTATTACTCAGCTGTTTCTGATGGTATGAAACTAAAACAAAAATGCACTCAGCACCAGAAATAAAACACCAACATTTAACATAAATTAAAATAAATATATACACATTTACAAAGTTTGTATCAATAGGCCCTTTTATGGCTTATGGCAGGTTTGTTTTTACACGCCACAAGAGGTATATATGTATCTATCTAATTAATTATTCAACTCTTTAGTGTTGGTACACCCTTTAGGACTGTTTTTATCTATCTAATTGTAAATTACGTAGGTGTGGGGTGCTACTAACCATGCATATATTTATTTTATGCAAACCGTGTTAGGCACAAGTGAAATAAAAACACATGCATTTTTATCATTCAAAAGTGTCTCCAGAAAATTGCATTATAAATCGTAAATGCATAAGCTTGGAATCAGTTTTACGAGTATAAACTTAAAAAGTTATTTTGGTAGAGGAGACTAAACAATAATAGCTTTGAAAAAATATAGTTCAGTAAGGAGGATACAAAAAAGTGATAAAATAAACAACTTATTTTGAATGTCACTTCATATAAATAAAATAATGTAAGATCTGATTAGATCCATAGTAGATCGTCATCTCAATTGAAACGTAACTGTAGAAATCGTTGTAGTTTCAGTCTTCATTTATTTGGTCCTGAAAACAGAAACAAAACTATTGATTCAACTTGAAATTAGTTTTTAAAAAGAAATTATGAGACTGCTTGAGGTTATGCTTGAAAATATAACAACACAGTGTCATTATTATTAGTCTGAATAATGTGTAAAAGCTCTCAGTTGAAAAAGTCAGGCCAACACACACCGATCAGTGGTAAGACTGCAGATAAGCGGTAGTAGAGGCGAGGTCGCGACGCAACCAGGCGGCGTTCAGGCGCACGGTTTCGAGTGCTTGTTGAACGGAGCGCTCCGTGCCAGGCGACGCGTGCGTACGGAAGAACTCCTCGATCTCTAGAGCGGCCGTTTCCGACGCGAAGTTCTCCGTTGTGGACTTCACTAGACGAGCTAGCAGGAAACCTCCCTGAAAGGAAATCGGTATTTATTAGGGATGGGCCGAAGTTCGTTTCACATTCGGTTGAACCGAAGTTCGGCATTCGGCCGAACTTCGGTACTACAAAATATAGTAATCAAAAGTACGTGAGTGTCGTGAAACACTCGGTTGGAACGTAGCAAAGAGTACTTTTCTATACTGAAAATTTCAAATTCAAATCAAACGCGCTTCCGTACTGGCAATGTAACAATCTATGGACTGTTCGCGGCTGCGCGCTTCGCACTGTGACGATTTCGTTGGCGTGACGCTAAATTGGATCGAAATTTTTCTTCCAGCCCCAGCCTGTTTTTCTTCGATACCGTCCGTAAAGGAACTTCGTTCCAATAACACAACTGCTTGACTAAAATAATAAAACTAAACCAGTGACGCTCTACCAACTGAGCAAATGTGCAATCGACGTGATGGTTGAAACTTTGTAGGAGTACATTAAGTGCATTAAGTATAAGTACTCCTACAAAATTTCAACCATTATATAAACAGCTTTTCATTGTGTGTGACAGACAACTCAATGATCCCTAAGTGTGAGAAAAAAACAGAACACTATACTACTACTAGTACAAACACCCACACTCCATTTACTCTAGAAAACTTCATCGATCGCGTAAACAAGATTTGACGAATTTTTTTCGAGAAAATACAATGAAACTAGGAACCTACCGAAGTTCGGCCGAACTTTTCATTTTCACCGAGTGTTCGTCCGAAGTTCGTATTCGGTTAAAACCACATTCGGTCCATCACTAGTATTTATACATAAATAAATAACCATTTATTTCAGGCAACACAACATAATTATACAATGATGAAATGCCATCTTTTCTTCCCACTGCTGGGTATAGGCCTCTCTTCGCTTGTGCCAACCTTCCCTATCCTGCGCCAGTCTGAACCATGTACGACCTGCTGTTTTTATAATGTCGTCGACCCATCTAGCCGCCGGACGACCTACTCGACTCGACGATAAAATGCCATTGGATATTTATAGTTTGTAATGATTTGCAAAGAAAAAAAAAAGAAAAAAAACTATATTGCACGTATGTACGTAGTATCCTCGAGTATTGTTCTCAGGTATGGAGTCCTCAGTACGATATTCATATTAGGAGAATTGAGTCAATACAACGTAGGTTTTTAAGATTTTTACAATATAAGTGTAGGTGCTATGATGATAGCTATGATAAAAGGTGTAAAAGACAGCATATACTACCTCTACAAGATCGACGTGTAATAGCTGATGTTGTATTCCTAAGTAAAATAGCCCAAAGTAGTATTGATTCCCCGCAATTATTGGAAAATATCAAATTAAAAATACCTAATAGATCAGTCAGACATCCTACTCACTTAGAAGTGCCGTTTAGCTCAACAAATTACAGACAAAACTCTTTCCTAAGTCGAGCAGTAATTACACACAATAGCTTAGTTAACATTCCTGAACTAGATCTTTTTGTTTCTAGAGCTCAAACAATCAAGATATTACTCTCTAAGCGCTGGTTTGATGAGTTTCTTCTGTTTTTTTTCTGTTTTGGTTTTTCAAGTGTAATATCTGTTACTTTTTAACCGACTTAAAAAAAAGGAGGAGGTTATATGTTCGGCTGTATGTATGTTTTTTTTTTTTTTTATGTATGTTCACCGATATTTCCGTCAGTTGTAGACCGATTTCCAAAATTTTTTTTTTGTTTGAAAGGGTATACTCTTAAAGTGGTCCCATATAAATTTTATTCCTGAGGGATTAATAGTTTTCCCGTAAAACTAAAACAATCACTGAACTTTAAGAAAATTGTGGCCCGATTTCCAAAATTTTTTTTTTGTTAGAAAGAGGTATACTCTCAAGGTGGCGCCATATATTTTTTTTTCCTGAGGGATTAATAGTTTTCCCGTAAAACTAAAACAATCACTGAACTTTAAGAAAATTGTGGACCGATTTCCAAAATTTTTTTGTTAGAAAGAGGTATACTCTCAAGGTGGCGCCATATATTTTTTTTTCCTGAGGGATTGACAGTTTTCCCGTAACATTCAAAAAACCTCATTCTCACTACACAACACACCCTGACTCACATTCTGAGTCAAACATTAAATAGTTTGAAAGGGTATTACACCCGAGGTAGTCCAAAATATTTTCTTTTCCTTATGGATTGATAGTTTTCCCCCTTGCTGAACTCCGGTGTGTCCTTTAGTAGGTCTGCCCATGACTTCTCTTATCCTTTCCTACTTAAGCTACGATAAGCAAAGTCTTAATGTACTCGTAGCTTACTATATTATTTACACATACACTTTTATTTACACAGTATTTATTTACTTACACTAAAAAGTGAAAAATAAAAATTTTTGAAAAAAAAAATTGAATCGACTTCACAGAACACAAACAGAAGAACCTTCTACACACTAAAAAGAGAAAAATAAGAATATAATTTGAAGTCGGTGCCAAGTGAATACGATTAGGTACCTATCAAAAAAAGACATCGAGCGATAGCGTACCAGGATACAATTTTGCACCCAAGTTCTTTTGAATTTCTTAGATGTAAATGAATAGTTGGCACCGACTTCAAATTATATTCTTATTTTTCTCTTTTTAGTGTGTAGAAGGTTCTTCTGTTTGTGTTCTGTGAAGTCGATTCAATTTTTTTTTTCAAAATTTTTTCTTTTTTGTTTAGAATTACCTGTTTCTTTTTTTCTGTTGTTTCTTCCTGAATGTTTTCAAAATCATTTTACTTTTCTTCTTTTTGTAAACAAGTAAGCTAATTAGCATCTAAATGTGAAAACTGTTTAATGGTCAGTAGATATTTAACGTGATTTTTAATTAGTTACTAAGTACTGTTTGTTTTCCTATGAAATAAAAATAAAAATAAATAAATAAAGCAATCATGATGGAATAGATTTTATTTTTCATTAGTTTTAATCCCACAATTTAGGGATTCATGTCGAAACATGCGACACAGTAAGAAAGGTTTTACTTTTTGTCTTTTGGTGGATTGAATTACTTACTAGCTTTCGAATTAAATTTTGTGGTTTGTATCGTAGTTGCCAAACAAAGATGAGCGCGTAACATTTCTTGTTGTGAAGTAATAAGGTGAGGTACTGCATCTTGTTGTGTCACTAGACCTTACGAATCAGTGTAGTGCAAGGATTACGTTGGATACTATTTTGCTATCAATTGCTTTAAAGCATACCTGGTATCTATCCATGAACTCTTGCCAATGGTCCTTGAAGAACTCCCAAGCCAAGTCTCGTCCGTGTCTGCTGATGGCCACCGATACGATGACGAACACTGTGTCCTGAGCACGCACTTCGTCCTAAAACAACAGAACAATCCCTGTTACAATAACTTATTGTTTTTCGACGACCTCTGTAGCGCAGTGGGCGAAGGCTGCGGGTTCGATCCCCGCGGCAGGACCAATGTTTGTAAGATCTACAAATATTTGTCTCAGGTCTGTGTGTTTCTATGTATTATAATATCAGATCTCAGACCAACGTTTTTAATATACTTTCACCAACTCGATATTATGAATTCTCCAAATCTTTCTACAAAATTCTAGAAATAAAATTATATCATCTCTTATCAAGAGACAATCGTCCAAATGAACATTTAAGGTACTCACCGAGATAGCAAAGTCGAGCACCCGCTTCAGTAGCGCCGGGTCCCGGACGGCTCCGAGCGCGCGGCTGATGCGATCCTTCTCCTCATGCAAGTCTGCGGCGCGGTACAGTTGCAGGAAACGCTCGAATGTCTTCTCGTCCGCGCCGCTGAGTTCGGCACGGTAGCACGCTGAGCGTAAGTCTGCGGCCAGCGTGTCTTGTCCGGACAAGTGACGCTCAAAACTAAACAAAAAAAGTTTTTATTGCAAAAAAACCTAGTGTTAGCATTATCACATCTGATGTCATTAACAATGCTGATATTATTATCATAATGAAATCATTATTTTTAACACACATAATTCTACAGAAGCTGATTACAATCATTGATAAGATTAGATTATTTAGATTAAATCAATTTCGCCTACTGTTAAACATCGAAGTACTTACCGGGTTTTAGCCTCTTGAATTGTTTCAGGATCTTCAAAGCTGATCATTTTGTTCAGTACTAGACTCCTGAGCAAGGTGTCCAGATGACTCTCCTTATCTTCAGCTTCCCATCCCAGCTTCTTTGTCACATTGGAGTAGAGCTTGCGACCGAAGTTCTTAAGCGGCTTATCAAGCGGGGTGTGTGAGAGGAGCGCGCTTAACTTCGACATGCAGTTGGAAATCGAAGACCAAACTGTGAAGTTTGTCTCGTTACTGAACGCTTCCATGATCTTGAGGCACTATGAAAGGAACATTTGTACTCAATAACGAAAAATTTTTTTTATGTATCTCTATATATAAAAATGAATCCCTATTTCCCTTGGTCACGGCATCACGCGTGAACAGCTGGACCGATTTCATTAAATTTTTTTTTGTTGTGTTTGTTATTGTCAGGAGAAGGTTCTTATGACAGAAAAAATTAAAAAAACTGCGCGGAAAAAATTAATTCCTATATCCCTTGGTCACGCCATCACGCGTGAACGGCTGGACCGAATAACGCGCAGACGAAGTCGCGCGGGTCAGCTAGTTTTACATAAATATTTAGAATATGCCTACATTTTGAAGAAGTTAGGCATACAAGGCAGGATTCCAAGCCCATCCATGTTCCAACCGCATAACAGTGTAACGGCGGGATGGCGATGAAGTCGTACTTAACATTTGCCATATTTTATAGTGATTTGATGACATATTTATTATTGAAGTAACAGGTTTTTATCAATATTTATCTTATTTGCATATGAGTGTACGCTTACATCGGCAGTGGGCGTGTGTCCGGCTTGCACGAGCGCGAAACAGTCGTCAAGCAGGCCGAGGCGGTCGAGCGGCGGCAGGGTCCCGTCACGGATGGCTGGCACCAGCTGAGCTAACATGCTCGCCGGGTACCGCGTGCGGTAGTATCCCACCTGATGAATAACTTATATAAACAAACAGACAATACATGTATCCCTGAGGTGAGCTAGATATTCTCCCAGATTTTATGTATTCCAGACCTTTTTTAAACAAATACTTTCATTTTTGAAAGTAATAAAGAGTAATTACAACTTACCGTTCCCGGATTAAGTTTGACCCACGAAGTCTCGGCGACATCTTTCAAAACAACTTCCTGCGTCTTTTTCTCCAGGACAGTTGAGAGCGCAATCTGAAAATAAAGATCCTTATCATACTCATAGCTGGCTAATTCATACATACTATACTAACTACCCAACTCTATCTTACAATCATTATAATGTAACTAAATTACATTAATATAACGAATACTACGTATGAGTGTTTTGTTTTACTTTACTTAAAATCTTTACAAATTGGAAATTTTACACAAGAAAGATATTTTCAAATGAGCAGGTATTGAAAACTAAACCAATCTCAAAATCATTCAGTTCTCAGTTCAGAAAACTGACATTGTATAAGACAAAGAAAGAACATACACGCGGTTAACAGGATTAAAAGCTTCATAACAATAAAATCGATGCCTATACAGGTATTCTTAACAAGATTATGATCTACAATCTAGTAAAATGATGGGGTACAAAAAAAATACAGTTACGTTTCCACTATGTGCAATTAGATTCTTGAGTGAATCCTTTTTGATATCACACGCACAGTCATCCTCAGTGCTTTGTTCAGTTATCTGTGATAAAGCGAGCCTTCAATGAACAAGAGATATTAATCTAAATCGTAATAGCTATTCATGAAATCTATCAATTTCAAGACAAGTAGCAGTTCAGATAGAGCAAAATAAAACGGCATACACTTTTGCAGACCTTTACGACATTCAAGACTTGTTTAAATTAAAATAAGTCTTCAATGAATTAGCAACTACACTACGTGATCCTCCCGACCTTGGCTCAAACTCCGCCAAAATAGTAGCTTTCATACATTTTTCAATCAGCAAAGTGTACTATTGAATGCTATCCTACCAGTCTTAAAATAGAGTATCTAATTGTTTAAAAAGCTAATAGCCACTTTTTGTAACATCACGTAGTGTACTTTTTTTATACAGTACCTAGTGCGACGCGCAACATCCTTAGTGTAATTGATGGAAGATTTGATGTAAGTGTGGTTTAATCAGATAGAGGCATGGCCAAATGCATATTTTTGAAGTATGCCCTCTTTTTCAGAAGCCTGATGTCCTACAGATATCTATAGCAATAAGATAACTGATAAAATCAATAATACTATGTTTCCCTGACCTTACAAAACAAATACATGAATGTTACCTTTGATGGTTGTTCTTGTGTGGAGACAGTGATTGGTACCATCCACAGGTTGTCATTACCAGGGCTGCCGTCAGCACAGAACTTGCTTTGAGTAAGAGTCAGAAAACGGTCTGGTCCCCTTTGTTCTGAGCTCACCTGCAAAAATTAGTAAAGATATTTGGGGTTCCAACATAAAATGAAAAACATTTGGCACGCGTAATAAATTGTTAAGTATGCGTAGTTCTGATGGTATTTTTAAATGTTGTTTATTATGTTAGGTTAGTCATTGATTTTCACAGTAAAAGCGCATTGTTGTGTAGCTTGCTTAGTTATTCTTGATAGAGCGTTGGAAGGTAATAAATTCAAAGACTTAATTTTGTAGATGATTGTACACATTATAACGACAGGATGCATGCAATATAAATGGTCACATAAATAAGCTATGTATAGATAAGATTCTTAGGTATGTTCAGTGGAAATGTGAAGCTATAATTGTAGTGCAAATATTGACAAAGCTCTTGTAATAAAACACACCTCAACCACTGGGAATCCCATCTGCTTAGTCCATGTTGACATTACAGCACCAACAGGCTTGTTTGATGCCTCCTCTAAAGCTGCCCATAGGTCTTCAGTGAATGTGTTCTTATACTGAAAATTGTATCCCAATTAAATTATACGTTACCAAATTGTCACTATCTAAAAAATATAAAACAAATTCCTATTTTTAAAATATTTATATATTGTATGTGTTTGCCAAATTCAAATGTCAGAGAAATATTTTTTATGGAATGCACATTTGAAAATAAAGCAACATGAATTGCGCTTTTCAATGATACCAGTCTTGAGAACATGCCAGATTAATATTTCGTCAGTGTAGAAAATAACTAAAATTGATAATTAAGTACATTCAGCAACGAAAGACGATTAACATTTGGGCTTTTTAAAATGGCTTTTGTTTTCGAAAACCAAGAAAAAAAAAACACTTTTCTTGGTCTTGAAAAAACACAACTCATTAAAATAAAAATGTAGACATTTAAATGTCAACACTTTTATACACCAAACTTATCATAGTCTTTCTAAATACATATGCTGCTGTTTACCTGATGCCTTGTAAGGTAAATGTTCATGCCTTTACGGAAATCATCATCTCCAATATACTTGTGCAACATACGAATGACTGAAGCTCCTTTATTGTATGAGATGTCATCAAAGATCTCATCTATTTCAGAGGGATGTCCCACTGGCACCTCAATAGGATGGGAATTCTTTAAGCAATCCAGTTCCAGAGCCCTAAATGTTGAAAATAAATTGTAATATCATTCATTTATATGCAGCTCATCACATAAAATTCTCATTGTTTGTTGATAAACAGTTCAGTGACTTTACATTTTATTTCTTGGCTCAAGTCCAAGTGAAATGATTCTGAATAACTTAAATAAATGCTAGTTTGTATTCATACCTGATGTAGTTCTCTGTGACAAATTGAGTCCATATGTCATATTCAGGGAACAGGTGATTCACACAGAGGAATTCAACAAATGATGCATAGCCCTCGTTCAGCCAGAGATGGGTCCACCACTCCATGGTGACAAGGTTGCCGAACCATTGATGTGCCAGCTCATGGCCCACCACTAGAGCTATCCACTGCCGTCTCACAGCCGAAGTGTGCTCCTCATCCACAAGTAGACATGTCTCTCTATACGTCACCAAGCCCCAGTTCTCCATAGCACCAGCAGAGAAATCTGCTATCGCTATCAGGTCAATCTTGGGCAATGGATATGCAATGTCAAAATACTCTTTGTAGTAAGGAAGCACCCTGGCTGCTACTTCCAGGGCAAACATACCCTGTTTACTCTTCCCCACTGGGGTGTAAACACGTACAAGCACCCCATCCCGAGATTTCCTCTCCACATAATCATATTCACCCACAACAACAGCCACCAAGTAGGTGGACATAACAGGAGTTGTATCAAATTGAAGGATTTTTTTATCTCCCACAAGTTTTTCGTGTTTGACAGGCATGTTGGAGAGAGCGACCCTGTCGGAAGGCACCTCGAGGGTGATGTCGAAGGTGGCCTTGATGGCGGGTTCGTCCCAGCAGGGGAAGCAGCGGCGCGCGTCTGTCGCCTCGAACTGCGTGACAGCGGCGTAGCGCTCATCCCCGGCGGGCGTGAGGTACTTGCTGCGATAGAGGCCCTTCATCTTGTCGTTGATCTCGCCCGTGAACTCACAGTACAGCGTGGCCTCGCCGGCCGTCAGCGGCTCCGCAAACGAAATCGTCGCCGTCTCGTCAGCCGCGTTCAGCTTCACCTCCGACGGCAGGCGGGCGGCATCCGAGCCCCCGCCTTCGTATTCCAACTTCACATTGCTCAGTGCCAAATCCAGACAGTTCAACACGATATCGTTTGTAGAATTCGAGATCTGAAACACAACACGTAGCGGTGTTACGCGTCACTAATATGCGAATAATTCGCAACGGCGATGATGAAATATTCTTCTTACCGATACTTTCACTGCTGTTTTTCCTTTGAATGTTAATTTATCTAAATTCGGTACCAATTCTAAATTGTAATGCTTAGGAATAACATGTTTGGGGAGGCGCTGAAACGGTTTGTTTTCGGACATTGTCACTTTTTCTTTCAAGATCGTAAATGTGGGACGCGCTGTACAGAAATACCGTAATGACCGAGTGACAGAGTGAACTCGCGCTGCAACGGCGCTGCTGATACGAACCCCCCTCGCCCGCCTCGTACCCCACTCCGAATAACGGTATTCGCTACGTAAGAAATTACAATGGCGAACGGACGGGTGGTTTTGTATATGAATTGCAAATGAATTACGTATTGCACGTAGCAGTTGCAGCGTCATGGAAAACAGTTACTAACGCTACGCTACGCTGCGATAGTGAAAGTGAACTTTCCTTTCCTAAGCAAGCAAAGTAGTATTCGATTTGTATTTTTAGAGGTTATATTTTTCTGACGTTGACACATACATTCGAATGGTAGCTTGTTGGCCTGTCAGCGAGAAATTTTAATGGCCACCATTCATTGCATATATCGATGGTTACGCAAACACTTTTCTGCACAGTACGTACAGCAAATAAAATGGACGTCGATTTCGTGGACGCAATGTGCCTATATTATTTTTGTGCATGCAACTTTTTTTTATATTTGCAACAAAATATTAAATTGTATTCACCTTTATAAAATAACATAAACAAGCTCGAAGGCGAAGGAGAGAGATGATTGGAGGGATTTGGGGGAGACCTTTGCCTAGCTGTGGGACGAAATAGTTAATTACAAAAAAAACATAAACAAGCACGTACAATACAAAGTACAACCGTTCCGCTCGCGCAACTGGACTTTGCGCAAGTGTGGCAGGCTTTTTGAGCCCTTTGATGTGCGCTAAAAAACCGACACCGAATGGGCGTTTTTCCATTAGCCGGCACGGCACCGGTATGGCCGTGCACCGCCACTTTTTCCACTGCGCCAGTTACGCCGGCCGGTTTACGCCCGGTGAGTCGCGTCCTCCTACCCGTCCCGCGCACTCACACACGCACACGGCTACAATTCATATACAATACACATGCAATTTTGACGGCCGGCATGGGTGGGAAGCTTGCTACCTCGGCGACGGCGACGGCGCCTGTAGGACTCATTGCCGTGCCGGCGCTGGCGCCGGTAAGTCAAAAAGCGTGTCATACATTTTAATACATTTTTGCTTCCCCGGCGCAGGCGCCGGTGCCGGCTAATGGAAAAACGCCCAATGGCAGAGTGCAAATGTTTGTATAATCAGCCCCTGTGTCTGGCTTTTGTGGATTATGAGAAGGCCTTTGACTCTGTTGAGACCTGGGCTGTTCTGGAATCCTTGCAGCGATGCCAAGTAGACTATCGTTATATCGAAGTGTTGAGATGTCTGTACGAAGCCGCCACGATGAGTGTTCGAGTACAGGACCAGCAGTCTAAGCCCATCCAACTGCGCAGAGGAGTGAGACAGGGAGATGTCATATCTCCGAAACTGTTCACAAGCGCGTTGGAGGATATGTTTAAGACTCTGGACTGGAAAGATATGGGCATAAACCTAAACGGCGAGCACATCTCACACTTACGATTCGCAGATGACATAGTCTTACTGGCAGAGTCGCTTGAGGAGCTACAACGGATGCTGGACGGCCTAGCATCAGCCTCGCGAGCGATAGGTCTCGGCATGAATCTGGATAAGACCAAAGTCATGGTCAATGACCGAATTGATCCGAGACCTGTCGCTGTTAATGGTCACCTTCTTGAAGTTGTTTCGCAGTACACATACCTTGGGCAGATTTTGCAGTTAGGTAGAAGCAACTTTGAGAAGGAGGCCAAGAGGAGGATTCAGCTGGGCTGGGCAGCATTCGGAAAACTACGTCGAGTTTTCTCGTCACCCATACCACAGTGCTTGAAAACTAAAGTTTTCAATCAGTGCGTCCTATCTGTCATGACATACGGAGCCGAAACGTGGACACTCACGGTACGGCTAGTCCACCAGTTTAAAGTCGCTCAGCGAGCTATAGAACGAGCTATGCTCGGAGTTTCTCTGAAGGATAGAATCCGCAACGAGACTATCCGACATAGAACCAAAGTTGTCGACATAGCTCAGAGAATCAGCAAACTGAAGTGGCAGTGGGCTGGCCATATCTGCAGAAGAACCGATAACCGTTGGGGTAAACGAGTTCTTGAGTGGAGACCGCGACTCGGCAAATGTAGTGTAGGACGCCCTCCGGCCAGGTGGAGTGACGATCTGCGAAAGGCTGCCGGCAGAAGCTGGATGCGTCGAGCTGAGGACAGGGCGCAATGGCGCGCACTAGGGGAGGCCTATGTCCAGCAGTGGACTGATATAGGCTGATGATGATGATGATGATGAAATGTTTGTTCAAACTTTGCACATATAGTCAAAGTGCCTGCCACACATCTGTTCAAACATTTGAAGCAAACCTGGCGTCGTATATATATATAATATGTGTTCACATAAGGTTCAAATGTTTGTTCAAAGCTTTGCAAAGTCTCGCAAAGATGTGTGCAAATTAGTCAGCTGGGAGAAAAGAACATTTTTGATGAAAGTTGAAACTGATTGACAATCATCATAGTGCGTGCTTTCTGTCGCTATGCTACGTTTATACTATCGTCATGCCACTGCTCCTGCCGCTGCCGGAAATATTTCCCAAAATACTTCTGCGGCAATATCGACGCGAGTGGGGTGTTCACACTATGCCCTCATACTCATTTATTGATCAACTTACAAACATGAATGACGTTGCTTTTCTTGGTGCGACAGCATTGTCTTCTTAGTTTAAGTCATTATTATTATAAGTGTTTTAAATACTTCTTCGATGTGAGCTGGCGTATCTATGCTTATTTATTCTATGTTGAAATCAATGTTTCTCATTTTGTCCACAAAAACTGTAGAATATGTTTTGTGTAAATAAAAATGTTTGACGTCAATTGTTTCACCAATCTTCTACTGGAATATTTTACAAATTCATACGGATGCGATTCCACACATCTCATACACTAATATACTTCAATGTATGGTTTTTAGTATGAGGATTAATTGAGGATATCAATTAGCCGCTCAATTTCACAAAGTTCTAAAATTATTATGGTTTGATCATTATTACTTCTCTTTAAGTTTATATATATGTAATTTCTTTGTGCAATAAAGAATAAATAAATAAATAAATAAATATTTCATACATAAATTACCTACTTAACTTCGGGCAGCAAGTGCGGCACGGCATAATGTAAACACTCACTCGTGCGCGCGCTACCTTCCTTTGACTTCCGCCCGAAAAACCGATAATCGAGGGAGTAGCGGGCAGTGGCAGTGGCATGAGCAGTGACAGCCTTATCTAAGGTGACAGCGCGAGTAACCTATTTACATACTCGCGCTGCCCACTTCACTGCTCACTTCCTTCCCAACAGGCGATAGTGTAAACGCTATCATTTCGGTTTGGTACAAAATCATTTTAAGTCATATATATAGAATGTTTTAAGCAATCACAATTAATGCATTGATAGAAAATCTACGAATTGCATTATCTATGTTATATATATGCATACGTTCCATTCTACGCAAAAAAATACCTTTCTTTTCAAAGACAATAGAGCAAGAGCAATGACATTTGTCAATGTCAAACAAAAAATTGCTAACCTTTCTTCTTTTCTCTTTGAAGTGTAAAATTGTTGGATTATCGGTTTTCTAGTACCTAGCTCTAAACAAATATTGGGATAATTATTCAGATTTATAGTTCTGAACAATAGTGTTTATACTTAGATGCTTGCATAGGTAGACTATAGCTGAATAATTCTTCAGTAGGTAGTGCGCGCCGGTGTAACTGATCATGGCGAATCCGTCATCAGGCGTTGGTAAGATTATTTTTCAACAAATTAGAAAAACCGTATTTTATAGGCTTAGGTTTCACTAATGAATGTTATTTGGTAATCCAGCTCAGCGAAAAATAATGTTACTGTTTCTATTATACTAGTGGTTCCTCGAAACTTTCGTCTGCTAGAAGAACTTGAGCAAGGCCAAAAAGGAGTGGGCGACGGTACCATTTCTTGGGGACTCGAGAGCGACGATGACATGACCCTCACTCACTGGACTGGCATGATTATCGGACCCCCTAGGGTAAATATATCCCTTTGTAAACCGCAGTGTTACCCTCCTAATTTGATCAAAATCCTTCTGTTTTGTTAATTAACTCATTTTGATTAATGTAAATGCAAGATTACAAGAAAGTTTATTATGTAGCAATGAGAACATTGTATATGTGTTCCAGCATCTTAGCTGAATCATCCGCATAGTTGTGATCATGAGGCGTTGTTCAGATTGTTCTGGTACTCATGCATTACTATGCAAGGTCATTGATAGGATTAACCTTGTTTATTTATTTGTTTCCAGACTCCATATGAAAATAGAATGTACTCTCTCAAAGTGGAGTGTGGTACACGGTACCCAGATGAGCCTCCAACTGCTCGATTCATCTCTAGAATCAACATGAACTGTGTAAACAGTCAGACTGGACTTGTAAGTAAAGACTTGTGCTTACAAATAAGGAAACAGATTTTATACTTAGTACTGCCAGAAATGACACAATGCAACCCATTTTTAATGGCGGCGCCTAAAAGACAAAGACAGCGTTGTATAGCTGCCTCGTGCACATTCACTTAGTTTGTTGCATTGTGCTATCTCGCTTACTCTACCAAACCTGCGCAATTGTTTAGTGCACCTAACTTTAGAGAGACAAAGATAAGTTGTGTGTATTGTAGATGTGGCATGTGATTTTATTCATTCTCAAATAGAAACCAACCTGTTTGTTGGGGTGGCTAAGGTCTATTTTGGATTGTGTCCTATCTAGGTGAATGAAAGACGTCCGTGCATATGAGTAATGTATTTGCGACTAATTTTAAATTGATGGTAGTATAATACAAATCGATGATGTGGTGCAAGTACTTAAAATGCTAAGAAATGATCATAACACTGTTAGTGTATTAGAAATCAACAAAAAATCAGCTTTGATTTGCAAGGTCTTATGAGCTGTGTTTCTTAGCATCATTACTAAATTCAGCAAGGTCAGAGGTAATCCCTCTAAAGAAAATCCTAATTTCTGTTAGTAGTTTGAGTAAAATTGTTTTTTTTTTGTAACATTTTTGAAGAGGCTAATCAGAATTAAAATTTTAAAGGTGGATAATAGACAAGTCCCGATTCTTGCAAGATGGCAGCGGGACTATACTATCAAGACAGTACTGCAGGAGCTGAGACGTCTCATGACACTCAAGGAGAACATGAAGCTATCGCAGCCCCCAGAAGGAAGCACTTTCTAGTTCCTCACTCTATTTCATTGTCTCAATAGACCCAATCTACTCTGCCTTTCAATCTACCTTATTTTTATATGTGTAAAAGACAGTTATTAATTTTTCACATATATTTTACTTTAAGTAATGCTTTGCTAGTGTGTATCGTTAGATTTGAATAATGCATTTATTACACTTTGAATCTTTTCTTCCTGCTGATGGCAGGATCAAGATGTAGATTGGGCAAATAAGTATGAATTATTTTCAAAAGGCTATTTCATTACCCACTTAGGGGGTAACCTCCATTTATTTTGTCATACTACCTAAATTATTGTGGCCTTTGATGAAAGTTTAACTTGCTTCTGGTATTGATAAGGCTCTTTTCTGATGTCTTGGTTTTAGGTAAGTGATCTTGTTACTTATACTTTTAAACAGATGGAGAAAACATGTTTAACTATCCTATGTATCGATTGCTTTATTAATTAATGAACCATATAAATAGATAAATCTACACTTGTTCAAAAGTGTGGGTCACACTTAGCTATTTTAATATCTCACTCAACATGTCATGCTGAATTTTTTATTCTTGTTTCAATTAAATTAGGTGATTATTTGATGTAAAAGGGAAATAGCTTTTTTCTTATCAAGTGTATCATAATGTAGAACATTAATATTTCTTAGGAACTTAAGATAAAGTACTCTGGATTCTTTTAAAGCTTTGCATCTGGCATTATTTTATTAAAACAAGCATTGCATATAATGCAACATCACAGTGTGGCTACAAACGCATTACTAGAACCTCTGAACCATTGAGTTATTGCTCCTGCAAATATACGTATTTTATGAATACAAAACCAAATGCTAAGTCAAATTGTTTCATAGCATTAAATATTTTTACCATTGTATAACTAGCAAAGGTAAATAAATCAAATAACACTGTCGTAATTACGTGTTTCATTCATTCCAACATGAAAATACCTTAAATTCCACTTTAAATTATTTAAAACTCTAAGGCCTAGTGTGTAACACTTCAGGTCAGTATGGGAAAGTCTGAAACTATAAGACGTACGA
The DNA here is from genome assembly GCA_951394285.1 of Epirrhoe tristata. Classification (NCBI taxonomy): domain Eukaryota; kingdom Metazoa; phylum Arthropoda; class Insecta; order Lepidoptera; family Geometridae; genus Epirrhoe; species Epirrhoe tristata. The sequence goes on from OX596148.1 coordinate 6,565,965, forward strand.
AGATCTGTTCTTAGGAACCATGTCATCGATTTTAGTAAAAAATTAAAATAGCATTTGCACATTTTCAAAAAACTTTTACTAAGCTCGGGAATCGAACCCGAACGTTTTGAAAAATGAAACTAACGCTATTTCTATTTAGAAATCGATTGCCAATAACTCATCTACCACAGGGGGCACAAATGCCGCTACTTGGCCTTGGAAGTGCACAAATATAAGCTATATTTTAAGCTTTATCCCACTTGGCTACGACCAATAGGTAAAAAGCATACCGCTGGGGTAACGTTTTTCGGCGTTACCCCAGCGGCAAGTTATTTTCTCGAATAACTCCGAAACCTTGATAGGTACAAATTTCATTTTTGGGGCACATTTACAGGGCATAGGGCACTAATTATTCCCAAAGTTTCAGCTCGATCCGAGTCTACTTGCCGCTGGGGTAACGCACACGATTGTGTAGGTCCTAAGCAGTAAATGTTACTATGAAACAATGTCTAAATTAATAAAACCATTGTTTTAATATCCTTAAGCACATATATGTAACAATTATGTTCAAAGAGGATTTGTAACAATTTTGGGTGAGTTAGGTACTCTTGATAAGTCACCCTGCACTACCCAGAGAAGAGACTATTTGGACTATATCTTAAAGGTATGATTTCGAACTCGGCAGCACCCGGCCACTGTGGTGCTAAAAGCTAATAGATGAAGATAAAAATAATTACATCAAAGACTACCAAATAGGTAGGTGGTATTTTTCACTTGCCAGTCTTCGGTTGATTGGCGACGTTAAATCACACGAGGCATTGATTCCCAACATACTTGACATCGAATGTATAAATTTTCATACTGAGCAGAGGAAAAGGGTGAAAATAATACAAAGGTTTTTCTGAAATAAAGCCAAATATTAGTGAAAAACATTTTTGTTTGGACACTACCATACATTAATACAGATTTTGAAAACACGTCATCTCAATACATTCATTACATTTACTTTAACAATTAAATTGTAGACAAATGAAAAAAAAAACTAATTAAATGAATTCTCATACAAACACCAATGTTTCACTACCTTCGCAAACAAGGTAAGTTGATACCACAATTTTAATGCATTATCAGCAACATGTCTGTGTAAATTAGCAGCTAAATTAGCAGTAATTTGATATTCAACTCATATAAATCTAGCCAAAACACTGGGAATCTAGCAAGTTGCCAATAGGTAAAAAAGTGTCAAGATATTCGCCTAAAATATTCGCAAGATAGTGAAACAGACATTTAATCTCAAAGATCAATAAAATATCAAGCACCGTATAATCATCCATGCATCCATACATAACAAACTTGCTTATATACGTTGGCACCATACAGCACAAGGTGTGACAGAAAGTGCATACATACATACAAAACAATTTCATTAAATCTTTGGTCTGGTTTATTATTGCAAAATCAGCGAACAAGCCGTCGTTGTTCGCCGCATGATTATCAAATCTCCATTTACTAAAGAAAGGTCAAAATCATTAACTTTAACAACATCGTCATCTGATAAACATTGTATAGTACGAAGTTTACATACATTGGCTAAAATTCAAAATAGAGATGATAAACTATTTATTTACAACAAGTTAAATATGTACATAAGATTTTATTACACAATATTAAATTACTTATAAATTATTAAAAGTATAAGTACATAATAAAAACTAAAACTCATACATAAATAAACTAGAAAGTAAAACTAATTATGAAATGCTTCAAATGAATGGAACAAAAACTGCAACTTTACAATTTACCTTGAAATGTTTGCCAACCCTCACTATAGAAGTCCGGTAAAGCTGACAGAGGCCCATAAGGCATTCAGCATTTAGGCCGTCCGAAAAAAAACCTCTTAACCAGCAACGGATGCGCTACATCCGTTGCATAATATTTGACCAAGAAAGGCCCAGTGACATGTAATCGTCGCGCTGAAGCCGGGTCTCGTTGCGGGTTTTGTGTCTTCTAACACCTAACATCAAAAATCGAACAAAATGTGGGCTTGGCCTAACTTTTTTGTATGCAAAATGTTAACAGAGGCCGACGGAAAACGTGTTTTGTTATTTTTGGTCGCAGGAGACACGGCTCTATGTGTAGCGCCAGTAAAAAAAGGTTGAGAATAGTTAAATCACGCTAAATTAATTTATACTTTCTTAGTTTAAAACATTCCATAATACATACAAATTATAACAACATCCCGCATTAAAAAATATGATTCCTAAACATAAATTGAAATAAGAGCCGTTTTATTTTTATGTATGTTTTGTTCGTTTTATTATTTACTATAATCACAACTATAATAGTACATTATGGTACTAGTGTGTAACATTGGTGATTACCGCCGAGGTGTTTTTATGAGCCGAGCCGTTAGGCGAGGCTCATAACAGAACAGAGGACGGTAATCATCAATACACACGTGTATCATACGACGTTTTTCAACACACTTGTGAATAAAAGAACAATAAAAACTCATTTTCAACAGTGAAAACGAGTTGTGAAAAATGTTTCGCTATTGCGGGAAAAATTAATCAGTTTTCCTATGTGCGCGCATTGCGATCGGCCACAGACTATATTTCCGCGCCGCGCATAGGGTTTGCGGCCTATTCTGCCACGGACAAAATGGGGAATTTAAAGTTTTCTTTTATTATAGAGAAAACAAAAGTTATATTTGAGTGAAAGTTTTATTTATTAAACACGTACGAGTTAAAATTATCTATTTAAATTAGAAGTTGCATGAAATGAGCAAGCAATAGGAACATTAATTTATTTGTTCTATTGAACACGATCTTTTTTCTGAATAAAAACTTTTTAAAGAACAAAGCAACTCAACCAATAAAATTAAAAAAAAATTCTATTACTCACTAGTGAGTTATAGTAATGAAAAAGTCACAGTTTGATTATGGGTGTCATTATGTGCCTAATTGCGGTGACCATAGAGCCACTTTATGAGCAAGTGTGTTGAAAATATAATTACGTTACGTCTTTCGGGTTCATGATCCTGTGACGGAGGTATGGAATCGAAACAAAATATGCAAAAGGGGGAATTAAATCAACCATCATAGGCCACCAACTTCTACTGTTGGGTATAAGCCTCTTTACACTTTCTTTGTACATAATGTTATTTACAAAAATACATTGCTAGAAGTAATTCGACCTAGCATGTAGAAACACACAAACACGGGCTAAATGCGTAAATAATTTAAATAAAGTAAGTAATGTGGACGAACCTTTACGGAAATATCAAAACTACAAACGATACAATAAGAGGCAACATTCTAATTACATACTTCACTATATTTCAAACACAACCAAAGTATCATGCTTCTCATTATTTAAATTAGTATCTAATAATGATATTGGACCAAAGCAGGACAAATTATGCTAAATGAATCAGAAAGGTTATTTCCAAGCTAAGAGGTAGATAGATTCAATCTAATTTTCTATAATTTTATCTAGTGCTTTTCTACGGAACTGTAGGTAAGTTGAAAGTCAATTTAAGATTACATACAAGTGACTTGCCACGTACTTGCTATCCCTAAGCGACAAGTTTACTTGATAGGAAACATGATGATAATGAATCAGTCAAGTTGCGATCATACCAATAGATCTTACGAAGAATGTTATCAAGTTACAACAACAATATTCCAAATTACGAACAGAAACATTGTAGAAACCCTGTTTACCTATTGTGATACGATTGTTCATCGTAAAAATATCGCGATATCAGCTCAAACGTTCCAGCGTGAGGTACCTAGGAAGGCTGCAATGGCCCCAATATTAATGAATGAATGTACAAAATTGCATTTTAATTTGGCAGCACTTTCGTCAATCATCAACATTGTTCAAATTACATAGGTATTAGCGTAAAATATAGCTTTATTGAGATAAAATTATTATAACAAGTATGAAAACAAGGTCAGTGCAATAGAAATATATGCTTTTAGTTGTCCAAAATCCTTTATACAAAATATAAATAGTATGTCGATCATCAAAATAAATAAATGTATGTATCTCATCTTCTTATCCTTGTAAATCTAGCGTTATAGTTAAGCATAGTTCTAAGTACTTATATTATTTTACTGATTATTATTTTAATTGTACGTGAAATCATTGAAAACAAATTATTGGGGATACACTATTCTCAAGATAATTTACTCTAACATTCTTCTACTAATAAATAGCAGAACAGCGAAATAATTACACAGGCATTGTATTATTCTTATACGGGCAGCTAAAATTAATTGAAAATTAAACAATAAACTTTACAATAAGTCATTGCGCAACAATTTATAAGTAGAAAGGTTTTATAAAACTACGAATACTACGATACCGCCGTTCATCAACACAAAACCGCAGATTATTACAACCATTCGGATATATTCACATCTGCTTATAACGTTATGGATAGAGCTAAACCGTTGTTTAGCGGCCGTTTGTGTTGGTGAACATTTGCTTTGTTAAGGACATGGACACGGAATGGAAAATTGGGATATGCGAGATTAGTAAGAGTACGTATTCAATAGGTTATTTAGTTGGGGCAACGAGTTGCTATCTCGGCAGATTTTTTGTTGTTAATATTGAAATACAGAAGTTATGGGCAAAGCGAGAGGCGAAAGTCTAATGATCTGTTGGGTTTGGACAGAGCATGAAGTCACCGAGAGCACCGATGAAGCAAGTGGACAGGGCATGAAGTCACCAAGAGCACCAATGTAAGGTGTGGCAGGTTTAACATTTGTGTGGTTGCAAATTACGGTGTTTTACCGCAGACAGGACACAGAGTCACCGAGAGTACCGATGAAGTATGTGGACAAGGCACGGAGTCACCAAGTGCAGGGTATAGACAGGGCATGAAATCACTGAGAGCACTGATGAAGGTATGGCAGGCTTTTTTCTGTGGAAGCACATTACGGTGTTTTAACGATATTTTACCATAGACAAGGCACGGAGTAACCGAGTGCAAGGTGTGAACAGGGCATGAAGTCACCGAGAGCACCGATAAAGCATGTGGACAGGGCACAGAGTCACCGAGTGGGTTTGGCAGGCATAATTTTTACGCACAATATGGAAGCACGTTACCGTATTTTATAGGTCATGGAGTCACCAAGTGCAGGTTATGGACAGGGCATGAAATCACTGAGAGCACTGATGAAAGTCTGCCAGGATTATTTTGTGTGGCATGGTAGCTCATTACGGTGTTTTACCACATACAGGGCACGGAATCACCGACTGCAGGGCGTGGCCGGCATATCCTTCGTGTATAGTAGCACATTACGGTGTTTTACAGGTCATGGAGTCACCGAGTGCCGTATGTGATTGTTAGCAAAGGCCGTGTAAACGGCGTGCTTGCGGCGAAGGGCGAGCGGCCGCCAGCAGCCGGAGTAATGGCCGTCCGCACAACGCCACGAAACCACCGCCGCCCCAACGCGCGCCGCTTGCTTCTTCCACCTGATACAAACAAGGCTTATAACCACTAACTCACCACCTGTTTTATAAAACAGGTGCTGAGTTAGTGGAACACTCTTGTGGCGAAGTTTTAGGCTTCAAAGGCTATAATGCCTCGCGTATCAAGCTATATTTTAACCGACTAAAAAAAGAAGGACGTTCTGAATCTGTCCGAATCTGTTTTATTTTTATGTGTGTTCCCAGATTACTCGAAGACGCCTTCTCGAAAATACTTTTTTTGTTTGAAAGGGTAGACTTCCCAGGTGGTCTCTCTTAATGTTATTACTGAGGGATAGATACTTTTCCCAGAAAATACTCGCTTGTAATTTTCGACCCGAGTCCAACATTGAAGTCGGTTTTCTTTTACTTTGATAACCTATATTTAACGAACTAGAGTTTACCTCAGCGATGCGGTTAAGTGAGCGCGACTCCCGCAGTCTGCTTTCCTTGCGAGGCGCACGACGTCGACGGCCGCCAGCCGCGCCCGTCGCCGGCGGTGCACGGCCGTCACCGCCCGCACCTGCGCTAGCTGCGCCTGGTGCACCTGTACAATGTGGGTAATTGTTGAAAATTTTAAAACAAGTGTTGACTATGAGCCGAAATTATCCTCAACATATTTAACGTGGTTCTGTTGAACATCTCCAGACTCCATCATCAGGCAACTGCCCAGCTCACTATTACCATGTTTAAATTGTAGTCGGAACTTAATCAAGAATCATCATGCGAGCCCCATCTACAAAAGCGTCGACTCATTCCGCCTGCTTTTCAAAAACAAACTCTAACTCGTCGCACTAAGCACTAACCTGTAGCAGCAGGTCTGGAGGTGCCCCGCCCTCCACCCGCCGTTCCCGCTCCGGCTCCCCTTTTCTAGAATCATCATGTGAATCCCGTCTCGCTCGATCCGAAAGTGCATCGTTGCTTTTCAAAAATGAACCCTTACTCGTTGCACTAAATCACTGAACAGCAGGTCTGGAACCGCGCCGACTGCCGTCCCCGCTCCAGCGCCTTTTTCCATCACAGGAGTGCACACTCCATGCTTTTCAAAACTGAACTCTAACTCGTTGCACTAAGTCACTAACCTGTAGCAGCAGGTCTGGAGGCACCCCGCCCCCCACCCGCCGTCCCCGCTCCGGCTCCCCTCTCCTGACTATCGCTTGAATCATCATGTGAATCCCGTCTCGCTCTATCCGGAGGTGCATCGGCTCGTTCCGCGGCCCGCTTCTTCTTCTCCGAGTCGTCGTCGGAGAGATCGGAGGAGGAACAGGATCCGGCGCGGGGTCGTCGACGACGGCACTCGATGCGGGCGCGGCGGGCGGGGGGCGGCGCGGGGGGAGGGCCGCGAGCGCTGCCTGTGAGGGGAGCCTCGGTCGATTCGTCGTCGAGATTCACCTGGACAAAAATGTTTATTTGACAAAAAGCAATAAACTAAACACACATGTTGCTGTTAATCTACGGCTCATGACGTCGATCTCACCGAGCGTAGGTGAGTACCTACGCTCGGAGTACATGAGTATGTAGTGAGTTGAAACGTGCGCAATGCGCAGACGAAGTCGCGCCCGGGTCCACTAGTATAATATTATAACATTTATTTATCTCACACAACAGTTCACATTAGAATGTTGGTAGCACAATATAGTATAGTAGGTAAATGCGAATTGTTAAAACTGTTAGTGCGAGACTGCTGCCTGAGATAGGTTTATAAAAAGCCTGGCGGCTAAACATTTATCTTATTATTAAAAGTCAAGTCAATCGTATAACGTTGCAGATTCGAGAAATGTAATAGTTTGTTTTTGGTACCTGTAAATGCAGTGGCTACTTATTAATGTTATGTTACAATAATAATCACAGTTACATTTTGCCCAACGGATCTAGGCATTCGTGAAGTTAGCCGCTTGTCTGCGCAGTATACAATTTAGTATGAAAAAGCGTTCACTGCGCGCAGACAAACGGCTAACGGCTAACTTCACGAATGCCTAGATCCGTTGGGCGAAGTGTACTTGGTACGTACCCTTGTGAGGTTCTCCGCTAGCAGCGGCGCGGGCTGCGGGTGCGACGGGTGCGGCGGGGCGGCGCGCGGCACTGCGAGGTGCAGGCGGCCTTCGGAGCGCGAGCCGCGGCGGGCGTCGGGCGGCCTCGCGCTCGCTACTGCGCCTTCTTCATCGTCTTCTTCTTCACGGACTATGCTGCATTTGCGTGATCTCTAGAATAGGGTGAATTATGTTTGAGACAATGACTCTTACCGCCCAAACAATGTCGTAGGAAATTACTGTTGTACATAAATACAGGGTTGATTTTTGAGATGGGCCATGGAGGGCAGGTCCCTTAACCGTTGTGGCTACAGGAAAACGCTCTTAGGAGACCCTAACTTTTTGATATTTTTTTAACTGCATTCACAGATGTTTAACAAAAAAGTACAGTCAGCGACAAAAAAAGTAAAATACATTTTTGTTATGCCAATCGATTCAGTTTCATGTAGGGATCAAGACTCTATCGCCTTTATTACAAGAGACGAAGTTAGAACCGGTTTAACCCTGGTTCTTTAAAAACTAGACTTCACAGATTCGGTAGAGAAAAACTACACTTGTTACCGAAATTTTGGTTTAAACCCTGCTGTATTACATAAAGTTGTCTAAGTCGAGTCTAGATCATCCATGCTTTGAATGAATGACCACAGATAAGATATGAATATTTAGAAGAATCATTCACTCTTTCTAATTATACGTTCCTTTCCTTTATTTTTGTTATTTCTCATTGAGTATAAAAAGAGGAAAATAATATAGCTTATGACGTAATATTATTACTATTCTTTTAATAGCAAATAATATTATTATTATTGTATTAAAAAGAGCAATTTATGGAGTAAAGTATTTTTACTAAAAAAAATCCACAATTTTTGAACATTTCATGCGTGTAACGAATAAGTTGTTTATGAAAACTAAAAAAGAAGAAGAAGAAGAGCGTGAAAAAATGTTTTCGTACTTAGTTATTCAATTCGTACGAGAATAAACTAAAAAATAAGAAAAGGATAGTGTTGGCAACGAATTTACTAGCCAGGCAAGATACCGCCCCAGGCCGGGCTTTTAGTCTGTATTTTTTGCAGTAGCCCTAATCCAAAAAGTGAAAGTGAAGCATACAATTACTGTATTTTATGAGCGTGTGCACTGGTTGGCTCTCGATAAATTGAATCTACAACATTGGTTGTGCTGATGATTTTCATGCAATCATGTGTGCCATTAGTGCGCCAGCTCCACAGCCTCATGAACTGGCTGGGGAAGCGGGTGTCTTTACCTACCTATGCTGAGCTGGATGTCCAAATCACATGTGATACCCTTGTCGTTTACAGCCCAATAAAATACTTGTTAATACTTAAATATATCTACTTGACATTAAATGGTCTTTTATTTATATTTTAAACCTACCTATGTGTCTCTTTTAAGAATCAAATCAATAGATACTTTATAAATTTATTTATTTCTCTCACAAACATAAATGACAACAATAAAAAGTACTTAGAAGCAGCCTAAGCTGTAGATAGCTACGAAGGTAATATTTTCCAACTTATACAAAGCTTTTTTTTTCTCTGAGAAAAGCACATGAACCTGAATAATGTACCTATGCTTGTACTGGGATTTCAGTCATCATTAGGGCTTATCCAATCTGAATCATTAGCCATGAACCAATATCTGTTCTTCATCTGCACATCGTTTATAACATATCCCGTCCATGGCTAGCCAGACACACAAAACTACTGGCCTGAATTCTTTGTTGGCTTCTCAATAATATATATTTCATATTGTATCACTGGCCGCTTCCTCAATGCAGCTGATGGGCTGATTAGGATCTCATTATTATACTTATGTAAGCAATAAACTCAACAAGAGACTAGGTAACTTAGATTGTGAATTCTAATAAGATGATAGATCCAATTATCTCAACAGTTCTTTCCACTGCATCACAAACATAGGCACATGAGATTATGTTTTTTCACGTTTGTTTTTATTTTTAAAAATTACTAATGCAAAGAAAGGCCGCAAAATCAAAAAAATATGTTTGACATGCCAAATTTTGAGGTTAAAACTAACAAAAACTAGGGGTCGTGTGGGTTTATCTCCGAACCCGACTTGTTACCCCACTTTGGAGAAAAAACTCGTTCTGTAATAACGTTTTGGTTTTGAGCTAGGCTTTAACTATACTTAGACCAAAACCATAGACAAACTACTTCCTGTAGTTACCCCACTTTGGAGATAAAACTCGTTCTGTAATAACGTTTTGGTTTAGAGCTAGGTTTAAACTACACTTAGACCAAAACCATAGATAAACTTCGTCCTGTAATAAGGGGGTATGGGGCCATTTTAAGGTTTGAGTACTAGAAAAGTCAGAAATAGTCAATTTAATTAATTTAATTTAAAATTAATTTTAATTTAATTCAAATACTTTTCCCATATTTTTGACTAAATAAAACCGATGAATGAACTTGAAATTATTTTTTTTGGTACTAAACAACTTTTTTCTTTAAGTCATATGATGAGTTTACTAAAGTTGCTCTGTACACAAAATTAGTGTTGGTTCATAAAGATTCTGTAGTATCATTCCTGCACCATCCAGCACACGACATTACAGTATCGTGTTCCTAATTTGAATCTTGTTTAAACTTACCGGTGGCACGTCTTGTGGCGTCCGCGGCGCGGCGGATAATGTAGGCGGGGCTAGTAACGAGCGTCCTTGCCCCCTTCCCCCCGCCGCGCCTCCCCCGCCCGGAGGCACGCCTAGCGCCTCGGGCCGCCGGATACGACTCGCCTCTTGTTTACGTAGCACGTCCGTTCTGAAACAACACCAAATAATAATAAACATATTAGGCACACATTATTTCCACTATTTTTTAAAGGCAACAGAAATTTCCATGTAATTTATAGTTACGTGCAAAACCGTACCCTCTGTGCTAGAAAAATATGTGTCTGTAAATAAGTCACTATGAGTTGGTGGCACGTATTTAGGAAATGAGAGGATTGGCTATGGAGGCGTGACCCGTGTCGCAACTTCAAGCCAAAGCCAGCTAGTTCGGTCAAAATCGGGCACTAGTCGTGTTTCATGCCTTGTCGCGTGTGCATTTATCAATGTACTCAAAATTAAAAGTGATTCAATTCAATGTTCGACATACATTGCTGTGTTTATTTTGAGACCAGTCACAATCCAAGCAACAAATGGCGCAATGGAATGTGAAGCCAGGGATACACTAAGGAACATTTTGTCGGCATGTTGCTTGCTCCCGCCTCGAGAGCGAGCGCACGTGTGTCGCGAGACATTCACTTCGGCATGTTCTACGGCGTAGAACATGCCGAAGTGAAAACATGTCCCTCAACAACTACGTAGAATCTACGTAGTTGTTGAGGGACATGTTCGGCAACATGTTGCTCCATTTGCCCCCTAGTGTATCCCTGGCTTTAAAGTCAACAATGCTCTCAACACTACGTGTTTAGCGTGGTACGGCCGCTGGTGCGCTCCGCGAGGAGAAATTATATGGTACTAGCTGCGATCCCGCGGTGTGACCCGCGGTACCTCGGGATTTTTTAATTTTTGCGGTATAAAAAGTAGCCTATGTCCTTCCCTGGAATACAACCTTTAACTATGCCAAATTTCAGCTTAATCTGTTCAGCGGTTTGGGCGTGAAAGCGTAACAAACAGACAGACAGACAGAGTTACTTTAACATTTATACTGACTACTATAACTTAACTGTATTTAAGTAAGTATGGATAGTATGGATAGTATGGATTCTGTGGAAGCTAGATATCGATGCCTAAGTTTGTATAGTTATAATATGGTTCGCATTGATTGGGTATTTGTTAGTGTGAATCGGTCAAGTAGCCAGTAATAGCGTTGCGTTCAGTGTGTCTGTTGCGCGAGTGGGGAAAATCTGGCGACATCGTGTTTCATATGATTATTATCAGATAGCCAGTCTTTAAATGTCTGTAGTTGGTGGCTTAGCGGCTAACTTTGGTTATTGAATTCTTCCCATGGCTCTAATGACCTAACAGCTGGGACTGACATTAAAACGTGCCCCCGCTAATTTGATAATGCCACTAGGCGGTCACCCGAATAGGCTTGCGACCAGCCAGTCACGTAAAAAAATGTGGACATGTGAAGTTGTCCCTGGGCGCCAGGGACACCTTCATTCACACGTGCCTTAAAAAGGTCTTGAGTGACAAGATGTGAGAGAATGTCTACCGCGCCTTGATACGATCGTGATTCTATTTTGTTTTGTTAGTATTTTCCATGTTAAATGCACTCTGAGATAACAACTGACATAAACAAGAGTGTGCTAATAATGGTGTTTACAAAACAGATTTTCCTCAACAAATACACAATTATGTAGTATCATTATGTATTTACCTTTTAGCCTTCAGTTTTCTCTCAGCCAATAAATAATAAGTGGCTGTTATGTGATTGTAGTCATTTGTTTCAAGAGATTCTAGGATTTGCTCCTTGGTGGCTATAGAACCATTAACCATTTTTTGAACAATGGCTGTCCGGTCTTCTTCTGACAATTGTTCTTTAGCTACCAAGGGAGTGTCAAAGTCTTCCACTGTCACACCTTCGCCAGCTGTAACCCATGGATCCGTCGCTATTTCTGATAATGTCGCTCGCTTCTCAGGTTCCCTAACTAACATTCTTCCTATAAGCCTGAAAACAATTAAGAATTAGTTAATTCCTATGCAACATTTCAAATTCTTTGTTATTGGAAATGTGAATTCTTACCTTTTACATGAATTTGATATATGAGATGGTATAGTATATTTACAGTCCATAATCATAGTTAACGTTTCACTATCATTAGCTTCTTGAAAAGGGGCATTTCCGCAGACTAACATGTAAAGTATAACACCAAGTGACCAAACATCTACAGCAGGAGCATCATAAGAGTCGCCAAGCAATATCTCGGGCGCAGAATAAGCAAGCGAACCACATGATGTCTCTAGTTTTTGCCCTGGACAGAATTTATTGCTAAATCCAAAATCTGTTAATTTAACTACTCCTAATTTTTCAAAAAATACTACATTTTCAGGTTTTAGATCACGGTGGACAACATGCAATCTGAAAATAAACAAGAGCATTATAAAATCTTTTAATACTTCTATACTAACCTACTTTATAATTAAAATATATTTAGATAATTTTAATTTAATCCTTTCTGGAAGGTAATCTCCCATTCCCAAATCCAATATTACTAATATAACTTATTGCAAATATTTGAATAAAACTTTGTCTAAAAAATTACTCCAGATAGGCCATACTAATAAAGGTTTGCAGACTGCTTTTATGGGACTTTTAGAGGGTATACAAACTGTTGGGTACACAAAAATGTAAACATTAAAAAAAAAGTTACTGAAGTAAATTTTACTAAGTAATGAGTTCATTAGTTACCTGTGGCAGTAGGAAATTGCACGAACAATTTGTCGAAAATATTCACGAGCCAGACACTCAGATAATCCAGTTTCATGTCTCATGATGTAGTCATATAAATCCCCTCCATCCCCTAATTCTAATATCAGGTACAATTTTGTTTGTGTGTCAATTACTTCATAAAGCCTTACTACATTGGGATGTTGCACCAATTTCATACATCGAACCTGTAACAATATCACAATAATATAGTAACTGACTACCACTACCAACAGTTTTCTCTTGTGGCATGTAGGTTTTCGATAGCCCTCAGGTGCATCATTGATTTGAAAAACTCTTTCATCACAATTCAGATATGAAATGGCCTTTTACAATGCTAGAATATTTCTGTCAACTTTTCTTTAATTTATATTATGATTTCATACAATCGTTTTTACCCCTTTAGGGGTTGAATTTCAAAAAATCCCTTCTTAGTACACCCCTACGCACCAAGACGGACATACACTCAAAATTTCAAGTCTCTACGACCAGCGGTTTAGGCTGTACGTTGTCTATCAGTCAGTCAGTCGACCAGTCAGTCAGTCAGTCAGGACAAAGATTCTTATAATAATAGATTAAGAATATTTTCTTGTAGTCTTAGGCCTTTACATCTATATTAGATGATGTATACCGCGTCAGGAGGCAACCTACCTAAGACTACACTTAACGGGACTTTGTAGTGACTGGGACATTGTTTGAGATGGAATTGGCTTGCCCAGCAACTGAACTATCCTCACAGCCTAATCAGCCTGGCTCACAGTAAAGACGATGTCAATATGTGTAAGTGACAATCCCATTAATAATGACATAAGTACCTCTTGGAACAAATGTGATTTAGAGACTTCATCCAGTTTGCTTTTGTCTATCACTTTGACGGCCACCTGTTCTCCAGTGAACACATGCCGAGCAAGCTTAACTACAGCAAAATGACCTGAACCCAATGTATCAAGAAGATCATAAAGTCCAGCTATTTTGGTATCATAAGCTCCAACTCCACCACCCATATTTCCAACATTTCCACAGTTATTATTCATAGTGACAACCTGAAAAGAATAAATAAAATATTCATAAAAGTTGAAGGAACAATAGCTATTTTTCATTCCAAAAATTGAGTAATTGTTTTTATTTCGTCTTATAATGAAGCGATACAATTTTACAGTAGTAAACAGTTGCTCTGGAGCTAGGATGACCCAGTTTAGTAATAGCTGGAGTGGAGGTAGTCAATTGGTTTAGAAGTCATTTTTCTATTAAACAACAAAATTCTATGTTTATATTAAGCAATCCATTTAATTAGAACAGCTTTTAAAGAATAACATAAACAAACCTTTAGCAAACCTGAAGGTATCAAAATATCAGCAAGGAAATTCAGTAAGTAGGTAATAGGAAGCACAGTTGGTTATTTCAGGTACTACAAATGATTCAAAACTCCACAGACATTTTGACGGTGACAAATCTGGTTGTCTTTTCTAACAAAGAATTAAAGTACATTCTTTTAGAAATAGATAAATAATTTGGTAAAATAAATTGATCCACAAGAATCACAAAATCGCCATTTCACAAAAATTCATTTCGTTCCGAAACTGACATTTCTTCCTATTTTCAATCAATCTATCTATCAATTCAACAAAGAAAAGTAAAAATTGTTTATGGATTTGGATTCAAACATTCAATCATAGAGAAGGATTCAAATGAGGAAAAAAACAGCGGTCAACTTCTAGTAGGAAGGAAAGCTGCACACCGTTTTAGTAGTTCCTAGGTCCAAACCATAGTCCAAACTATTACTGTGCTGTGTGTGGTGTGGGTGGAAGAAATTTAAAGTATGTCAAATAATTAATAATGTTATTGTCAAACTTCCCTGCAAGGCAGCAAATGTCAAATCAATTCATATTTCATTCATTCATTTTCATTTCATTTTGATTTTGAAACGATTTTGATCCGAATTTTGCGAAAGTATTATTTTTGGTTAACTTTGGAACGAATAAAAACCTACATTTACAGATAGCCAAGTCTAGTTTCAAGCGAGTAAACAATATATCATTCAAAATTCTAAAGGCTGTATCGGTACTGCTACAACACAAATCTGCCGCGGTTTCGACTCCAGATTGTAATACCTAGCTGTTTTTCCAAAAAGTTTTAGTGCAATCATGGTACTAGGTCACGATTTTCTTACAAGTGAAAGAACTCAGGACATCAAAATTTCAGAAGATGTGTCGTTCGATACAATGCTTTTAGCTCCAAACACGCTGAAAGGTTTAAAAGTCTCAGGGTTTTATGTCCCATCACCGATTCAGTTACATGGAATACCATTGGGAAAGTGTGGATTTGGTAAGGGTTTACTTGTAGAAAAAAACACGTTTGCTTGTAGGTTTTTAAAGACCCTAATAACTAGGTACTATTACTTCAAGTGATTCAAAATTTATTGTTTTTAACATTTCAGATCTTCTATTGGAAGCTAAATCTGGAACTGGTAAAACTGCAGTCTTTTCTGTAATCGCCTTAGAAAAATTAAACTTAGATAAAGGTGTACAAACCCTAATACTTGCTCCTACGAGAGAAATAGCTTCACAAATATGTGATGTTATCAAAGCAATAGGAGCCAGTTTCAAAGGTAACCAACCATTCAAATTAATTATAGTTTACTTGCAAATATCGAAATGTTCATTAAACATTTACTTGTTTTAATATTTTCAGGGCTGTCAGTGGAAGTAGTTATGGGTGGTTTGCCTTTTACTGAAGATGTGGAAAAGTTTAAAAAGAAAGTTCATATTATTGTTGGTAGCCCTGGACGAGTGCACCATTTGATCAAGGAAAAACATATTGATGTTTCATCTGTCAGGCTTTTAGTGCTAGATGAAGCGGATAAACTTGTTGAAAAAAGTTTTTTAGCAGATATCAATTACATTTTTTCTCAATTGCCCAACCAAAAACAGATAATCATGAGCAGTGCTACATACCCAGCAAATGTTAAAACAATAATGAGTAATTATGTGCAAAATGCACACCATATCTGCCCTGACAGCAGCAGCATACTGCTGGGCATTGAGCAGAATGTTATTGTAGTTCCTAGTCATGTCAATATTATAAAACAAACTAAGAACAGATATGAAGAACTCAATAAAATACTGTCTAAGAGAAAGTTTAAGCAATGCTTAGTATTTTGTAACTATCAAGTAAGGGTAGGAGAAGTTCACAAAATGCTTAATAAAGATAAATGGCCTGCAGACAAACTACATGGTCAGCAACACCAGACACTCCGACTGGAGGCATTGAGGATATTACAGGAATATCAATGCAGGATACTTGTCACCACTGACTTAACTGCAAGAGGCATTGATGCATCTAATGTAGATCTAGTTATCAACTTTGAAATTCCATATGACTGGCAAACTTATTTGCATAGAATAGGAAGAGCTGGACGTTTTGGCACTTATGGAACAGCAATAACTATTCTGTGTGAAGGAGAAGAAGAAAAGAAGTTTAAAAAGTTATTAGGGTCTTTAAAAATTCCATTTCAACTCAAGTATTTTTGGAGCAAAGAACCATTTGAAATAGAAAGCATAAAGGAGAGCGCTAAAATCAATATCAAAGAGGATGTACCGCAACCTGAGGGAAAACAATTGGGAGTGAAAGAAACATATGATGAGTTGTGGAAGATGTTATCTGCTGATACCACTCAAACACAAAAAGAAAATGTTGATATTCCAACATTTGAGGGCTTATGTAAATCTTTTGAAGATGTAACTAAAGACTCCAATATAGATAATGTTGAGAGCTTTTCAGATTTGCTGTCCTCATTTCAAAATCATGAAATCAAAAGTATTGTAAATACATATTATAAGCCAGTAGAAGTCAACAGATTGATAAAACCATGCACCATATTCATTCGTAACATAGTTCTGCAAAGCTTTCAAAAAGCCTTCAAAAGTGACAATCCACATACAGAGAACAATAAAAATGATGATGATAATAATAATATGACAGCAAATAATTCTATACTGGTTCAAAATAGTAAAAAATCTAATGAGAAAAACATTAGACATTCCAGCAATTCAAATATTGAAAATATCAGTATTTCTGAAAATACAGATAGTGATAGTGCATCAATAGATAATGGTAATAAAGAAGAAAATGTTGATAATAATCCCACTGCTTTAGGCAGTTTTGAAAATAAGGCAAATACTAATAATAATAAGAATACTAATAGTTATAGAACATTTACTAAAGCTCAGATATCAAGAAACAAAAGAACATCATTCAAGATCAAAGATAACCAAATATGTCCGAATGATTCAGATTCAGCCTCACAAAAATTAGATGAGAATAATTATTCTGATTATGCTAGTGATAACTTTGCTTCACCAGAACATAATGACTATGAAAAATTATTGCTTGCAGCCAACTTACCAACTGCATTTGGCAAAGCCAAACAAAATATACCACCAAAACCCAGAGATAGTACCAGAAAACAATACCACTCAGACAAACATAAAAGAAATATCAATATTGAATATCAAGAGCAGCCTAAAGTTGAAACAAAGTTTTGTAGAAATAAAGTTGTTTCTGAATCATCTCATGAAGAAAGTGAAGAAGATTCAATTTCTTTATTGCATGATAAAGGTGCTAAGTCTTCCAGGAATCATATTGATAGCTATGGCTCAAATCAGTCAAGTCAAAACTATAACAAAATTATATTAGATAAAAGGCAACAACAATTCAATATTTGGTACCAGCAGTTAAGAAAACAAATGCTTATGATAGAACAATCTGTTTATATTGCCGAAATGAGTAGTCCATATTAATCATTATGCATAATTTTATAGATTGATTGTGATTGAGTAATTTTCTAAAATTTTTTAACATAGTAAACCTAACCTAAATGAATTTATAATCATTATTGTGAAAAAGTAATGTTTATAAGAAACAATTACTCTAACTAGAATTGTATCTGACTACAAAATGTATAAAAAACTCTACTGTAATATTAAGGTAAATTTGAATAAAAACCAGCATTCAGATCACAAATCATTTATTCACTTATGCTATTATGAAAAATCTGCTCTTAAATATTCCGAATCATTGATTTAGAAGAAGTTTCATCATCATAATCTGATAGATGTAAAAAGTATTACATATTATGCTACGTCAAATCTTAAACCAACCACGCAACAGCACATCAAGTGCCCACTCAAAAAATATAAGATAAATAAATAAAAGTAAAAGGTAAAAAAAATATAAAATTCACATAATACCAAACATTAATAAACTTTAAGTACATTTTAATAACTATAATACTTATAAGATTATAATTGTATCTTTGGATTTAATTTTGTATCAGACTGTATTTGAATTTGTTCAAGAGAAACAACATTTGTTGGAATATGCCTCACTACGCTTAGCTTTGGCACACAACAGGGCCATCATACAGGTCTTTGTGGTAAACAGGCCGTAATATAAAACTTGCAAGTTTATCTACCAAAATAAAAAAATATTTAAAGATCATGCAGATAGAATACTATGATGGATATTAGTATGACCTGTAAGACTTTCTTAATGGTTGAGGTAGCAGTAGTAAAAACAAGACACATTTCACATGAAAACCTTCAACACAAACACCCTAGGTACACATCTGTGAAGTGAACATTCGCAAGTGCTAAGTGACCTCAAATATCTCAATCTCAATGTGTAACTCAAGAGAAGTGTGTGTGTCAAGCCAAACAACACCATGTTGAAAGTTGGAATATGAAGAGAAGAGACTGGGCCCCGCTTTCTGGACTACTTCTAGTCCTTTTTCTCATGAGTTTCTGAAATAGAAGATTACAAATTTCAGGTGGTTTAAATCTACAAACTTACACAACCCATTCAAAAAGGAATATCAATTGATTCAATCCGAATAATTGACCCGCTAGTTACAATGTCAAGAGATCACTTCATGTTGCGAAAACGTTTTCTATCCCAACTAAAATCATGACAGTCCTTTGGTAGTAGTAGTACATGGTCTGGTGTAGTACCTAAATTATGAAAAGTTATGATAAATCTCGTCAAGTCCGTCAATTTGTCACCACCCATAAAAATATTTCCGAATTCGGTTTTATGTTGATGGTGATGTGACCTGTCACTTCTATCCTAGGTGCGCATGTGTCAAATATGTATTTGGACGTGCCTCAGACTACCACCTTAGACATTTTCAAAGGGACTTTAATTCCTTTCCTATGATAAGGATGGACTCGGTTGGCGGCGCTGTAGTTTCAGATTTAATTTAGGCAGGACAACGCTTGTCTACCGCGTCTGCTAGTGTTTCAATCAATTGCGTAAAATTTTTAGTTGCCCTAAATCAACTATACCTGGTGTTTCCTCCTCTTCAGCGTCGAGTATATCAGCGCAGCAAACAGAGTAACAGATGAGGGATAGGAAGCCGAGAGGCAGGCCAAACACCAGCGCCGTCAGAACAGGGTTGCCTCGCCACATGTTACTCAGCATGGATCGCGCTTCGAAGAACCCTCGGTACAAGCGCACGGGCCAATGATTGCCGCCGTACGTCTGGGAATGACAAATACTTTGTGATATATCTTACAAAGGCGGGTTGGTCTTTGCAGATTTGTTTCTATGTGCGTAAGCGATACTGAGCGCTCATTCGTCCATTGATCGTTCACGAGCTTACGCACACAGAAATAACGTGCATATGCATCTACGCACACATTTAAGACCAACCCGCCTTCGTGAGATAGACTGTACCTAGTGATCGTTTCTCACATCCGTAGTTCTAAATTTATAAATCTAGACTAGATATTTACTACGGAAAACTCTGCCCTTTGAGAGCGTAATCTGTTTTACAAAGCAAGTGAAAAGATACTGGGATACTGTTGGCTGGCTATTAAATAGGCTTGCTTTAAGGGATATTGAGTGACAAATTGAGAAACTTATCTGTAAGCATTTTCAAAGCATGTCATATAGAATCTGATACTCACAGGAGCTAGTTGAAGATGTATCTGATCAAGGAAAAGCGAAACAGCCTCTGGCGTCATAAGCACCGGGTCATCATCTGGTATGTGATGGTGGCTAGTTGTAGAGTTCAACACTAGCAGGTTAGGCACAGTCAGTTCCGACATAGCAATAGAGTTGGCCAGCTCTGGAGTACCCATCCAGCCAAATTGGTAACGATGATGCAGTTCTCGTTTTCTTTTTCTATAAAATGTTAAATTTATACCTAGTTCTCGGTTTGAAACTAGGTGGCGTTAGTAAAAACAGGTCAAATGTAAGAAACATGAAAACTAGACATTGAAATACAGGCACATTGGAATAATTCACATGGAATTTTTGTGATTGATAATAACAACAGTGTTTTGTTTCATAACACGATTTCTTTCCTAATTCCTGTGTATTATAATTTT
Source organism: Epirrhoe tristata (assembly GCA_951394285.1). Taxonomy (NCBI): domain Eukaryota; kingdom Metazoa; phylum Arthropoda; class Insecta; order Lepidoptera; family Geometridae; genus Epirrhoe; species Epirrhoe tristata. The sequence continues at coordinate 6,586,254 of OX596148.1, forward strand.
GTAATTTCCACTACAACATTATATTACCTAATGATTCCTTCAACCATGTCCTTGAAATCTCGTTCAGTCTGAGTGATTTCATTCAGTTTGTTCTCTGATACAACAGCTATAACAATATACTTTTCAGTGTCCATCAAGTGGTTTATGTTTGCTCTTGTTATTTTAGGGAAGAAACCAAATCTTTCAGCATTGATCCCACTTATCTAATGTGTTGTTTAAAGTATCCTTGTCATGAAGAACTTCTGGATGAGCTGTAAGCAAATAAAATGCTTTGAAATGAAGGGACCTTAAAATGACTAGGGAATGTTGGTTACTAATAGTCTATATATGGTCTGGGCTAATGTTTAAAATTATAAATACTCGTACCACAAAACATAGAATAAAAGAAAAAAGCCATTTTGATAGAGAGGGGATACTTTTGGAACAAAGTATCCGTTTTCGGATGGTATCAAGGACCCATCCTCCAATCCTTCAGCTGGAAGAAAATAAAGCGTTCGATTTTACCGTCACGACACATCATACATAGGTCAAAACGTCACCGTGCGAAGTGCGCAGCCGCGAAACAGTCCATAGATTGCTACATACATTGTTAGTACGGAAGAGCGTTTCTAGGATTAGTACTAAAATTAATTATAAATCAAGTAAGTACATCAATTCAAAATATCGAAAGGTCTAACGGTCGAATGGTCGAAAAGACGAAAGGTCGAACAGTTGAAAGGAGGAAAAGTCGAAAATGGCAAAAATGACAAATGTTAAGCTACAAACTTCGTTCCAACCAAGTGTTCCACGACACTCACATCCTTTTTTGTTGATTTACCTTCAAAGAAGAATATCTCGTCATCTTTATGAACAAACACTGCAGTCTCCGCAGGCAATGTAACCTCATGCTGAATCACATCTG